>VWZX01008720.1:286227-348185 GCA_013399015.1 Galbula dea | reverse complement strand
TGAAGGGGCTGGAACATCTTCCTGATGAGGAAAGGCTGAGGGAGCTGGGTCTCTTTAGCTTGGAGAAGAGGAGACTAAGGGGTGACCTCATCTATGCTTTTAAATATGTGAAGGGTGGGAGTCAGAAGGATGGGGTCAGGCTCTTCTCAGTGAAGCTCAGTGACAGGACAAGAGGCAATGATTGTAAGCTGAAGCATTGGAGGTTCCTAGAAATGTTTCTTCCCCAGTTGAGGTGCCAGAACCCTGGCACAGAGTGCCCAGAGAGGTTGTGGAGTCTCCTCTCTGGAGGTACTCAAAACCCATCTGGATGTGCTTCTGTGTGAGCTGGTCTAGGGAATCCTGCTGTGGCAGGGGGGTTGGACTGGATGATCTTTCCAGGTCCCTTCCAACTCCTGACATTCTGTGATTCTGTGATCACCCTTTGGGCTCTGTCCCAGATCTCACACTCTCCCCTGGGAGGGAGGAGGGCAGGCAACACTGCTGAGATCTGCCACAGCCGAAGAGGGACAGGTGATGCCTTCAGCCCCCAGCGTTGTGAAGTTCATGTCCTACAAACCATCATAGGCTTTTGTCCATCCCTTCCAGGCACACAGCCATTTGTTCTTCTGATCCTTCTGGGAAGCCTGACCTTGGGCAGTGCATTCCCAATCCCATCAATATTTTTAGACTCTTGCTTGGAAGCAACCGTTGCTGAGTCAGGAGGTTCCGAGTCATGAACTACAAATACTCAGACCCTGCAGAAAAAGAGCAGAAAAAGTTAGCAGCATGTTCCTGGGGGGTAGGGGGGGGGGAAAGGAGCCATATTTATCCCAAGGCTAAAGGAAGGAGAATGGGCCTGTGTGATATTTGCAGCTACTTCAACTCTGCTGGTGCCATTCGGGGGAAAAAGGAAGTAAAAAACCAATAGCTGTGTCCAAAAATACAGCCAGGCAGGGATTTAAGAGGACACAGGTTGCCTAAGAAATAGTTCCATGTTTCTAATCTGCCCTGCCTGATTCAGATTACATTAGTGAGATGTCAACAATTGCTGAGCATTAACAAGTGATAAGAATGCTTTTACCACTGACTAGACAAGCAGTAATTAGACCATGTCCTTCCTCTCTCCTCTTTATTGCAGCTGGTAACAGTCAGACTCTCCAAGATCCTTCCTCTATTTAAATAATAACTGAAAATATGTCATGGGACAAGTGACAGAAAGCATGATAAGTCCACAGATACTATCTTTCATGAAAGGTTTTTCTTAATAATGGATAGGGCATTGCAAAGTGTTGCATCAACACATCCAAGGTGCTGGAACAAATTAGACTTTATCATTGGAGCTTGATGTTTTCAAGAGGAACTTCTCTAAGGTTAGGTGCCCTCATCTCCAAGAAAGCCTTTTGACATGTCAGCTGGCAAAACACTTTTTCAGAGTAACAGCCAGTGATATTTGGTTTTTGGGGCAGCTCAGGAGAGTCCAGCAATGATCTAAGTTATGGATGTGTCCTGGGGTATCACAGTATGTTAGGAGTTGGAAGGGACCTCAAAAGATCATCTAGTCCAACCCCCCCCTTGCCAGAGAAGCATTCCCTAAGACTAGGTCATAACAAGGCTGGATTTGAACCCAGATCCCAGCAGTGAGAGCACTGAATCCTAACCACCAGACCACTTTCTGAGCCTAGCAGACCTTGGGAGGAAAAGCACATGGTGTTTGGTAGGCAGGGGTGGATGGAAGGATGTCTGTTAAAAGAGGCTGCTCCCTGCCCTCTCTTTCTCTCCTGCTGGAACTCCACCTGTCTCTCTTGCAGATGGGCTGGCTGCTTTCCAGGCTTTCCTGAAGACAGAGTTCAGTGAAGAGAATCTGGAGTTCTGGCTGGCCTGTGAGGACTTCAAGAAGACTCGTTCTGCAGCCAAGCTGGCAGCCAAAGCTCAGAGGATCTTTGAGGAGTTCATTGATGTGCAGGCTCCTCGAGAGGTGGGTATGCTAGCATCCCTATGGTGCAGGGAGCAGGTCCCTCTCCCCTAGCTGGGACCTGCTGGGTGCTGGAGGTGAGGAGGATCAGGATCTCTCCCTCCTCTCCCAGAGGTCGTGGTGAGCAGTGGATAAGGAGAGTAGGAATGCCATCCTGCCTACGACCTCTGCCTCTGCTTGCAGTGACTCATCTCCTGATGAGGGCAACTGCTTGGATGATGTGAAGTTAGTCAGAGCTAGTGAGTTCACTGGCAGCTGTAACCTACATTTTCTAACCTCTGTGAACTTCCTAGGAGTGTTTCACCTTGCTCTTCTCCTGTACTACCAATTCCTGAGCAGGCTAGTGGGCTCATTTTTTCACAGGTTATTTTGTAGGGAACTTACAAAGAGGCTGGAGAGGGCTTGTTTGCAGAGGCCTGTAGTGAAAGGACAAGGGGTAATGGCTTTTAAGTTAGAGAAGAGCAGATTTAGATTGGATATCAGGAGAAAGTTCCTTCCCATGAGGGTAGTGGAGCACTGGAACAGGTTGCCCAGGGTGGTGGTTGAGGCCCCATCCCTGGAGGCATTCAAGGTGAGGCTGGACAAGGTCCTGAGCAACCTGATCTAGTTGGGGATGTCCCTGCTCACTGTAGGGGGGTTGGACTAGATGACCTCTGGAGGTCCCTTCCAACCCAGATGATGATTCTATGATCCCACAAATGACTAACAAAAAGTGCAGTCACAACCTGAAGCCTCCAACTGTGAAGTCCTCTTTCCACTGCTGCCAGGCTGATGTGACTGCCATGGAGTTGGGTTGTGTGATTGTATTCAGAAGGCATCCAGGAGGGTGCTCACTGCACCTGCTCTCCCCCAGCAGTCTTCCTGCTAGATTGCACAGGTGCTTGTCACAATCCCAGTGCCTGTGAAGGGATCTCCCTACAAGGGCTGTCTTTACTCCATCTCTCAACTAGGGAAGAGTGTTGCAAGGCCACTGAGAAGCACCCAGATTTACACCAAGGGATGTGGGTGTCTGGAGGCAGACTTCAATCCCCATTAGCCTCAGTGAGCACCTTCCTGAAGCTGGGTGAGGTTTTCAGATATGAGCACAAGTCAGATATGGGCTTTCCTCAAATTTGCTCCTGTTGTCATCATTTTTAGTGAGCCAGAATGTGAAATGACCCTGAAGTGACACAGAGTTAATCTCTGTTGCTGAGTCAAGGCAGACAGCTTGACTTTCTAGGCTCCTTTAAGTTTGGACACTGCATTCATAACAACAAATAAGATCTGTTCAGCCAGGTTTTAAACAATAACTCTGACAAATGCTGACTGCTTTGCTAGGTAAAGAAAACAGGAAAGTTCACCTTGTTGGCTTTGCAAACAAACAGCAGTCCTAACATCAGGGTGGTTTATTTTTGCCAAGTCCCTGCTCCAGATGTTGTGAGGCAAAGCTCTTATGGGAAAAATCAAGGGGTTTATTTTGTAACAGCAGGCTTTAAAGCCACTTAATAATAATCTACTAATAGTTTAAACCCAACTAAAAGTTCATTCATCCTTCTGTTAGGCATGTGTATGTATGTGTATGAATAAAGGCACTGGAGAAATCCTGGTTGATGGGGAAATGCTAGGCTGAGTCAGTGTTTTGAGAAGATGTGCTACATAAAGCTGTGCTTTAGAGCCTGAAGAAAAAGTAATTTGATTTCAGAATCACTATTAGTCTAGTTCAGCTTTTCCAGATTGGGGGTGAGATGTGTAATGCTGGATGGCTGCAGAGTTTCCAGGGATGTTTAGGCATGGATGAAGGTAAGACCTTGGTTCTGCTGCCACTTTTACAGCCACAGCTGAGACAAAATGTGCCATTGGAAGCAGGCAAACTGGTCACTCAGCATCAAACTCTCTTCTGCTCCTTTTCCCAGGTGAACATAGACTTCCAGACACGGGAGCTGACAAGAAGAAATATGCAGGAGCCCTCCCTCTCTTGCTTTGACCAAGCTCAGGGGAAGGTGCACAGCCTGATGGAGAAAGACTCTTACCCCAGGTTCCTGAGATCCAAGATTTACACAGACCTGCTGTCTCAAACCCAGAGGAGGCTCAGCTAGAGCAGCAATGAGGCCCTCAGAAACCATCTGGCTCCCACAACAACCAAAACCTATGTCTAAATCTGAAACTTTCTTGGTGTTAAAAGCAGTGGGAATGAGGAAAGAGAGGGAGCAGGGGAAGGGAAGGCTTCCAGAACGTGATGCAGACATGGTGTCAGGACTCTGCCTTTGTGTGCTGTGATTTTGGTTAGTGATAGCATCTTGCAGTTATTGCCTATCTCTAGCACAAGCCCATAGTCCTCTCTAGTCCCAGGATCATCTGCTGGGAAGGCAGGTTTCCTTTCTAATGACTCCATTGGTTTGTGTGTAAATAGCACTGCACCTTTCCATCCTTCCAGACACATCTCCCTGTGGCTCTCACCACCCACCTGTGTTTGGAAGGGCCCTGAGGGCAGTTCTGAAACTTGGGAAGCCAAATCCAGTCCAAAGCATTGTCTCCCACACTGGCTGCTGGGGGCTGGATCCAGGGACTGTGGGGAAGGAGAGAGGTTAGGGAGGGAGAAGGCAAAGGCACACAGTTCACACTGCTTCCCAGAGAAGAAACCATCAGTGAACTCAGCTCACCTTTCTATTTGGGTTAGACACCTTGATGGCACCAGCTGCCACTGTGTCTCAGCCCCTTGTCATCCAGGGATGGAGACAAAGAGTTATTTGCTGTGTAACTGTCCAAAGAGCTGAGTTTTCCCTCATGAGGTAATCCCAAAAGCTCTTGCTAGACCTCATCAGGCAAATAACTTCCAGTGTGAATGATTGTTTTTCATTAGTATTATTTATTTGTACTGTAGTTCAGCCTCAGGACCCCCAGTTGTCATTCAGGCTTTGCTGTGCTAGCCACCATACCAAAAGCTGTCACCAAGAGGCTCTTGGCCACAGAAGACATTAACAGCCTTGGTGGCTTCTTGGGAAGGACCCAGCAGCTGCCAGGAAAGAGTCAAGTGACAGAATGTCCCATCTGCCCCATGCTGAGAGGCAAGAAGAGCACCAGACCTGCCTACCATGGCAGATAGATAGCATTCTTCACATAGTACCTGCCCAGTGCACAGCAGGGAGAGGTAATATGAACAACCACAACTGGATTTTTGTCATTTACTGATTTGTTTGGGGTTGGTTTTGTTTCTTTTTTTTTTTTACTGTTGTCCACTGTGGGTTCAATGCCATGTGAAGAACTGCTAAAGACATGGACCCTGCTGGATGGTGCTTGCTTAAAAAGAGGCCACAGGGCAGCTTGTGGTGAGTCAGATGAGCATCCAGGTGTGAGGTGGACTTTGGACCTGTTCCCATAGCCTGAGGAGCCAGCTGCAGGAGAAGATTCTGGGCAGGTGTCAGCTGTGTGGCACTTCTTCTTGTGCTATGCAGTAATGCTTCCCCATCTGCAGGCCCCATGGTGATGGTGTTGCACTTCCAGCTTATCAGCTGTCAGATTCTTGCAATATTTTCTGGTGGAGAAGCAGACAGCCTGTCTCTGGATTTGAGCCTAGAGAGCAGAGGTCTGTTTGCTTAGTTTTGTTTTTCTTTTTTGATGAAGGCCTGGAAAAGTGACCTCATGGATCTTTTCCTTCTCTCCATTACCTACAGATCAGAGGCTGTAAAGCTCTGCTCTAGCTGAGGGGCTGTGTGGGGAGGTTTAGTTTATGTGCTGTGAACTAGGTAAACTGATCTAAAGCTAAGCATGATGTGTTTGGAATGAGGTATAAAAAGCCTGCTGGCCATGCAGAATGACTCTTTAGGCATTAGGTAGGAAGCAGGTTTTGAGGCTTTTTGGAAGGATGCAGTGCAGGACATTAGGACAGATAGGTGTAGGATCAGGATAGGGCATAGTAAGCATGTTTGGGTTATTTTGGAGGTGTATTCCTGTGGTCTCTTAAGACACCAAAGTCCAAATATGGTGCAAGTGAAAAATATATCCTTGGGAGGGAAATCTGCTTTTTAGTGCCTGGTTGCTTGGCTTTAGAATTCTCCAGTGGCATTCTAGGAAAAGGTCAGTGAAAGGTGAGCACTGGATGGAAAGTGCCCTGGATTCATCCAAGGGGTCTGCATCATGCAGTGGCCCAAGCAGCAGTGAGTTTAGCTGTTCATGGGCCCCTAGCTTTGTGGGAAACATGGTACCTGGAAAAGAAGTGATAGTGGGCCAGGTGTCTGGGGAAAATAATGCTCTGGAAGGAGTCAAAACCATAAGCAAAGGATATAGTCATGCATCCAGTGGCTGGCATCTGGGCTATAGGAAAGGGGAACAAAGTTATATCACCTCTACAGCTCCCTCCTGCTAGAAGAGAAAGAGGAGGAGGGCAAATCATCCCATGATGTGGTGAAACACTCAATGCTTGACCCACAAAGCCACTGCCTGTGAGGAGGGACTGGAAGAACTCTCCCAAGAAACACAATCTACTGCAGCTGCACAACACAGGGTGGCCTAGGATCTCTGAGAGTCATATTGCTTTGGCTGAAAGAATTCCTCTGGAGATGGCCCACTAAGTTGTACCCTGTGTAACTGGAACCACAAAACAACACAGTGACCAGTGATCCAGCATGGTTTCCCAATGCCATGGTTGTCCAAGCTGTGCTGTTGAGGGGTGGAGGGAGGTCAGCTTGCCTGCCTCTGCTTTCCTCCCTTTCAGCCTACTCTTGACTGCAGGTGCAACCCTGTGCTGCCCCAGATGTGAAAGGCAGCAGCAGGCTTATGGAGTCCTTGCTTTTAAAGAGAAGGCAGAAGGTGGTGTTAACTGCTTTGTGGTGTTTCTCTGAAGTCTGCTAATCCACCTTCTGGGTGGCCTTGGATGCAGCTGATACATCCCAGACAAGGCTCTTCAGCACAGTGCCCTGGCAGCCACCCTTGGCAGTGAGGGTCTGAAGGACAACCCAGAGGATGAGGAAAGAGCAGAAACCAAACCTTCAAGGAAGGAGGAACAGAAACTCAGCAGTCAGGACAATTCCCAGGCTTTCCTGCTGGCTACAAAGGGTGGTTCTGTTGAGAGTGTGACTCCAGAAAGCCCAGGGGGTAACAACTCTTGGCAAGGCTCTTCCAGCATTGGTGCTGTCAGAACTGTGAAGTAGCAAGCACCCTGAGAAACCAGGCTCCCCCCTCTCCTCCATCCACCTTGGGAACCCCTTTCAGTGGGTGCCTCTGGAGATGCTGTTGCTGCACTGGTGACAGGAACTATTCTATTTATGCTGGCTGAGGCAGGGGGAGTGTTTTGCCCATTAAGTTGGTGCAAGGTAATATCCTCCCTGGAAAACATCCTAGAGCACAAAGTGGAGCAAAAGGATTGTCTGAGGCATATGAGTCTATCCTGGTTATTTTTGTTGGTGCTCTTAGAGTTTGTCTCTCTTGAAGGAAAGCAGGCTAGTTATTTAAAGTCTTTTTTTTTTTTCTTTCTTCAACCAAGCAATTGGCACCAGCTGCTTCTTTTATGCCAAATGTCAGTCTGAAGTGAATTCAAATAGGCAGCTTATAGCTCTTCCCCTTAAACCAAGGGCTGATTAAGGAAATAATGACTGAGCCAAAGCTTTGGAAAGCACTGAGTGATGACTAAGCCCCATCAAGGACAAATATCCTATCACTTGATTCATCTCTTACTGATGTGGAAAGGATATTCATAACTTACAAACCCCATTTCCCCTCTCCATAAGTGCACACCTCCCAACTTTTCCTTCTGATTCAAGTCATGTCAGAGTGTGCCATGACTTGAAGGTGGGGGGGGGGAAGAAATCATTTTGCTCAGCTCTTTTTATTCTGTGTTATTTGCTGGCCATGTATCCAGTCAGCTCCCAACTTCCACAGCAAAAGGGAAGAAGAGTTTACAAACTGCCTTTTTGATAAGCTTCAGATGGCAGAAGCAAGATGCAGAACCACAGTCTGCTTTGAGCTTTTTTAGTCCTGCTTCAGCCCATCAAGCAAGTTGGGGGCTGATTTCCACCCCTTTCAGTGGATTTGTTGATGTGCCAGTGAATTCCTGCTCTCTTGTGCCAGGAAGGTGTGATGGGCAAAGTCCTGCTGGTCTAAGCAGGGAGGGGAAAGAGGAGGGGGGGTGTCTGTGGGTATGGGTGGGTGAGAGTGCATGTGACTTCATGTGTATGTTACTCAGTGTCTCCTACTAGAGAAGCTTTTCTGAGACATAGATGTGCATGTTCCCATAGGAGAATTAGGCATAAATGATGCAAAATGAGATTTTTTTTTTTAGCCAGTGTTGTGTTTGCTTTGTGTGTCAGTTTGACTAGTACTAAGAGATGTAAAACTCTGCTAGGCTTCCAGTTACCCATAAGAGCACAAGTATCAAACTGAACTGAATGTTCACTGATGGACACCAAACCAAAATGTTTACAGCATTCAGAGCAATAGCAAAGCATACCTCATGCCAGTCCTGGAGTGCCTCTCATCCATCAGTGCAAGCTCTCCCCTCCCTGGGGACCTCTTCCTTCTCCTTCTCAATCCTGGTCTTCTCACCTCCCTGTTATCCTTTCCTCCCTGGAGCTCTCCTGCCCATGCCAGCATTCCTCTCCTCCAGCATTGTTTGTCCCTATTTACCTGAGCCTGACACACACATAACCTCCTCCTGTGCCCTTCTTCTTACATATTCTCCACCCCCATCTATCCCTCCTCCCTTCTTTGTGTTTTACTTCCCCAGATACCTGCCTCTGGTCTCACCATCTCCATACCTTCTACTGTCACTATAAGGCTCCTAATAGCTGTTCCCTTGCCCATTATAGCAGAAGAAAATGCTTCATTTAATTTCTGCATTAGCTTTCATTCCTGGGGCTGCTGAGGTTGTCATCTTCCATGGGTACTGTGTTTTCTGTGGCATCCAAAGCATTGTATCACAGAACTGGAATTGAAGTCCATTTTGCTGCTAGACCAGAATGCTTTTCTCTACCATGCCCCCTTTGGGCTTTGCAGGGGCTCTTCTTGTCCCCAGCACCCTGTTGTTGTTCTCCCATCTACACTCCATGTGCTGTGCTTGGGGCAGGGGCTGGTTCAGTGTGAGGACAGTTGTGCTGCCTGGAGGCAGCTCCTGCCTCATCAGGGTCACAGCTCTGCTTCCTCCTGGCTTTCTAATACAAAAAAAAAGGATAAAAAAACAGAGTGTAAATAAAGGGGTGTGTGTGTGTGTGTGTTGTAATTGCTCAGTAAAGTCAGTTGTTCTGCTCTGTGCCTCTTGGTTTTACTGGGGGATGGATCTCTACTATGAGACTGCAGGAAACTCAAGCTGGAGTTCAGGGAACTGAGGGCAGGTGAGGGAGGTGGAAAAAGGGGAATGAGTTTATTGCTAAAAAACCCCCAACATTTCCCTTCCAGCTCCTAACATTCTGTGATCTCTGGCAAAAAGGCAGAGAAGAAAAGACAGTGCCTGCTTCTGGAGGGACCTGCCCTACAAGGGAGGTATGGGGACGAGCCATGGTGTGTTGCTTCTCTCCAGTAGCCCCACAACTCCCAGTTTGTACCATGTGCTGGGCACCCCAGGCTGGATCTAGAACATGACAGATGAGGAGCTGCTTGGCTTTGTATTTCCAGCATGGAAACAGTGTTATCAGAAGGGAAATGTCTTCATGTTGCTTATCAGTGCTAGCAGTTAGTTACCAGCTAAAAAGCCCTGAGAGGAAGGAGGCACCTTGTGTTGTGGCTACTTATGCACTGCCCTGTGGGGTTAATAGTAATGAAGAGAGCAGAGGACAAATACTTTCAGGGGTAGATCCCCCTTCCTTAAAAAACCTGATTGAAATAGCTCATCCTCCCATAACCTCTCTCTCCCCTTCTCCACAAACAACCTAAATCAGAGACACAGATTTTACTTTGGGCTCTCTGTCACCTCCATCTTTGGTGGGATGGCAGTGTCCCCCTGGCAGGAAGGGGCCTTGAGAACCCATCTCCAAACCTAAGCACTGAATCAGGCTCTCTTAAATAATAAAGATATCTTGTACCTTGGGAAATGTGCTTGGGGGTAGCCCAGAAGAGATTTAGGAGGACATCACTGTACAGAATGAACTTAGAAGAGAGCCACCAGGTACCTGGGTAGAAAAACCAGCTCTTTTAAGACTTTACTTATGCCATGTTTTTATCTTAATTAGGTCCTGATGCTGTAACTACCTCTGCAGAGTCTGGGTGCTCCTGGTGTTGGCAGATAACAATAAGAACTGTTGGGGCAGAACACACAGGCTGTTCAGTCTGATTTCTTCCTGTTCAGGGGAAGTCCTGGGCTCAGGTTGGCTTTGACCTTCCCTCTCCATTAGCTGCTCATTTGCTAGGTTCACTTTCCCCTCTGAGGCTGGAGAAACTCCTCAGCCATACTAGATGTCCAGCTGGTGAGGATATCCCCCCCTGAGTCCTGTCACCACATGGTAAAGTGTTACTCACCTGTACTGCACAAAGAGCATGAGGACATTAGCAGCCTGAGATCACTTGCTCTCTGCTTGAGTGTCTGAAAAGCTGCTAGTCAAGCACACTTTCCTGAATGGAAAGTGGGACCTGCAAGCCTGGAGATGGAGGGGTATCTCCTAGCAGAATTGCTGTGGAGGCAAAGGATGGGAGAAGCTTGTGCCTTCTCAGACCCTGGCCTCATCCTTCTGTGTACTAGTTTCAGTGGTGCAGATGTGCTGGATGGGGCAGTGAAGGGATGTGTTAACTCTAAGCAGTCTCTTCTGTTGGAGGGATGTAGATCTTTTCTCCCCAGAGGTACAGTTTGGGGAGATGGGCCAGAAATAGTGTTAGTAGGATATAGGAGACTGCAAGGAAGGGAAACCTGAAGAACCTTCCCTCCTAGTGCATTACTGTCCTTCCCTGTCTACAGCCTGCTGCTACCTTTGGTGGACTGCCCACCCCAAGCCCCACCACCAAGAACCTGAGCAGAGGAGGCCTCAGGAGAGACTGTTCTTGGAGAAGACTGCAGCAAAGCTTCCTCACAGTGAGGGGCTGCTGGCATCTGCCTCGGGAGCAGCTGCAGTCAGAGCCCAGCAGGAGAAGGAGTGCTGGCTTCAGCCTGCTCAGGTGGGCAGCACCTAGAGTGCTGGTGGCCAGTGCAGATGGGTGGGGTGAGCAGAGCTTTAAGGCAGACAAATGACCTGCTCCACTCAACTGGGTACCTCATGGAAACACACATAAATCTGCAGGACCTTCCCAAAAGGGAAGCCAGGGCCTCCTTAGCTGGTAACTGCTTGGTCATCCATGCCCCAGAGGGAAAATGGAAAACCAAACACTTCTCTCTCTCTGCCTGGGAGCATGGCAAAAGGACATGGTGCTGCTGAGGCAGCCATTTGGGTCTGCCCAGTCTGCCTGCCTCCATACACCCCCTGTGGAGAGAAGTGGTGGTGGGGAGAAAACACTCTTTATCAGCCCATTAAACCCTCTGACACACAGCCAGGAGTGGCCCTGGTGAAGGTGGCACAGCTGTGGGGTCAGCTTTTCCCCATCATGGCTTCCATCTGCCTCTCTGACAGCATTTCCATCACACCAAGCATGAAAACAAGTGCCAGGGCTGCTCCCTGTACCAGGACCAGAGGTGTGGGGGATGTATGAGCAAGGTCTCTCAGCAAAAGGAGCAGTGCAGATGGATCAAGCATGACTGAGCCTTGAAGAGCAGTCAAATGCTTTCTCCAGGCTACAAAAAGCAGCCCTGGGCTCCAGCAGGTAGCTCACAGCAATGTCTGGGCTTGAAGCATCCATGGGGGATAAGCTGGGGATTGAGGAGAAGGCTGGGGAGTCACTGGCAAAGCCTAGGGTGAGGGCTGGCAGTGGGGATGGGGAAAGGCAAGGGCTGGCTCAGCAGGGAAGGAAAGCACATCTGGGGACCAGGGCATGCATGAGCTAGAGATGGGCAGCAATAGCAGGGGAAGTCAGAGCAACTCAGTGAGTCCCAAAGGTCAATTTAGGGAGTCTGGAGGAGCCTGGGCTTGTTGGGGAAAGGTCAGGCAGTGTCTGAAGGCAATCCCAGGTGTTAAAGAGGGAAGGGGAGGTGTGAGCAGGGGCAGAAATCAGACTGAGGGCAATTGAGGGGAGTTGTTTGGGTGTTAGGAGGAAATTGCATGGTGGGAGATCTGCTGCAGAGTGAGAAGAAGGGAGAGAGGAGAAAGGGCTTCAGTGGGAAGGGCTGAGATCAAGCAGAGCATCTTCTGAGCAGGTCTGGCAAGTGAAGGAGGGCAGTGACCTGGATCCAGCCCACACTCCCTGCTAAAAGGTGAGTGTTTGCTATGTAGTATGCACAGGGTTGTGTTTAGAAACAACAATTAAATGAGCTTGTTTGTCTCTGGGGATTGGTGCAGTGGGATTTATCAGTCCCTCTGTCTTCTCTCTATCCCCCCTCCCTTTTCTTTTCCCTCTAATTCCCTTCCCTTCTTTTGTGATTTTCCCTTTTCATCTGCTGCTTCTTCCCTCTAAGTCTGTCTCTGAGCCAAAGCCATTTGCATGCATCCAAGGAAAGATCTGCCATTAGTGCTGCTCTTATCTCTCCTCTTAGTTAGGCTATATTTAGCCATCATCTTTGTTGGTTGGGGTTTTGGTTTCTTTATTTTTTTAATACCATTTTTGTGTGTTCAGTGGCTTTCAAAAGCAGGTGCCAGGAGCAGAAAGTGAGGATTAAAAATACCTGCTGTCAGATACCTCTCTCCCTGTGTGGATGTGCTCCAGTGCTGTGCAAAGGAAGCATGTGAGCAGAGTGGCTAACAGCTGCCCCTTCAAAAGCTCATTTGTAATTCTAATTTTTTTTCCTTTCTTTTCTAATTTTGCTAATCTCCTTCCTCACTGCTACACAGTTCCAGAACAGCTATTTCCTCTCCTGCTTCATGGGCATGCAGACTGTGCTTTAGCTGGGAATCAATTAAACACCCCATGGAGTAGGGTGAAGCTGAGAAGGAGCTGCTAAGGGACAAGGGCTGCTGCCTCTGTGGGCAGATGCATGCCCTGCAGTGGGGTGAAAGTCATCCTGAGCAGGTGAGGGCATGGATGGGGAAGATTCACAAGTAACCATGTGGATACAGTGTCCTGCAGAAGCCTCTGTCTTGTAAGCTGTGGCCATGGCCAAGACCCAGCTGTAGTGTGGCTCCTTGGGGACCCCTTCCAAAAGCCCTGCTGGTTTTGGAGCCTTGGTGGCTTCTCTAGTCCCCCTAGGCACCATCACCAGCTTCTGAGTGATGGTGCAATCCTACCTGTCCAACAGCAGCCTGCCATCATGAGTGATATCCTGCCAGCACTGCCTTCCCCATCTCCTTAGCCTACATCTCTCCTTAAATGCAACCAGAGCTTAACACCAGCTTGCTGGTGGAGGAGGGGGCTCTGCAACATGAGTGGTGCCTTGAAATCTCTCCCTTCTACTCCTTTTCATTCAGCACCTCCCTAATTTCATGCTGAGGGCTCTGGCAGTCTCTGCTGAAGCAATGCAGGGAGTGTTCAGTGCTGTCTGTGGGTTTTATTGTTCTTGGTCACCACCTCTGCAGTTCCTCATCAGTTTAGGAGAAATCAGGTGTCAGGCTCCTCAGTAAGCCTGCCTGGCCCATCCCATCTGTGATGCAGTGAGACCCCAGCAGTGTGGCTCACCTTGGCTCTTCCTCTCCTCCTTCTCTCTGCCTCCCCTTCCCCTTCATTTCTGTACCCTCCCCTTCTTATTCCACTCAAACCATACAAAAGTACAAAAATACCTGGCAACAGAAACTCTCCCCAGAGCTTGCTTGTGCTCTGGGGCACATGTGCAAGGGCCCTTAGCACCCTGTCACCAGTCCTTCCTTGTTTCCCTCTTACCCACCTCATTTGTGTAGTTTTGGGACCAGCAACTTCATTTTCCTATTTTTAAAGGTATTCACAAATACTAACCCAGAAACAACAGCAGCAACACTTGGGCCTGAGAGCTTTTGTGTTTTGCTCCTGATGGGGAAGCTGGTAGCTGATCTGGCAAAGGCAGGCTATGGATGCAGCTCTCCAGCCTCAGGTGCCTCCTCCCAACCCGAGCATGGAAGGCACCCCCTGAGCACACTGCCTTGCTTGCCAGCATCTCCTTGGTGGCAATGAAACCCCAAGAGGTCTGGTCCCCACAGCTGGGAGATGAGCTTCCCACCGGTAAGGCTGTGGCATGGTGATGGGATGGGAGCCCAGCTCCAGGCATTGCAACACAGATGAGCTGTTTGTGTTCCAAAACAAGGGCTGATAATAGAGGCAACTGAGCTGGAGCCACAGGAGGCTGCTAGGCTAAAGGAGGCAGGAAGCACGTAATTCAATTAGATACAGAGCAGCATAAAGACATCTGAGTACACGTTTATCACTGGGCTCTGAGGCTATTGTGTAACCTTCCTGAAGAGCTCTGCTTTGCAAAGTATTGCACCTTACAGCATCCCACGCTGCTGAGAGGCTTATCCTTGAACAGCATCTCCCACCTCATCGGAGAGGTGAGTTGAAAAAGCTGCCCCACGGGAGCTGAGCTGCCAGCCAGTGGTGTGAGTAGAGTGGGTGGAGGGTCTGTCCCAGCTATGGTAGGGAGGATGTGCCTGAAACAACCCATCCCTGCTCCTGCTCCTGGGCTCAGACCCTCACGTGTGCTACTGGCACTGAGCTGTGTCCAAGAGCCAAACACTGGTTCAGGCACCCAAGTGGGAGAGTCTGTGGGGAGTGTGGCACTTCCTTTGGCTTTGTGCATCTTCTGGGTGAGTGACTGTGGTGCCCAAGAAGGTATAGCCCTTATAGAACCATAGAATCATTTTGTTGGAAGAGACCTTTAAGATCAAGTCCAACCATTAATTAACTGACTCTTTCCTTCCCACTAAGGTTTATAGAGGTCTCTCCCTCCCATGGCTGCTTGCAGGGACCAAGCTCCCACTGCAGGTGTTTCCTTACTTCAGCCTTGCCATCAGCTTCATCTCACCTAAGCCAAGTGCTTCAAAACCTGCTACAGGGGGCACAAGGTAAAGCCCCATACACACTTGCCCAACACACTTATTTCTGCAGGGAGAAGCAGTGGGGAGTCAGGTGCTGAAGCAAAGTGGAGGTTTCAGTGGGCTGGAATACCAAAGCAGAGATGTGCAGAGCTCCTCTGTTCTGGCTTACATCACCCATGCTTCTCTCCCATAGGTCATGGCCATTGCTCTCACCCCACCTGTGTCTTTGCCATGCATCTACATTTCCCTGGTTGCTTGCAGCAGCAGGTGGCTCCCAGCACAGTAACTGTCTCAGAGACCATGGACTTGCTGCCAGAAGTCATCTGTCCTGTGTACCTGTAACATGTCCCCAGGCTCCTGGAGGTTTTCCTCTCAGCATAAGCTGCTCAGGGGATGCATAAAACACCAGGCAGAGTTACCAGAGCATCCTGTGAATGCAGACTTTGTAGGTGGGAGAATGGGCAGCAGCTCCTGAGCATGGTTTTAAAGGGAAAAAGGACACAGATGGAGTCCTGCTTAGCACCAGGCATGCCCCAAAATGATGAGATAAAACAAGCCAGGGCACTGCTGAGCACTAGGTATGTGTGGAAATCTGGGGAGGGGGTGGAGATGCAGGTCATGGAGGAGAAGGGACAACACCACCTCAGACCCAGGGCTGTTTTTAGCCAATGGTTGTGGCTGGGAGGTGAGTGCAAAGGGTATGTGTGTGTGGCCAATGCCAAAATATCCAGATGTGACTCTCTCCTGTGGGTACCAGGAGCCCATACCCATGTCAGCATGGCACTGCCATTGCAACACCAATGCTCCCAGCATGGCAGTGAGCTCAAGTGGAGCACCAGGATGATGTGGCCAAGCACTTCCAAAATGCATATCAGACCAAGTGGTGTGCACAAACCTTCTTAGAATCTGTACAGGCAAAGGCAACCTTACAGCCTTCCCAGCTTTACTCCTCCCCTTCTTTCTGCAAATCCACAACAAATGTCACAGCTGTAATCATGGTTTTAAGGCACAGAGAAGACATGAACAAGAGCTTTCTGTAGCTCCAAACATTTATCTGTAGCTGAATAGCTGCTAACCAAGAAACCTTAAACTTGTTTATTCAAGAGAAAAAAAGCCAGAGCTGTTGGGAAAGATGCTGCTCTTGACATTAAAGCTGAGACAGGAGCTAAAAACGTGTGTTAGGTCACTAGTCCTGATGCATCTTTTCTGGCTAGTTGTGGGTATGACAATTCAGTAGCTTTTTCTAAGTGGTAGGAGAAAGACAGGAGTCCCTCTCACAGTTCAAGGCAGCTGAGGTGTGTAGTTCTCTGGAAGTCTGTCCTGATAGCCTCAGGCTTCTGCTCCCTGAAGACAGCTTGAGAGGAGCTTTTTCTCCCTGGCCCAGCTATGACATGGCTGGATGATGTCACCTTCCCTAGCATGGCTCATCTCTTGCAGGCAAGATGCTTTGGCAACATCCTGTGTGTGATAAATGCAGACAGCAAGGGTAGGAGACTGAGCTCTGGAAAAACGTCTGTGCTGACTGTGGAGCAGGGAGCAAGTGTGAGGGAAGGAAGAGGATGAGAAGTGGAGATGGCAGCTTTTGCCTTTGCCATGGGATGGCTGTGGGCAGGAGAGTTTAGGGTCACGCCCCACACTGTGGTGAGCTCCCTCCCAGGGCAGCTGATTGAGGGAGGGCAGCTCTGCGGGATCCTGCATGAGCCCAGCCTTGGCGCCGGGGACGTGTTGTCTGTCAGGGACCACTCTGCTTTTTGCACCAGACCTTGGGGTCCACTGATGTGCGGTGTCTGATGCTGGTTTAACTCTTTCTCTTCACCTTTCTGTTTTCTGATTCAGTACTTCCCCTCCAGCTTCCATCCTTTCCATTGCTTTTAGCCTCTTCTTTCCACCTTCACTTCTCATTAGGAACCACCTTTGTCAGATACTTACCCAAGCTTTGCTCAGACCTTTTAATGTGCATCCCCTCCCTTCCCCTTCTCCCACTCCCATCACAAACCCAGCACAGAGTTTGTGGTGAAGGAACATGAGCACATGAGGTTGGGCATTGATCCTTTGCACTGGCAGTGGACTGGCAGTGTTATCAGGAGGGGATGTGGAGACATTACAGTCCTCTGCTCTACCTGCAGTGCGAAGATGCTGTATTGCATTGCCCCGGGGAGTGCAAACCCCTTCCCCCAGGCTTTGCATCGGCCCCTGGGATGCTGCAAAGCAGCCTGACTCTGCTGGGGCCTGGCATCCCCTGCTCAAACCACCTGGGACAAAGGCATCCTGCTTGCAGTGCCGGGACGGTGGGAAGTCCTCGGGCAGCAGGACGGAGCTGACGAATCGCTGCGCCTTTCGGTATCCATCCTGTCCCTCTCGCTCTCCCCATCTGCGTACCCACCCGCCGGCGGTTACTCAGCACGTCGGTGGAAATGAGCCTGTTTTTCTCCTGTTATCGAAGAAGCAGTTACGACTGTGATGCTCAAGGACAAGCCTGGGCCTCCCACTGCCCACCCCTCCTTCCTTTACCAGCACAAAACGAAACCTACCTAAGCCGTTATCTTCGCCGGGCGTTGCCAGAGCAGCTTTTGGTTGGCTGGAGTGATGCTGACTCCCAGTTCTCTCGCCTCCCACTCGCTATAAAGCACAGCTCCTCGCTGCTTTCCAAGCCAACGGCAAGCGACCGTGGGCGCAGGTGCTGCCGCAGCTCCCCTGTTGCACGCCCCTGCCACCGCCGTAAGGACCCGATGAGTTGCTGGGTGCCTCGGTGCCCAGCTCTCAGCATGTGCCGGGGCTTAGCCACGCTCCCCATCACTTGCCTGGAAAGGTAAGGGGCTTCGCCACGCCACAGCTCTGGGATGCAGAAGGGTTCGCTGGAAAAGATGCACATAACTTCGGAGCGGCCGGGCCAGCTTCTTCTGCTGCAGCTGTGATGTTTTTGGTAGAAGCTGGGGTGCAGACCACAAGAAAACATGCAGCAAAGAATGGCCTTGAGTGATTTTTGTTGTTGTTGTTGTTTTTTCTGCATCCATTCTGCTCCCCAGGAGGGGAACACAGATGTAAAATGTGCAGAGGGAGAGGAGGCTGGATAGAGCTGCCCTGCTTGTATCCGGGTGTACAAACACTGAAAGGTTGTTTCTCCAGCTCCATCTCTGCAGAACTTGCTTCGAGTCGGCAGCAGCAGGACTGTTTTTGTCAACACGGTCGAAAATGTTAAGTGACATGTTGCTCCTCCTGCTGAACGTGGCTACAAAGCCCCACGCTGCTGGCTTGACATTTAAACACTTATTTTCCTATGAGTGCTTTGGGATGCTGGAATGAGCTGCAGCACACAAATAGCAGCAGGGCTGCATGCTGCCTAGGGGGAGTCCTGGGGAGAGGAGCTACTTTAGCAGCAGCTCTCGCTGTATTGCCGCAGAGACCTCCCGGCAGGGAGGTGCCACCACTGCGGTGACAGGCAGTAGCATCCCAGGCTCTTGCAGAAGGGTTCAGGCACAGAAGCATCGTGTGCTGCCGCCAGGCTCAGTGGGTCTGGAAGACATGGGGTAGGTGGTGGTGCCACCAGGGAGCGTGGCCATTTCCATGGTGTGGTGGGAGGCTCCTGGTGACTCAGGAGCACCCCAGAAAAACAAAGGAGGGGAGCATCAGCCCTGATGCAGGAGCCTCACAGCAAAGAGGTACTCCTGCTCTGCGGAGCAGAAAGCAATCACTGTTTTCTAGTGCTTTGAGAGCAGTTTTGCGCTGCTGGGATACAGGGATAGCAGAAGAAGCCAGGCTGACTTCAGGGAGCTGGAGGGCTCCGGGGTCTCCAGCTGGACACTCAGCAGCTGCTCTGCTGCCTGCCCCTGAGGAAAAAGCTCACCATGCTTTATAAATGCACATGGCACTACCTGGGAAGGGAGCAGGAGGAAGCAGTCCCCTGGGCTTAATGCACTGCTGAGCATGGTTGCCATGGAGCAGAAAAAGCAATTAGAGGTGCATTTATTTCATACATCAGAAGGCAAAGAAGCAGGTGAAGCTGAGGAACGAAGGCTGCCCCTCCGAGCTGGGTTGGGTCCGGAGGCTACAGCCTCTGAGAGGCTGGTGGCGGTGGTGGCAGAGCAGTCTGATGGTCTGATAAACCCACCTCTCCCCTCCCTTCTTTCCAGAGCCAAGGATCTAAAGAGCCGCTTAGGGATCCTGCTTCATAAGCCAGAGCTGGGACACAGGATCGGGTCCTCCAGCAAGCTGCAGCTGGGCTCCAGGTGGAGGTAAGCCAAGTGATGCCATGTCTCAGGTTCAGCCTGCGACAGGTCTCGGGGGACCTGACTGTTCCGGGGGATGTTCCTGCCCATCTGCAGAGCAGAGAGAACACAGCACAGCTCCCCCTCCCCACGGTCCCACCCCAGCAGGCAGGGAAGGCGGATCACTTTGATCTCCACCAGTTATAAAATCAGATGGGGGAACTTATGCTCTGGCATTCGGCACAGGAGAGCAGGGCATTAGCAATAGGCAAGAAACCCAGAGGGCTCCTGCCGTCCCTTGTGTCTCAGCCCAGTGCCTGACACCCACAGGCAGCATTGAAAGCAGACTATTAAATACTGTTGCTGAAGGCAAGGTGTCTTCTTGCAGAGAAGGCTCTGCCGGGTTTCTACCATCCAAAAACGGGATCTTCTGCAAATCCTCTAGAGAAGCTACCTGGCCAAAGCTGCACTATGGAGCTGAGGTCAGGCAAGCAGTCGAGGAAGGTAAAGGAAAGGGAGCAAGGAAAGAGAGCCCACAGGTAATGGACACTGGGGTCTCTCTTTGGTTTCCTATCGAGTGCCACCGCCTCCCTTCTTCCACTGCCTGCCGTTAACGGAGCTGCTCGGCTGAAGTGCTCCATCCTTCACTGCGGAGGAGAAGTTCTGCCGGTAGGACAGAGCCTTACAGCCTTTTGTCTTTTCCAGAGACTCCTCACAAGACGTGCTCGAATGGAGAGAGTCCTTCGACCAGCTCCTGAAGAGTAAAAGTGAGTAGGACCTCGTTTTCCTCTCTTGGTGAGCACGGATAGGACAAGCACCGCTTCCAGGGAGCACCTGGGGAAACAGTGTGCCTCAGTGTATGAGGAAATCTTGTCTCCACCTCAAATGAAATGGTTTAGGATTTAGAAAAAGACCTTTTTTTTTCCTGCCCTGACAGAGCTGGTGCATGGGGCTCATTGCTTGGCTTGCAAAGTTGTGCCCCCTTTCTTCTGGCTTGCTGCTTTTTGGTGGATGCAAGTGCTGCCTCGCGATGCTTCGCTGCCACCTCAGGACAGGAGCATCGGGGTGGGCACAGGGGTGCACAGTCTGTCACAGGGAATGGCAAGTCTTATCCTGACCATCCCTGTCTCAGCACTCAGAAGAAGGCAACATGCCTGCTCTTGCTGTCCTTTGCACAGCGAGGCAACCACCTCCCCATAGGTGTTGTCGCTCAGAACACCTTGTTGCTGCCCTCTGTCTGTGCTGTGCCTCTAGGGATGTCTTTTCCACAGGGAAAAGGGATTGAGCTGCTTTACTGGGATATACTGAGATTTCCCCCTCCAATATTTGTTGTACCTATGGTGATGTCCAGGACTCCTGCAACGTGCTGTTTCCCCTCTCCCTCTGGACCCTCTTTTGGAGTCCCATACATAATCCCTTCTTTACACTGGACTTTACAGCAAGTACACAATGGTAGAAGTGCCAGATTTTAATACAAAAGCAATTATCTACCTTAAACCCTATTCCACAGCAAGAGAGTCCTTCTACAGTGCTAGTTTGGGGCCAGGCATATTTTTTTTTCCAGCCTTCCTCACATACTGTGATGGCTGAGAGGCATCTCTGGCTTTGTAACTTAATGCATCCTCCCAGCCTGGCTTTGAAATCCTTGCTGCAATTACTCTCCCATACTCCTCAGCATCTTGTTCCCCTGGGATCTCAGCTGAGAAATAAAAGCAAAGCCATCTCTGCTCGGTTCCTGCAGGGACACTGATGTGTGCATGGATTTCTCCTTAGGTAGAATTAGCTCTTTTCCACAGTTGTAAAGAAAATACTCTGAAGCCTCACTGCAGAAAGGTCAAATAAATAAAACCAGAGGATTACTTGTCTATGGGAAAGGATTTTACTGGAGTCTAGAGGCCAATTATCAGTGTCTCAGAGGGTGGAATTTGCCCAGAGGGAAAGGAAATCTGCAGATGTCATGGTCTGAGCTCCCAGGGCAATGCTCCCAGGCAGCATCAGTCTCACAGTCATCTTCTCCCCCCTCTTCTGCCCCACTAACTGCTCTTCTCTCCCCTCTCCAGGTGGAGTGACAGCCTTCCACACCTTTCTGAAGACAGAGTTCAGTGAGGAGAACCTTGACTTCTGGCTGGCATGTGAGGACTTCAAAAAGACCCGGTCAAAAACCAAGCTGGCCTCCAAGGCCAACAGGATCTTTGAGGAGTTTGTCCAAAGTGAAGCACCCAGGGAGGTGAGAGCATTTTCTGCCTCTGTCCTGTGGCACTGAATAGGGTGGGAAATGAGCAAAATATCCTGCTGGGTTTTATTACAGTGCTCTCAGCTCTTGTTCGTGAGAGCTTTCATTTCTAGTGTCGTGTGATCTGCCAAGATGAAGGGATACAAAGGCTTGTCAGCATCTTTACCCTTATAGGAAGATGGAGAAAACCAGTTTCATCCTTCCATGGGAGAAGGTGGAATGCTGAGTTAATGTTTGTGGACACTGCTTCCTTACAGGTGAACATTGACCATGAAACCAGGGAGATCACCCGGAAGAACCTCTCTGGTGCCACCTCCACTTGCTTCAACGAAGCCCAAGCCAAGACCCGTACCCTGATGGAGAAAGACTCCTACCCTCGGTTCCTGAAGTCTGCCTCCTACCAGGACATGACCAAGCAGGCCACCAGCCGCAGCAGCAGCAAGCGGTCGCATACCTGACCCCAGCCTGGATTCGCCGCAGGGGGACGAGCCAGGGGGACCAGGCAGAGCTTGAGAGATGGTTGGCAAAGGCTGAGGGCCACGTGGTGGGGTTTCAGCTGAAGTCCTGGCCTTTTGGCAAGATCCCCAGGAGCTCAAGTGCTTCCCACCAAGCTGCTGGGAAGAGAGGTCTTCCCTCCCTGGAGCAGGAGAGCAGGTGGGAACCTGATGCCTCCCCTTGCAGCACGGCCAGAGACCTGCACACCCCCGAGGACAGAAAGAAATCGGATTTCAGTTGCAAGCCTGGGAAAAAAGAGACTGGATTCCCCTGAGCAGCCATAACCTGCAGAGCTGGCACAGAGCCTGCAGTGCCAACACAGAGACTTGTCCTCAGGGCTCTTCCTTTGAGGGAATGGCCAGAATACAAGTCCAAAAGACTATGTGGTGTTTTCAGCCGGAGGGACCTTGCTCCTGCCTTCTCCTGAGCCAGAGATCCTTTTCCTGCTGCTTCCTACGCATGCTCTGCTTCAAAGCTTTCTGCCTTCTTCCAGTGCAGCACAGCCCTGGCAGAGATGTTCTTATCCCTTGTGTAAGCAACATGACCTTTTGATTGCACCTAATCTGAGGTCACAGGCATAAATGTTGATTACTGTTGTTGTTATTTATTTGATCATGGTTATTCTACGTCATATTTATTAGAAGTGCACTGCCAAAAGCACACACACACATCCCTTGCTCTGAGGAGCTGGTAAATTCAATTATTTTGGAGATTATAACACCTAGCATGCCTCTCCCCTTTCCTGTGTGGTAACTTCAGAGAAATGAGCAGAGAGAGCTGTAATGTGACCATGGAGCAATGCAAAGAGCAGCAGCAATGGCTGCCAGTGAGATGGAAGGCAGCAGGTTTCCCCTAGCTGAGAGGACCATTGATGGCACTGAAGGGATGCTTGGCAGTGTGTGCTGGTTCCTTTCTCCCCTTAAAGATGTGGATGGCATCATGTAGCCTAGCAGCTTGCCCTAGACAGAGAATAGAGATGTAACCAGGTGCTTTGGTTGGGTGATCCTATTGGAAACTTATTTTTCACACATAGGAGAGGAAAGCTGGGGCTTTCCCCTGGTTTAAAATTGGGCTTGGTGTTCCCTTGGCTGGTGAAATCAGTCTGCAGCCACAGCACTTTACCAGAAGTCCAGGGAGCTGAGCAAAACAGCAATGAGTTCAGCATGTCAGTGGGGCAGCAGGCCATTTCATCAGTTCATACTTGTGGGGTGAGCTCTTCAGATAGGAACAGGGACTCCTGAGTCCCACAGCCAACCCTGCAAAGCTGGGGAACCTATGGGTGTCCTATGTGGGGTCACAGGGAATGTGCCAGCACCACTGGTTCCTACAGAGGCAGCCTAGGGCTCCATTTATCCCTAAAGACCAAACTTGGAGGTCCTTGTCCTGCTGGTCCTCACTTCTTGCTGAGGGAACCACCTTTTGCCTCGCTGAGTATCAGCTGGAGCACAGGATTGCTTGGGCTTTTTGTGGCTGCTTGAGCAAGGGACCAAGGATCAGTTTGGGGATGTTATTCTGAGTCCTCTTCCAGTTCCCAATGCTGCTTCTTACCTCTGAGCCTTGGTGGGTCCTGGCTGTGTTTACAGGGAGATTTTAGCTTCTTTCCTATTTGTTTTTACAACTGGAATCACCTTTCTTGTGTGACTGAAGGGAATGGTGCACAATGGTCCATTTTCATCCCTAACAAAATATTGTCACTATGAAATAAAATGGAAATAGGAAAATCCTGTGATGACATGGTGGTGGTTTTCTTTTTTGTTCAGCTGTGGGCTTTACATGTTTTTTTACCTTCTCATTCTGGATCATTTACAAAGCTATTTGAATTTCAGGTTGACTTACCTAAGGCAAGTTGCTTGTGTTGGATGGCTGCAGGGGTATCTACAGCTGCAGTGTTAGAAACAGGAAAAGAAGTGGGAAGCTCATGAAAAGCACAGCTTCTTCATAGTCTTTGTTCTTATTGAAGAGAACCAGAATGAAAACTGAAGTTCAGCTTTGAATCTGTTAATTGCCAGGGGGTTCAGTACTGTTTGTGTTGCTCACCTTCCCTGAGCACTTTACAAGGCTGTTAAACACCTGTTTAATACCAGTAAGACACTAGTGTCTTAAAAGCACAGGAGGATCCAAGTGAGGGCTGCTGTTTGCAAAAGCTGCTTTTGGGTTGCTGCCATAAATAGGATTTGGTTTTTATCAGGATCTTGACTTGTTGCCTGACTTCATTTACAAGTGGAAAAATGCCTGTAGAGGGGTTATTAGGAAACATCTCACCTCTGTGGCAGCATGTGCTGGCTCTGAGCTCTGAGCAGTTCCCTGGGGCCCTGGGGGATGCTCTGGAAGGGTAGAAGTGGGGTGTGTGTTGTGTGCATCTCCAGAGACCTTGAGGGGAGCAAGCCAGGAGAGCCCAGGGATGTTAAGGCTCTGAAAAAAAAACCCTAACAAAGCATGTTTTTAAGTTGCTTTCTTTCTATTTATTGTGGTTTTTAGAAGGCAAAATTAACTGGCCTGCATCAGAGGAGGAGAGTGTGAGTGGAGGAGCTGATAACACAAGTGGCAGTAACTCCAGAGCACTCAGGTCCTGAGGGATTGCTGTTAGCACAAGCCAACCTCTGCCATTAAAAAGGCTTTCCCAAGCAGGTGCACCTGTAACACCACATTGTGCCTCTTCTAACACAGCCATGTGGAATCCAAGGATCACTGTTCATTGTGAAATACATGGACTCTTCTCCAGCCCTATCCCTGCAGGTGTCACCCACCTAGGAGGAGGAAAGGAGTTTCAACCTCTCCTCTATCTTTCATTCATTATTTCATGAAGTGTGGCTTTGTCTTCCAAGACAGACAATTCAGAATCACAGCAATCTGTCTGTGTACCTGATCTCAGTGCATGTCAGAGGGAAGAAATCAGCCAAAGTGTGCCCAGGAATTATTTGAATACCTGGCAAGAAAGACTCAGAGCAGTAAAATAACCTAGCAGCAGGTAGAAACAAACAAACAAACATGATATTTTTTGGTAATGGCAGCTTCTAACTGACCAAAACCATTTTGTCTTGCACAGCTTGAAGCTCATTAAAAACTGATTCTCCATTAAAAAATAATTCAACTGGGTGAGAAAAAAAGGTAAGAAAAATTGAGCATATTTTTGAGCTTTCTTTTGAAGGAAATGTGGGGCCCATGTTTGATGCACCACCTATGGAAATGGATGGTCCTGGCTGAGTCTCAGCCTTGAAACCCTCCCAACCTTCACAGCCAGATACCAAAGTGTCCCATTTCCAAGGTAGCTTCACCTCTACAAGTCTGAGATGCATCACAAAGAGAAAACCTGATTAATAGAACCCTGGCTTGTGTCCAGTCTGTCCTCTGGGATGGCTGGCAGTGCTAATACAACAAAACCTTCAAAGACTTGAGGAATAAAAAGCCCCAACCCACAAAACCATGTTGAGAAAGAGAGGCTGAAACTTCCCTCAAATGTTTTTTTGGCAGGGCTGGCTGTGATTCCTTCCAATAAACTATGACCAAAGTTTCCCAGGGTGGAGGCTGTGAATTTGGAAGCAGGGAAGACTTGAGCTCCAGGGAGCAAACGTGGAGGCTGGCATTGCCCTCCCCCCCACCCCAGGCATCACACATACTTGCTCCAGGGCCAGGTTTCCATAAGCAGGGATGGGGAGTGGATTTATTTGGTGGAAAAAAACCTCCCTCCCTCTGCCCTGGGACCCAATGTGTTCCCAGCAGCAGCTCAGTGGGGTGACCTCATTGCTCAGCCATCCTGTCTCCTCCTGTGGCTGGGGGTCCCTGATCTGGCAGGAGCAAGCAGCCTTTGAGTCTTTGGGCAGGTGGCTGTGAATGGCTAGGGAGGTGGATGCTGAGCTTTCTGGGTGCATGCACTGCAGTAGCTACACACATGCCTTAAAGGTGGGGGCAGTCTTTTTAGCAGGACCTGTTGGGACAGGACAAAGGGTGGTGGTTTGGAACTAAAAGAAGAGACACTAAGACCAGATAGAAGGAAGAAATGTTTGAAGCTGAGGTTGGTGAGGCACTGGCCCAGGTTGCTCAGAGAAGTGGTAGGTGCCCCATCCCTGGAAACATTCCAGGTGAGGTTGGACAGGGCTCTGAGCCTAGTTAAAGATGTCCCTGCCCACTGCAGGGGGTTGGACAAGATGACCTTTAAAGGTCCCATCCAACCCAACCCATTCCATGATTCTAGGACAACAACACACATAGGCAGGCAAATCCATACCTGTTTGCATGTGTGTACACCCATGACTTTTCTAAGACAGTCTGCACATAAATGCTATAAAAATGGTCTTTAAATATGGTTTGGAAGGAAACTCTCCAGCCAAGGGATGCATTGAGCCATTTCAAAAGCTGCAAACACCTTACCCAGCATCCTGCAGCACCTTGCCAGCCCCTGTGCCAGCTGACAGGGAGGCAGCAGCTGCATCACACTGCTTCCTGCTCTGCAGTTTTTGCCTTCGTGGCCCTGGCCCGAATAAAACACCAGAAATCATGGGTTATGTCTTTCCATACAGCTCATGACTCCTCCAGGACACATGCAGCTAAGTGCCAAGGTTGCCAACCTGGTCCAGGGATTCTTACCTCCAGGGTGCCTTAGGAACTGATAAAAAATGAATGTTAATATTCCTGCTTTCTGATGCTGAGTGCAGCCCTTGGCTCTGCAGCCTTCCTTCCTCCCCAGAGCTGAGCTGCTGTGCCAGAGGGCACCTTTTACATGGTGCAGCTGCAACACAGGCTCAGCTGGCAGGGAGATGCTGGGGGTGAGAAACAGCTGGAGAAACCCTGCTGGGGAACTGTCTCTGCTGCTTGGCAAACACATTTCAGCTCAGGTGTTCAGCCTGGCTCCTTGTTTGACCTGTTTTGGCTGATCTGGGATGTTTTTGGCAGACCTGCTCTGGTCTCCTTGCCCAGGGCCTGGGTGATGGTGCCCTGCTCAGTGAGGACCTGGCTGCTTTGCCTGTTGCCCTCATTTCTTCTTCCCAGCCCACTCCTGCTGGCAGATGGATTTTGGTGATGATGAGGGTTAAGGAGCAGTCTCAAAAGCTAGCAAGTGTGGATTAAAAATGTAGAACTACTCCATGGTGAAGTGAAATGTGTTGGATGGTCCTGTGTGGATAACATCACCTGTCAGGGTTTAAATTGCATCCTTCTGGGGGCTGTTTTCCAGGCTTGTGTTCCATCCCTGAATGTCACATCAGTGTAGCCAAGCATATAAAACCTGGGATATTCCCCTGTGGAAAGAGAATAAAGAAGCAAGTGCAAAGAACATGAAGAGAAAAAAAAAACCAACAAAGACATCCTACTATTCATAGCTACTCTAAACACTTTTTTTTGGCACAGGCAGGCAGTTGTTGCCACGTTTTAGTTCATGTTTAATTGCAGCTGGTGGCGAGGGCAGGGATGCTCAGAGATGTCTCAGGAGAATGGTTGCCAAAAAATCACAGAATCACAGTATGTTAGGAGTTGGAAGGGACCTCGAAAGGCAGGAGAAGGCAGGAGAAGAGCTCAGGCATTGCTGGACGACATGGGACACTGATAAAGGAGCTCCTTGCTAGGGCTGATGTTCCTTACAGCTTGAGCTGAGGAGCTGCTCCTGTACCTCTAGAAAGAGACAGATTCTCCCTTTTCGGTCACTTTGAAGCACAGTAGCCAGGAAATGAGCTGTGTAGGCAGAGGTCTGGCTGCACAGCTGCCTCCTACCCCTCTGATCTGGTAGAGGTACACTCCAGGAAGCTTGATGGCAACCTGCTGGACTTCTCTTGGGGGACGCAGGAGATGTTTCTGCAAGGAGCAGCTGTAAGGAGCTCAATCCCACGAAACTCTGCTACTGTGAGTAGTCCTGACTCACCTGAAAAAGGTCACTGACATCAAAAGGACCACAGGGACCAGCTCCTCCTGGAAAGGAGCAGCTCTGCTGGGTCAGGCTGCATCTGCAAGGCAAGGCTATGCACAAGCACTCCCTGCCTCCCAAACGCTGCTGCTGTGGCTGGATCGCTGTCCTCCTGCCAGACTGGGCTCTCTGGTACAGACAGAGCTGGGTGCCCATGCAAGCAGCTCAGAGCTTTGACATCAGAGGCTGGATGACACAAACCTTCCCCTGAAGCCCTGTGTATGTCCCAATTGCCCAAGGGCTTGCTCGTTTCTCAGCTAAGACTCTTGATCTGCCCAATGATTTTATGTCACTTACAGAAAGATTTCTCAGCTGCTGAAAGGAGTTGGGGTTTTTTGTTGTTGGGTTTGGGGGTTTTTGTTTGTTTGTTGGGGTTTTTTTTCTGTGTGTGTTTGGGGTTTGTTTTGTTTTGTTGTATTTTAAACTGAGATTGTTATTCTTTCAATTAACCTCTGGAGAATCAAGCCTGGAATAAACTTGCCTGGAAAACTGACTCTGCACTCATTTATGAAGGAGGTTCCCCTATCCATTCTGCACAGAAAGAGAGAGTCTGCAGCACTACAAAATGCCCCAAAGGCTGGGATTTTTTGGCCTCTCTGAGCTGGTACCTCTTGGTTGTCTAGGTAGGATGGTTTTGCCACTGCTCAGATGAATTGCTTCTGGCCCATATGGGTATCTGATGGGAAAAGATGTTGGGAGGTACCAAAGGCTTCCTGTCCTTGGAAGCAAACTGTCTCTTGTGGAATAATGGGCTGAAGGGTGAGGATTTCATGGAGGAGTTGAGGTCCACAGATGAGCAACAATGCTTGGGGGTGTGTGTTTGCATACCTGTGAAACTCTGGGAGTGGATGAGCTTGACCCATCTCCCCTACAAATGGCTGGTTGCCCAGAATGCACCATTAAGCCCTGCACATCTCTTTAGCTGTGTGTGCTTATAGATGAATGTACCTGCAAACTAGCAGGCACTGCTGTGCATGAGCTGGGTTGCAGACTGCCATCCATGTCCCTGTGGCTGGTGAGGTCCATGTGCCAGCCTGCATCAGTGGTCTTGGCCCAGAGCAAAGGTCCTTTGGATGGTCTTAGGAAGCTTTTAAACTACATAAATGTAACAAGAAATCTTGACTAATGCAACTGTTGCTGAGGTGCCAGTGGAGAAAATGCAACCTGCAGAATATTGGCTCCTCTTGTGTCAAAGTTTTTATGTTTTCCCTTCCTCCCTGCTCATTTTTTTTCCTTCCCCACTGTGTCTTTCTCCTGCTCAGAAAGCAGGAGGACACCCAGAGAGCAGGGTTAGGAGCAGAGGTCATTTACAACCATAATGATTCTATGGGGAGAGCACAATGACTTCATGTTTCTGCTCTTGCACAGGGAGAAGTGAAGCTGTGGGCTGGGCTCCTTCAGCCTCTTGTAAAATGCCACCTTTCCAGCTTGCTTTGACCTTTGTATCTTCTGCCATCTCTCTACTGTTTTGCTAAAGGGCTGTGACCTGTCAGCCTTCAAAGGCTGTGGAAAGGCTTTCTTGAATGCAGAGGGCACTCCAGGATGTTCCAAGCAGAGCAACAATTAAACCTGTGGAGGCTGTGACTTGTCTCTCTGGGGCAACCAGGCTACTGGGAAGAGTTTTTATGGAAGGCTTGTGGGGTCTGCAGGAATGTGTCCTGCTTTCTGAGAAGCCAGAGGTGCTGGTGTCAGAGGAGAAACTCAATCCATGAACAGCATCTGCAAAGCTTCTTGCTCACAGAGCCACAGGAAGAGGTGGTATGCAGGACTGGGACAAATGCTGGGGGAAACACTAGGCTGCTTCTCTTCCTCACAGGCTTAGGGAAGATGGGCAAGTGCTTGGTGAGAGGCCAAGCAAGATGGAAAACCAGTGGAAAGGACAGCTGGACACTATTGCATCTGGGTTGTATGGCAGGGCCTGATGTCACAGCCCTTGTGACTCCCAGGTGTCTTGGGAGCCAGGGGCAGAGCCAGCTGCCAGAGTTAGTGCTGCTTCATGTGCTGATGGCTCACAGCAGGCTTGTAGACCATGCATGATGCCCAAGGGCATGCTGATTTAGCCCTTCATGCTTCATTCCCCTGCTATCATGCCTATACATTGAGTATTTGCTGTGCCTCTGCCTTTTTCCTCTGCTCCTGCTGGGTGGCTGCAGGGGTGGCTGGCTCCACCTGATGTGATGGGACCAGGTGCTCCCCCTCCTGTCACTTGCACACTGAGGACATGCTTGTGTGCACAGGGATGGCCTCAGGTCAATATAGCTTGTATGCTGCATTGGAAAAACCAAACCAAACCAAAAAGTCTACAGAAGCAATGGGGTGAAGATTGCTTATAGCTGTGATTTTGCTGTGTTGAGCTTCAGGCACATCAGTGGAGCCTTCTAGGGGCCAGGCTCAGCTGGGCTCAGGCTGCAGAGCCTGAAGTGTTAGTTCAAAGTAGAGAAAAAAGCAGCTAGCTTTTGGGGCTGGGAGCTTTTGGGGCCAAATCAAGTTAGAGCACAAGGGCAGTGTTGAGGAGCTGGTCACAGTTCAGGCTACAGGAGTGGTATCAGATTCCAGAGTCTGGCACTTATAGAAATGCTCTTTGACTTGGAGTTTGTTTGGCTTTTTGATCCTCCAGAAGCAAAATGTTGATAATCATAACTGACAAAAATGAAGCAAGTTGTCATCTGTCTTAAATGCATCTGGATTAATCCCTGGATTCAGTCTTCTAGGTTCTGAGGGTTAAAAAGTAGTTAAAAATAGCTCAAAATGGGAGTTGTCAAGAGCCAAGATGTGACAAATGTCATAGTCTTTTCTGCAGCTTCATGGTAACTTATCCAAAGCCTTTCTGACTGAGTTTCAGCTGGGGGAACATCAAAGTCTTTGATCTGATCTGGTCAGTGCTTTGTAAACATACTGGCTTTAAAAAAAAACCCCAAACCCAACATGTTGAGGCTCTGAGTTCAGGTAGAAGCTGATTTGGATTGGAAAATAAGAAAGACTGGGGCAAGCCAGGCATCATCTCACCACCCAAGGACAACTGAGGAGGAAACCAGCTGTACTCTATTAGCATTGCCACCCACTGGATGTATTTAATCAGTGTGGGGGAGTAAGGAGCTGAAGTTGGGTTTAAAGTTATGGAGAGTAGAGGAAACAAGCAGGAGATGTTTTTTTGTTAGGAGTGTGCAGTGGAGCACCTTCTAGAGTTGGGTGGTCTCTGAGGAGCCCCTTCCTTGGGTGAAGTATTCACTGTATTGGGTTTCTGGCTTTAAGCAGCTGCCAAATTTCCTGGAGAAAGACTTCCACACTGCTGTTGTGCTGTGGTCCTGGTGGGATTTGTTTACAGTGTGACTGCTTTGTGCCTGCATGGGTGGCTCCTCCCAGGAGGAGTTCCATGCTGATGTTAGTGAGTCCCAGCTATGGGGCTTACAGTCTTTTAGAGATATGTGTGAGGAAGGAGACTGTTGTGTGGACAAGGGTCTTCAGGTGGAAATATGCATCATGCCATGTCCCTGCCACAGTTGCAGAGATGCTAGGTGCTGTGCTGTTATCACCAGGCCAGCTGGAGGATGCTGTGAGTTGCTTTATTTTTAGGTTTCACTGCTCTGTGACTGAGCTGCTGATCTTTCTTGGAGCATGCCCCTGACTTGCTCAGCACGGGTGGTGTTGGATGACCTGCTCTTCCTTGGAAGTATTCCTTCTTCCTTTGGTGTCTGCAGGGAAGGGAGAGAGGTCACAGCAGTGGCAGCTGCTGATGAAGGCAGAGTGCAGGTGATGGGGGATGAAAACCATGGTGAGGTGCTTCCCAGGGGTTGCTCAGGGCACAGAGAAGGGCAACAACTGGGGATTTTCTCTGAATGTTACTGGAGATGGTAGAGGGGGAGCTGCCTTTGTTTTAAGGGTATTTGTAGCTCTGCTGTTCCAGGTGCTCATGGTGGTGTGGTTTGGGGGAGGTAGACTACCTCTGTGACTGCCTTACCTGCTCTTGACAGGAGACAGACTTCCTGGATGAGAGCCTTTTCTCCAGACTTTTATTTGAATCTGAGGAAAAACAAGATGCACAAATTCTCTGTGATGGACTGATGCAAGGAGCCCAAAAGCTCTCATCCCAGCAGCTGAAACAGGAATGATCCTTTCAGCATTGCTTGGCTCACCTTTTTGCTCCCACTGTGGCTCCATTTTCTTCTGGGGCTGTGGCAGGAGGGTCTGGATCCCTTTCTGGAGTGTGAAGGCAATGATGGCATAATTGCCTGTTGAGGGAGAAGAGATGAAGGGATATTGTGCTCTCTGATGGCAAACAAAAGAGGGCAGCAGGAGGTGCTGTCCCCTTTGAATCCCATGGGGTTTGCAGGGTGCCTAAGGAAAGGTGGTTGAGAAAGGACATAAGGTCTCCTTGGCTGGAAAGAGAGGCTAGGGGCTGTCATGTCACAGAATCAGAAAGGTTGGAAAAGACCTCTAAGATCCTCAAGTCCAACCATCAACCTATCACCACCAATGCCCTAAGAACTAAGGACCACATCTATATGTGCTTTGAAGGCAAGGGAGAAGAAAGGAGAACACAAGTGTTTAGAGTTGTTTCTTTGCTGCAATGCACAGAAGGGGTTTGAGCCATGCCAAGGCCAGTGGGAGACAAGAAGCTGGAGCCCATCTCTTCTGGCACCTTGCTGGTAAGGAGGGTCACCTGCTTCCCTGCCAGTGTTTGGGTGCTGCTCCCATAATTAAGGTGACTCTGATCTGAAGAGCTCTGCTGGCTGGGGGCCATACACCTTCAGTGTCAGTGCTTCTTGGGAGAAGCTGACAACAGAAGGACATGTCTGGAGTGTGTCTTTTTCTGCTGCATCCACTAGGTACAACAGTGGCTTGCTCAGCTGCCACACAATAGAAATCTGGGTTTCATCTGAATCTTCAAGGCTGCTGAAAGTGCCTGTATTTTTATCTCCTCTCTTTCTCTCCCTTTTCCTTCTCCATAGACGTCTCAGCCCCTAGCAGAGCCTAAAAATAGGGGAGAGAGACAAAAAAGAAGGGGAAAGAACTGAAAGCAGAAGCAAGCTCGGCAGGGTGCCGGCTCGGCTCTACTCTGCTGCAAGGCTGGGGGTTCCTAAGCGATGGATGGGAGGCTTGCGATGTGGAGAGCTAAGGGGGGATGCGTGTTCCCCAGCTGCTCTCCACGCACAGATGTGCCCTCAGCTTTATGCCTGCTCGGATGGCTTCTCCCAAGAGGAGCTCCATGCCCATGCAGTGGGGTGCTGGCAGCATGTCCAGTCTCAGCAGGATTGGTCCCTGCGCTCTGTCTAAAGGCACAGGCAGTGCCACAGTGACGCCTGGTGATAGGATACGGATTGACTGCCGGTACCTTCCCAGCCGGACGCCCACCGCATCTGCGCAAAGCAGAGACCCTCAAAGCAGGAGAAAAGCAAGGTGGGGGAGAGAGGAGGCTTCCTCTGGAATTACAGGTATCTTCCCTAGCAATTTTGATGATCAAAGGACTGGAGCACCTCCCCTATGAGGACAGGTGGAAGGAATTGGGGTTGTTCAGCCTGGAGAAGAGAAGGCTTAGAGGGGACCTTATAGCGACCTTTCGGTACCTGAAAGGGGAGAAAGAGAGAGACTTTTCTCCTTCTCTGATTGCAACAGGACACGGGGAATGGCTACAAGCTGAAGGAGGAGAGGTTTAGGCTGGAGATTAGAAGGGGGTTCTTTACCCAGAGGGTGGTGAGGCACTGGAACAGGTTGCCCAGGGAGGTTGTGGATGCCCCATCCCTGGTAGTGTTTAAGGCCAGGCTGGATGTGGTCCTGGGCAACCTGGTCTAGTGCATGTGGCATCCCTGCCCATGGCAGGGGGGTTGGAACTAGATGATCTTTAAGGTCCCTTCCAACCTCAGCCATTCTATGATTCTATGAATTTTGGTGCCTTCTAAAGACAACCTAGCAATTTGGTGGTTTTTTTTTTTTTCTCCCAGCTGAAAAACAATCTTTGTACCTAAAGGTCAGAAAAGCCAAACCCTTAGATAAAGGTCATTTGTGAAAATGTGATAAGGTTCAGAAAGGTGTCCTGAGCAAAAGGTGACACGGGCATTAGTGCAGTCAGAAGCAGCAGCAGCTATTTTTGGGTTCCACACTGATTTTGTTAGCTCTTCATTGACAGTCGTGGCTGCCTGCGGGTTGGCAGGTGATGCAAAGGAGGAACCAGCTTGTGCTACACCCCTGGGCACAGCTTTGCCCTATCAAGGTGTGATGGCATTTGCCTTTCCTACTCAGCCAGGCTGAATGTGTCAGTCACACAGGCTAGGGCAGGAGAAAGGAGACATGTCTGAGAGATCATGCATCTCTTCCAAGACACACTAGTCAAGATGAGGGATTTTATCTGCCCAGCTCTGGCTGTTTGCCCCTCTGAGGTGCTACAAGGAGCTATGGCTTGGAGATACTTGTCCCAGGGACAATCACTACAGGATTAATGTCCATGTGAGAAAGATCAGTCTCTTCTACATGTCCCCAGCTGCCTCTGCATAGCAGTGTCTCAGTGCATTCTCTATCTGAGGCTCTGTGTACTTAAATATAGGCTGTGCTGCTTGGGCAGCAGTTGGACTGTCCTAACCCTTGCAACAGCTTGCAGTGATTAAATAGAATGGTTTGGGTTGGAAGTGACCTTTAAAGGTCATCTAGTCCAACTCCCTTGCAGTGTGCAGGGACATCTTCAACTTAAGCTGCTCAGAGTCCTGTCCAACCTGACCTGGAATGCTTCCAGGCATGGAGCATCTACCAGCTCTCTGGGCAACCTGGGACAGTGTTTCACTAGGAATGGCTTTCTTTTCCCCACTAGTTTCTTGAAGACCTTGGCAAATGTGTTTTCAACTCAGATAACACAGCTGGTAGCTCCTGTGTAACATGATGCTTCTGGCTCATTGCTAGCTGGGAATATACCTGTGATGGGTTAAATTTTGTGTGTATTTTTTTTTTTCCCTGATGGCAAGAAGCTTTTGCACTAAACCAAGCATTTTTGAGAAGGCCCTAGAAGAGCAGTGAGGCTTTGTAACAAGGTGAAGATCCAAACAGAACACTGCCTGTTATCCAGGGTAACAACCCAAGGTCTGGGGTGCTTTGAGCTAACAAACATGACTTGGCAATCTTGAAGCAGAGCAGTGGAGGGGTCTCAGCTGTGGAGCAGTGGCTTAAGCACCTGCCTGTAGGTATCAAAGTCACATCACTTTCCTGATTAATTTTTTTTTTAACCAGAACTTGACAGTGATGAATGACAGGGAGCAGAACACAGGCTTGCTGACACCCACTCGACCGTCAAAGCAAGATTAGGATGTTCCTATTCTGGTTTCCCCTCTAATAAAAAAAAATCAATTAGACAATTTCCAAATGAATATTCAGTCAAGCAGCCAGGCTGTCAGGCAGACTGACAGCACTTAACACCACTTACTTTGTGCTTTTCAGTTCAGAGTTGTTCACTGTAGTGAAACTAAACAAGTGGCTGAGGAAGGGAAAAAGATCTTTTCTTTTTCCCCAGAGATGTCCCAGGGAATGACCTCAAATCCTGATGAAGCTTATTCTCCATTCCAAATGTCCAAATCACCCTCCAGGTAATGCTGCTGTGCCTGGTGTTTGGCTGCATGGTTCTATTCCACCTCCCCTTTGACTTGCAACCCAAAAGACGAGTTGCTTTATTTCTGGTTTAGGGAATGAGAGTATTTTTAACTTCATTATTGAAGGAAATGAGTTATGCAACAACTCTTTGCTCATGAAGTCTCTGAACCCTCTTCCTTATTTCCTAAAGAAACATCTAAAAACCTCACTGGGCAGTTTTGACTGGATTGGATGGAAAGGAATGATTTCAGAGGTGCTTCATTTTCCAAGGGGACTGTGCCACATACAGCCTCGAAGCTATGTGAAGTGGCTGTGTGAAGGAAGACCTGTGGGACACCAAAACCCCAGCTCTGGACATCTTTGCTTTAGAAGAACAAGCCTAATGACAAATGTGGAGCAAGGGGACAGGCACTTAGCTTACCTGGGCTGTAGATATCAGATGATTTGGAGAAGGTTTTTGTACTGTCTGAAGGGACTGGAAAGATGTTGTCTTTTGGAGAGACTGAAAAGCTCCTCATTGCCCTCCAGGTGCAGAACCTATATTAGAAATGCTGAAGACAGCAAACCTCCAAGTAGACATCTACATATGAGCTCCTGGGGAGTGTCTCATCTGCATTTTCATCATGTCAGAGGAATAAGTGGCTGGAAAAAAACCCCCTGGCATTCTCAGAGTCTCCCTTCTGTTGAGAGAAGAAGACATCCATACCTTCTCCAGAAGTGCATCAGGATAGGGAAGAGGGTGACCTTGGCCCTGTGGTAGAGGGACCTGTTCAGTATCCCCTTGGATGATAAACTCCAGATTAAATCTCTCTCTTCTTCAGGGATGTTTACCTGGGCACAGAAGAGACCTTGCTTACCCAAAGCAGTTTGTGGCACTCCTGATGGGCCCTAGAGGCATGTTTCTCTCCCTGACCCCAGCTTGCATTTCAGCAGTCTCTAAGAGGAGATACTAGTTACCCCCTGGCTGCCTACCCTAGGTAGAAGGGCAGGATCCCTTCAGGGCTTCTATGGGAAGCACTGTGCTTCTCTTTCCAAAGGGAATGTGGGCAGAGCCATGGCTGCTGCAAGGGGAGGAGGTGAGTGCAGTGGGGAGGGGATGACAGTGACATTCACCTCTGGAGAATGAAAGGACTAAATTGGTGGCATGAAGCACCCATCCTGGTGCTTTAGCCCTGACCTTTCTCCAGCAGGTAGGGGATTTCACCATCTCCTTGTACATGTGCTTGTTCCCAGTCTGTCTGGGTCAAGTACTAGTGTGGGTCTGGTGGTGGATTTCTTTCTGTGCTGTGGAGCCCAAGTGGAGATCCCAAGCCCCACAGCATGCTCTGAAGCTTCACAACATGCTTGGCTGGAGCAGATCCAAACTTCTGCCTGGTTCCCTTTTCCCCACACAGCTGCTTGCAGCTGTGATGCCAATGGTCTTGAGCAATAAGCTGCCAGCAGCCTTCAGCCTTCCTGTGTGGGTCCCACCATCCTACCCTCAATTTGGGGGGAAGATCAGAGTTCAGGAAGAGTTTGCTGATGATGGCAACTTTCTTTTTGAGAAAGGCAACTTCCTTTTCTGGCTGCACATTGTGGGCTGCCAGATCCTCAGCTGAATCAGCCAGCCTGGAAAACCTGCAAAGGAATGGAAGGGTGCTGCTCTTAGGCAAGTTCTCTGATTGCTAGGTTAGACAGTCATGTTCTGCCTTAGCTCCATATTGGCTGGGTCAGAAAAGAAACAATTCATGAGGTGTGAAACAGGTGGGATGAAAATCCACTTCCCCTCTTCTACCACCCTCATGATATAACAGCATTCACTGGGGAGAGATGATGTTTGCTCTTCCCTGCTTCAGGAAAAGGTGGACTTGAAATCTGGTCCTAGGTATGTGAGGGTGTGGTGACTGGGGCTGTTGTTTTGGCCATGGCTTGCACTTAAGAGTTTGCCAGGGAACTGGACAAATGTGGAGAAATGCCACAACTGGCATGTCAAGAAAGGTGGAGGCAAATGTTAGATGCCTTGGCACTATCAAACTAAAAGGACTTCTAGGATACCCAAACAAGAACCCTTAGGCAGGAGACTTCTTCTGGCTGAAATGCAGTGGTTTTGGGAACTCCAGGGGCACATAACCATGAACAGATTAGATGTAGACAGCTATGGAGTGAGACTTTGGTTCTGTTGTATGCTGCAGCGTGATGTCCAGATACTAGCCTTGCATAGAGGTGCTGATAGGAGTTTAGGAGTGGCAGCCCAAATCTCAGTGTGTACTAATGAATCCAGAGTCAAGGCTTTATCCCCTGCTGAGGGATGGGCACTATCCACAGGATGGGAGACTAGTGGTAGCTGAGCACTTGAGGGAAAGGGAACTTACTTTTCTATCTCCAGATAAAAGTGGAGGTCATCAACGAGGAAGTTGACAGTAATGACCTGGCTGTTGAACATCTGACGTTTGACTAGTACCAACTCCTTCTCCAGGGCAGTGCTGGCAGGGGCCATGTGGGAGTGGAGATAGCTCATGGTGCTGGTGCTCTGCATTGAGCTGATGGGCATGTCTGAAAGAGGGGAAGAGCTGTTCTGTCCTAGATATCAGGAAAAATTTCTTCCCTGAAAGAGTTGTTAGGCATTGGGACAGGCTGCCCAGGGAAGGGGTGGAGTCATGGTCCCTGGAGGTGTTTGAGAAGCATCTAGATGGAGTACTTAGGGACTTGGTTCATTCTCAGGGACATGGTTTTAGATAGGTTGATGGTTGGACTTGATGATCTTAGGGGTCTCCTCCAACTTTGAGGATTCTGTGATTTTTGTGTCCTCCTTCTCCCAGCACTGAGTCTGAGGCCAACTGGGCATCTGATACTGAACCAGACCGTGCTCCCTCACCTTGCCTGTTTGCTTTACCTGCATCCAAGTAATTAGCTGAGGGTGTCTCTACTTATATGGACTACACATTCCTGCAGCTAGACTCTCCAGGAAAATCAGACCCATCTAATGTGCACCCTTCTCTCTAGCTTAGGGGGTACCTGCACTGGAAAAATTAGATGCTGCATGAATGGGTATGTACTGAATTCTGGACCTCATCTTCTGACTCTGAGGAGAGCTCATTGTGCCCTTTCAGTACTTCAAGGGGCCCCTTAGAAAGATAGGGATGACTTTGTAGCACAGCCTGTTGCAATAGGACAAGGGGTGATGGGTTTAAACTGAAAGAGGAGAGATTTAGACTAGATAGAAGGAAGAATTTTTTTTACACCAGGGGTAGTGAAACACTGGCTCAAGTTGTCTAGAGAGGTTGGTAGATGTCCCATCCCTGGAACCATTCTGGGTCAGGTTGGAGAGTGCTCTGAGCAACTTGATCTAGTTGAAGATGCTTCTGTTGAGTGCAGGGGGATTGGACCAGATGACCTTTAAAGGTCCCTTCCAACCCAAACCATTCTATGAACTCCAGTGTGTAGAGTTCTGCACAGCAGTATCTGACATCCTGAGCATCCTTGCTCTTCTGGCTCCTCATGTGCCTCCAGCAGAGAAAACTAAAGATTATTGGGGTGGGAGATGAATCATAGAATGGTCAGAGTTGGAAGGGACCTCGAAGATCATCTNGATGTCCCATCCCTGGAACCATTCTGGGTCAGGTTGGAGAGTGCTCTGAGCAACTTGATCTAGTTGAAGATGCTTCTGTTGAGTGCAGGGGGATTGGACCAGATGACCTTTAAAGGTCCCTTCCAACCCAAACCATTCTATGAACTCCAGTGTGTAGAGTTCTGCACAGCAGTATCTGACATCCTGAGCATCCTTGCTCTTCTGGCTCCTCATGTGCCTCCAGCAGAGAAAACTAAAGATTATTGGGGTGGGAGATGAATCATAGAATGGTCAGAGTTGGAAGGGACCTCGAAGATCATCTAGTTCCAACCCCCCTGCCTGCCAGGGACACCATCCACTAGATCAGGTTGCCCAGGGCCCCATCCAGCCTTGTCTTAAAAGCTTCCAGGGATGAGGCTTCCACAACCTCTCTGGGCAACCTGTTCCACTGTCTCACCACCCTCAGAGTGAAGAACTTCCTCCTAATATCCAACCTAAATCTCCCCTCCTCTAGCTTCCACCCATTTCCCCTGGTTCTATCACCGTCCGACCATCCTAAAAAGATGAGCTACAGGGTTTCCTCTGTTTACTTCTGTCTAAACCTAGAACTGTCTTGGAGGGAGGAGAAGAGGGTCACAGGATTCTAGCCATACTTTCATCCTCCTTTTCCAGTTCCAAATGGAGAAAGTCCTCAAAGTCCCTCCGGGACTTGTCATTGTTCATCTCCTTCCGGAACTTGCAGAGGCTCTTGACGATGTCGCGAATGGCATACCAAGCCCAGCGCTGGAGAGACACAGCACAGCTCCTGTCAGCCAGCAGCACAGCCATGGGGATCCAGCCCCTGACTGTACCTGCTCCCAGATAGGGCTCTCCTTTTGGGACCCACCACTGTGACCTAGAGTACCAGAGCCTTGGTGGTGGGATTTGTCACCCAGACACTTTCTTTTCCTTCTGGTATCTCTCAGTTTCCCTGGTGGCCACAAATGATAGTGTGAATCACTTGGCCAGTCCTGACCAAATTTGGGGAGGTCTGCACAGAGCAGGACTCCAGAGCCTGTGGGAGTGAGCCTTTACCCATCAGCTGCCTTTTTGCAGCTCTCCAAGTGTGACACCCCTGCCTGTCAGCAGCGAGGGTCTTTACTTACCAGCTTGTCTGTCTTGACGTTCCTCACCCTGTGCTGCAAACGAAGGTTAGGCTTGTGTGTATCACTTGGGGGGAACAGGTTCTGGTATTCTTTAAACCTGCCAGATGGGATATCAGAGAGGCAGAGAGAGAGCATCAAGGGCAGCCAAATGCATGAGGAGGGCAGTGGTTTGGTGGGAGGGTGGCTAAGGAGGGGGAGCAGCTGGCAGGGACAGGCCTGGGGATGGGGTCCCACTGGACTTCTGTTCCTGGAGGAAGTTGGAGAATGGGTTGAGGGCTGGATCCTCTCCCCTGGGATCTGTTCTTGCATGTAGCAGGCTTGGGAGGGTATGTCCTGCTTATCTGCAGCGTGTTTCCTCCTCCAGCCCAGCACCCTGCCAACCCAACAATGATTTGACCCCATGGAACAAGCCCTGCAGCAGTAGCTGGCACAGCACTTTTGCTGGGGTGAGGGTCTGCCTGGGATTTTGATGTGTCAGCTGATGGATTTTGTTGTAGCAGTTGCTGTCTGTCACCTTGGGGTGGGATGGATGTTGGGAAGGGTATCTTTGCATTATCAGTGGGCTTATGGGACCAGCTTAACCCAGGTGCTCACCATCGTTTCTCCATTGCTTTCTGGACAAAGACCTGTGCTGTCATCAACATGGAGGAGCTGACTTCTTCAGCCTCACTTATTTCTCTGATGATAGAAGAGTGTGAGTCCAGCTGCTCCTCTGGAAGAGAAGTGTGGTCACTGTCTGCCCCTGCTTGCCACCCTTGAGCCACCATGACATCTCTTTCTACCTTCCCATCTGCAACTGGCACTCTGTCCTATCTCTGCCAGCTCTGTCTGCTGTTTGCTGAATTTGGTTGTCTCACTCCTTTTCTATCTTATGCTTCAGGAGTGAAACTGTGACACCTAAGCTGTGCATCTAAAGGAGACAAGAGAGGGAGGAGCTTTCTGCCTTGGCAGGAATTGCATGTTACATTCTTGGTCAGTAGACTTTGCCAAAGAAGTAGATCACCTCCCTAGAAATATGACCATGGGAGGCATCAGCAAAATGATGCTGCATGAGAAAGGAGAACTGGCAGATCCATGCAAGAGGATATAAGATCTGCAACCAGCATTGAGCCCAGGGAACACAAGCTTTCATTGTGAATGGAGTCATGTGCAGGGTGGGAGTGCACCTACCAGCTGGGATTTCAGCATGGAAATAATTTGTGACAATGCAGTTAACAAGGCAACTCTTTGTCTTGGGGTTGGTCTCTGTGGCTAGCTTCTCCACAGCCATCCAGAAACACAGTGGTTTTTCTGCATTGTGCTCCTCAAGGAACTTCTTGAAGTACTGCAGGTGGCCAGGGTTGTGCAGTAGCTTCACAAAGTTCCTGTAGAGGAGGAGATACCAGGAGATGTGATCTTTGTGGCAACAGTGACCTGAAACGTAGCCAGGAACTCTCTCCTTGCTTCTCCAGCAAAGAGATAGAATCACAGAATGGTCAGAGTTGGAAGGGACCTTCAAGATCATCCAGTTCCAACCCCCCTGCCTGCCAGGGACACCATCCACTAGATCAGGTTGGCCCCATCAAGCCTTGTCTTAAAAGCTTCCAGGGATGGTGCTTCCATAACCTCTCTGGGCAACCTGTTCCACTGTCTCACCACCCTCAGAGTGAAGAACTTCCTCCTAATAGCCAACCTAAATCTACTCCTCTAGCTTCCACCCATTTCCCCTGGTTCTATCCCTGTCTGACCTCCTAAAAAGTCCCTCCCCAGCTTTCTTGAAGAGCTTAAAGTTGCTGACAAGTGATGTGTGGGATCTGTGAAGCAGATGGGCCAGTCAGGGTCCTGGTGGAGCACAGCCTCCCTTCTCTGTCTTGCCCATAGAATTATTTAGGTTGGAAAAGACTTTAAAATCATTATCCACTGAGCTGTTGGGAATCCAGGGAGGATTCTCCTGACAAGTTTTTTTTTCTACTGTAAGTGCACCTGCCCAACAGCTTTGCTGCTATGTACCCAAAGGAATTGATCTTGGCCTGAAAAAAAGGCTTCAACCAGGGAGTCAAGGATGAGGCAGGACTTTGGCTCTGTGATGGAAGCCAAAACCAGACTGGGCAGCCCCACAGGGCAGTGAGGCAGGTAAAGGTGGGGCACTTGGAAAGACTAGTGGGAGGAGGACATTGTGAACAAACAATAATTTACTGCTGGATGGCAGAAGGCTTCATGCATTTGACTATGGAGATGGTGTTCTGGAGTGGAAAACCCTTGCCACTTACAGCTGGTAGATCAGAAGATTATCAATAGATGTAAAGACAGATGACAGCTACATTGAAAGATTCAGCAGGGCTTTGGAAAACCAGAGCTGGGGGTGGACTGGGCTTTTGGGTTATTACTTTGTGACATGGTTTAGTGGCATGGTGGTTTTAGGTCAACAGTTGGACTTGATGATCTAAGAGGTCTTTTCCAACCTGAATGATTCTGTGATGTATGAGGTTAGCAAGCCTTTATTTGAAGACCAGTGGATCAAATATTTTCTTTCTTTTAGTGTGACTCCTGAAACTGACTTTCAGAATAAACAGTAAGAGCTGCTCCTGCTGAGGACTTGTGTCCTGGTTACCCTTTAGATCTCAATATGGAGCTGTGAGGACTCATGTCTGGAGTTCTTCTCAGGAGGTGAGACATGAGCCCTAGGGACATTCATGTGGTCAGCCAGTACAGAGATCTAATTGTGATCCCAGGGTGGTTTTTTGAAGTGATTTCTCTGGGAATCTGGGAGCTGCCCCCTTGTAGTCCAGGAGGCATTCTAGGGAGTGACTGAGGATCAAGTGCAAGAGAGATGCAGATGATGTGAGGAGTAAATCTCAACTGTGGGGCTGAGAGTGCATTCAAACATTTTTCTCCTTTCCCCAGTAAGAGTTCAGACCCATGGGCCACCCATCCCTACATCTGAGAGGGCCCAGTGATGAAGCAGGGAGTAGTGGCATTACAGGGAAGCTCTAAGAAGAATCTGCTTCCTGAATGAGTGGAAGTGGCAAAAAAAAAACAGCCAGGGCCTGTGCTGCAGGCTGCCAGACCTGGGTCTTCTAGTTGGCTTCTCTACTTCAACAGTTCTTATGCATGACTTTTTTCTCCCAGGAAGTGTCCTCTTCTGTGTGTTCTCAGGTTCCACAGCTGTGTGGATAGAACAGAGTTGGCCTCTTCCTCAGGAGAGAGCTAGACCCTGCTCACAGGTGGCCTCAAGGCAAAGGAGCCCAAAGAAACCCAAGCTGTCCTCAGAGCCACCTTTCTGATGTCTGCATGGTGAGCTTGGCTCAGGAGACACTGGTTGCTGTGGGAATTCTTTTCTCTCTGAGATTTGACCTCTTTGCCATCTGCTTCAGAGAAGCTCTCCCACCCTCTCTGGCTGGATTAACACCCCAAAATATGCCATTCAAAAGTGGCTAGGTTTCTTTCTTCTTCTGGAGGTGCTCTGCTGGGTAATGAGGTGCAAGCAGAGAAGACCCCTGCTTGTCCAGCTCTCTAAGAATATGTTGGAGCACCTTGAGAGGCTTGAAGGATAGCTTCCCCCCAACCCCTCCTTATCTAGCCTGCTCAGACTGAACTCACCAAGTGATGAACTTTTCTGAGATGGAAGCTCATCTTCATTGCTTGGCTGATCAACAGCAAACACCTTGGTCATCTTCTTCTGGGAGTCTGTACCAGATAGAGAAGCCAGGACAGATCCCATATTTGTTCATGCTGGCTATGACCATACTTTAGCACTTTCTCTGAGGGCTGTATTGCAGTTGCTACTCCCCTGTCCTTTCCCATTCTCTGTCCTATTCCCATGACCTACCTGTGGCACTACATTTCCTGGCTATGGCTGAGGCCACACAAGCTACCTAGGGGTTGCTACAGGTGACTGCTGTCACTTTCAGCACACCAGCAGCTGCCCAGAAACTTAATGTTAATCTTAAATATGATGCAAGACAACAGGTTTTGCACAAGCAGGGCCAGTCCAGGTGTCCACAGAAGAAAGTAAAGGTGTGGAAGAGGAGCAGCAGTGGCTGTTGCTGACTTTGGATTTCAGGAACTTCGGTGCAGCTTGGTGACCTAAGCCAGGGCAGGGACGTGGCATTTGGTGCCTTTGGTACTGGCAGGAGGGATTTTAGCCCATAGGTCACTGCCAAACCTTGGATTCCAGCTTATGGCTCCCAGATACTCTGTCCCACTCCATGCTATCCATGCACTGTCAGCAATACACCAAAGCCTGTGTGTTAGGCACACAAAATGTGCTTTATCAGCCTCAGCCAGTGTGAGCCCTAGCAGAAAACTGGAACCTCCTCTTACCTTTCTTGTGCAGGAGAATTTCCACCTCTGCCTGGATGAAGCCCCCTTTCTGGAGGTCCTGAGTGGCAATGAGTTGCCAGTGCTCAGAGGAGAGACCTTCCAAGTTCCTAGTGCCATGCAAGGCCTGGCTCAGCTGCAAGGACTCGTTTAATCTCTGGGACAGGAGGAAACCTTCATCTCTCTTGAGAGCATGGCCTTGCATCTTGGGCATTGGGACCTCACTCTGTGGAGACTGTGGCAAGAAGAGCAGAGGGTGATTGCACAAAGCACAGACTGCATCTGATGGGCTAGCTGCAAGTTTTCCTGGGCCTAAGAGTACAAACCTACTCAGGTTAGATCTCTGCTTTAGCATTAAACTACCTGAAAGAAACCTATGTGAGCATGCAGCTCAGCACAGGTCTTAAACCTACCCATGCAGCTGCTTAAAGCTGGCTCCCATCTGCCTGCAGCTGGGACATACTGCAGCAGGTCCCCCAGGTAGTCCTGACAATGGCTTGTCAACAAAGGCAGCAGCTCTCCAGAAGAGGTCCACATCCATTCAGGAGGGCTGAAAGCAACCCCGAAGTTGTTCCCAGCAGAGAGCTAACCATGTGCCTTGTCAGTTGGCTGCTATCCCTGGGAGCAAGCACCAAAAATAACCCTGCCAAACCCCCAAGCAGTTCCCCTGACATCATTGGAGCAAGACCTGGGAGGAGTTTGGCTTGGGGGATAGTGCCTGTGGAGAGTGTGGCCTCAGCACCTGCTGAAGTGCTAACTACATTCCCAGACCAGGTCTGGGCTCTGAGGGGTAATTTCCTTGACAAGAGATGCTTAAAACCCTGGGCAGCTAATTAACTTGCAATCAAGAGCATTTAATGACTTGGGGTCAGGAGCTGCCAGGTGACTTTTCCAAACTGCTCAGCTCTTGCAGACTGGAGAGGCTGCTACCTCTGTGAGACAGGTCTTTAGGGGCACTAGCCCTAGCAGCTTCTCCTTGCCATCTCCAGGATCAGCTGCTGGTTCTACATTGCAGTTTGGGGAAGAGCCCAGCAGTTAGTTTGAAGAACATCATCTGCAGTGAGCAAAATTGGCTATGTAATGTGTGCAGGGAGCCAAGCAGGTGGGATGCTTGGAGGGGGGGGTTGATTTGTGAGGAGATTCCTGGCTGTAAGACTAGCATGTAGGGTGTTAATAAATGTGGGATTTCTGCTACCAGGAGGGATAATAGTCTGAGAAGATGAAGGTTTCTGTGACTGCTTGCTTAAATCATTCCTTTACATAGGGGGTTAAAAAAAAATCTGTTGGAAACTTGAGTGTGGTTGAATCATAGGTTAAAATGCTGCATGCCCTCTTACCCCAGTGTGTTGGCAAAGCACTTGTGCTGGGGCAGGGACATGTGCATGTGTGTCTGCACGTGAGTCACCTCAGTAGCAGAGTTCACTCTGGGGTTTACCAAAAAAAAAAAAAAGGTTGATTCCCAGAAGAGTGTTGCCCATGAGGCAGTTACCCAGTGCACTGCCTGCTGGTAGTCTGCTTTAATGATTTTTCTCCATCATCATGCTCCCCTGCATGTAGACTATTTGCTGGGGTTGAGCTGTGTTCAGAAAGACAAACCCCTGTGGTTTATGCTGGTGGCAATGTTTTTATCAATAAGCATATAAAGCCTATGACTAAAACTACCATAAAATTGACACTAAATTTCTGTGTCCTTCTCACTTACCTCTGTCTAGTATGAGGTCAGAAGAAAAGATGTTAAATTTGCAATGCCCACCCTGAAGACTGCTTTTTAAGTCTCTCCCAGCTTTTGGGGCAGGTAATGGTCTGCCTTGAAGCTCTTGCTGGACATGCCTGCAGCACTGACTTATGAGATGTTGTGATGGAGAAGCTGAGGGTTTTTGCTCCAGGCAGCTGGAGCAGGGCAGGCTCTGCTGTATCACCATGTGCCAGTGTTGACTGGGGGGACACCAGGGGATCCTGGACTACTGCAGCTAATGCTGGGCTTTTCCCTCCCTCCCCCTTCCCAAATTTTCCTGCATACCCCATGGAGATGCTCATGTTCCCTGTGTGTCTCCTTTGCCATGTACTGGAGGAATGTCCTGTCATCATCAGCCAGAAATTCCTCGTAGAAGCAGCAGAGCACCTAGGAGGAGCAAAGGTGGGTTGTCACTCAGTGCTCCAGCAGCAACCCAAGCCCTGGCATACCCTGAGGATGCAGCAGTGATGCTGTGGACAGATTATATCTTGCTGAGATGCTCAGGTCAGGTCTGCCTGGAGTTGTACATGGCAGAGCTGTCCACCCAGGTTGGTCCTTAGGGCTGCTTAGAAGGTTGTAAGTGTGTTTTAGTTGTGTGTTGTGCTGGAACTAGTGACTCAGAAGCAGAAGGATGGCCTCTGCCCTGCCCTCCTCTGGCCCTTGGCATGTGCATCTAACAGCTGGGGTCACCAGCTTATAAATGACTGCTCACCTCTGCTCCACTGCCCAGCAAACCAGTGAGGATGCTTCTCTCCACTGACCTGGTGCATCTGCTCACTGGTTTCAGCACCAGGTGGTTTGTGACTGTAAGTTTCTCCCTTCTTAATGTCTTTTTGTCTTCATTTTCCAAATACCTCTCTTCTTAATCATAGAATGGCTCAGGTTAGAAGGAACCTTAAAGATCATCTAGTTCCAACCCCCCTGCCATGGGCAGGGACGCCACATGCACTAGTCCAGGTTGCCCAGGGCCACATCCAGCCTGGCCTTAAACACTGCCAGGGATGGGGCCTCCACAACCTCTCTGGGCAACCTGTTCCAGTGCCTCACCACCCTCTGGGTAAAGAACCCCTTTCTAATCTCCAGCCTAAATTTCCCCTCCTTCAGCTTGTAGCCATTCCCCCGTGTCCTGTTGCAATCTGACCAGGTGAAAAGTCTCTCCCTTTCTACCTTATAATCCCCTTAAAGATGCCCACAGCCATCCCAGCAGCCCAGGGGGGTGCCAAAGAAAGCTATACCTCCCAGCCTGACCACTGCCACCACCACTCTGTACCTTGCAAATCTCCTTCTGGGCTCTGGATATCCAGGGGGAGAATTCTCCAGACATCAGATGCTCCCGTAAACTTCGGAGAGTCCTGGGCTCCAAGGGAAGCTGCTCACTGCTGCCATCATCCAGGTAGGTCTTGCAGATCTTCTCTCCAATCAAATGACGCAGGAAGAAACTATTTTCTCTGCTAGGGTCCAACACCAGGGGCAGAAATTCCTCCAGGTCATGCCACAGGTCTAGGAGATGAGTCTCCACAGACCAACCTTGGTGCTTCAGGAAGTGCCTGAAGGGTTGCCCTGCACACGTCTCAGCACTTAGGGCCCAGGGAAGCAAGCTCAGGGTTTTGCCTGGCTTCTTCAGTGATGGCAGCTGGACAAGGGGTGCAGAGGAATGCAGGTTATGGAGGATTTTGTCTTCACAGAAGTCTTCTGGGTTAATGACTTTCTTTGCAAGAAGTTTGGATCTCTTGGGAGAGGTTGCTTCTCTTTTGCCTTTAAAGGCAGTGTTTGCAGGATGCTCTGATCCCTGAGGAATCAATCCTAAAGCAGCCTTATTCAGATGGGATTCCTTTGTGCTCCCAGGTGGCCCTGGTTGTACCTGAAAACTGGGTATCTTCATTTCTTGGGTGTCTTTTCTTCCCTTGATCAGAGTCCAGACCTCTGCTTTGGCCTTCTTGCTGCAGTAGGGCCCTGACAAACCCTGGCTCCTTTTAATATGCATTGTGAAGAGCTGCTCTGAAAAGCCTGAGGGCTTCTGTGAGTTGCCCCCTAACAAACTCTCCTGATATTCCTGCAGCAGAGGCTGGCATGATTTCTCTTCCTCCAGGCACACCTTGCAGTGGATAAAGAACTTAGGGAGCCAGTAACTCTGAATCATAAAAAGGACCTGTTCCTGCATCTTGCTTAGGATTTCCCTCCTGGTACTGATAGGCTGAACATGCCTGGCTTTGGGCAGTGACCCTGAAATGGATGCAGGGGGTTATGACAGATGGCTCCATGCAGACCATTCCCAGCCAAACAAAGCCAGTGATGGTATCCCATCTTCTTTGGAGCATCCAGGAAAGTCCACCTCACTGGAAGGGCACTGCTCATCCCTGGTTCCCATGTTTCTTACCAGTGATGGTCCTGCAGAGAGTGCTAACAGTGGAGCCTTCACGCAGGTGAGTGGCTTGCAGCCTGTGGAGCAAGGACAGGTAGAGGTCCCTCTGTTTTTCATCTGACTCATCAAGCCCCAGGAGCATTTCTGTGGTGAGCCAGAAGTTGGTCAGTTCTTCCCCTATGAATCAGACAAGGAGAAGGAGCTGGAGGGAGTCCCTGAAAGCTCTGCTGATGGGTGAAGCAGTCTGTGTTTTTTAAAAGAGGAAGAAGGAAGAATTGCCTGGGTAAACTGAGAGAACAGTGAGAAGAGTCAGGGTTATGCACTGTCACCATGCTAGGGCTCTGCTGCTGGCTCATCTTCCAAAGCTCTAGGTGGGATCACAGCATCTCCTCTCCCACCAGTGCTTACCCATGCCCCCAGCTCTGTGCCACTGTCCCACCAGGCACCTTGCCCAGAACTGGCTGAGAAGGTGCTGCAGAGCATTTCTTGCCCACCTGCCATTCCTTGGAGAAAGGCCTGAAAGTGCCACATGCCCTGGCTTCCACTGATGCACTTCTCCAGCAGCCACTGGTCTCCACTTTGCCAGTTCAGCAGTTTTGCTGTCAGAGAGAGAGAGAGAGAGGAGAGCAGAGGGTTAGAGAGGGAGGGACAGAGTATTGGTCCTGACAGCTCCAAAGCCAGTGACTGCAGTAATGATTCTGCAGTTAATGACAGAGTTGTTAGGCATTGGAACTGGCTGCCCAGAGGAGTGGTGGAGTCACTGTCTCTGGAGGTGCTTAAAATATGTATGAATGTGGTACTTAGGGGCATGGTTTGGTGGCATGATGGTGATAGGTTGGTGGTTGGACTTGATGATCTTAAAGGTCTCTTCCAACCTTAGTAATTCTGTGATTCTATAATCAAGGTGGGGGACATGTAGAAGTCTCCAAGAAAAGTCTCCAGACCCCAGCAGTATCCCCCAGCCTCCCTGATGCAGGCTGCCAGAGGGCAGCAGTGCTGTGGGAGTTTCAGATGGGGCTGTGGAATTCACCAGTGGTCTTTGCAAAGACAACCTGCTCATGTTGATGCTATTCTGCCTAGCTAGTGTGCATCTTCCCCTTGCAGTCATCCTTCTTTTTTGTTTTTGCTTAAGTTTGGGGCTTTCTCTCAACCTCTTTCAGCTTGAGGTTCAACCTGGCTGGAGAAGCAGCAACAATGCATTCAGAAATGGCACTAGAGCAAGTCTTGATGAAGTGTTTATTTTTTTCTGAAATGAAATTCTGCATTCCTGCTGCCACAGCTTTCTTCCCAGTGGCCTTCCTTTGTGTTGACAGAGCAGTTAGTTGGGCTGAGATGGCTCATTTTAGGGGTAAAACTGAGCACAATTCAGACTTCCTGCTGTAGGACAGACCACAGCATAGGCCTGTTCTCCCAGTGCAGGATGTGGCAATTGAGGAGCATATCACAACATAGTGTGAGAGCCCTGGGCATCCTGCAGAGCAGCAAACCTCAAATGCCAAGACCTCAGTTTCCTATGCCTAAGGATGCTCTCCAGCCTTGCTTCACAGCTGAACCTCACATAAAATGTATAGATGTGGTACTTAGGGATGTGGTTTAGTGGCATGGTGGTGATAGGTTGATGGTTGGACTTGATGATTTTTGAGGTCTCTTCCAGCCTTCATCATTCTGTGATTCTGTAAATCCTGCTGAGCAGCTGTTTCAGCTCAGCTCCAGGGAGGCAGCAAGCCTGTACTACCAGGGCTATAGTTTAAAGCCCCATTTATCACATGGAAAAACCCTGGGATCTTCTGCACCTCTAAAAACCAGGACATGTAATGTCTTTTTAACCCAGAGCAGAGGCATGACCAGCTAGGCAGGCACCAGGCAGTGACAGCCCTGGCAAGAGGAAGCCTTGCTCCCATTTCCTCTGTGCCACAATGACTCACCTGCTTCCCCCGACCGAATGAAACCAAGAAGCTTCTGGCAGAGAATGAGGTGGAGGCACAGGCTTGATTTGCAGAAGTGAGGCAGGCGGTGCTTTTCCAACCAAGCCAGTAACGCCTGGGGGCTGGGATCCTGCATTGCAAGCCCCGCAAGGAAGGAGAGGTTAGGCTGTGAGCAAGGAGCCGTCTCTTGCCCGGGGATTCGGGTGAGTAACAGGACGCTGCTACGGGGGAAGGAGGTAGGGAAGCTACCGTGTTGCTAGACGGCGATGCAAGCCGTCGCCGTGCTGAGGAAGGAGGGGGATGCTTGAACTGTATCTGCCTGCATCCCCGTGAGCTCTGCCTGCAAACCTGGGAGACCTAGTGCGGTGTGGTTGCCTCTCCTCGCAGCCTGCTTGCACCCCCGGAGACCAGGCATGCACATCTGCTTGCTGGCGACACTGAGAGGAGCAGGTTCCCCTTTGCTCTGGGATCTGAGCACCCAGGGGAGCAGGTTCCCCTTTGCTCTGGGATCTGAACACCCAGGGGAGCAGGTTCCCCTTTGCTCTGGGATCTGAGCACCCAGAGGAGCAGGTTCCCCTTTGCTCTGGGATCTGAGCACCCAGAGGAGTAGGTTCCCCTTTGCTCTGGGATCTGAGCACCCAGGGGAGCAGGTTCCCCTTTGCTCTGGGATCTGAGCACCCAGGGGAGCAGGTTCCCTTTTGCTCTGGGATCTGAGCACCCAGAGGAGCAGGTTCCCCTTTGCTCTGGGATCTGAGCACCCAGAGGAGCAGGTTCCCCTTTGCTTTGGGATCTGAGCACCCAGAGGAGCAGGTTCCCCTTTGCTCTGGGATCTGAGCACTATACAAGCAGCACTTGTGGCTGTGAGGAAGGGGGGATGTGCATGAGGAGGGTTGAGCCAGTTTGAGGATCAACAGGGCTTCATTTCTGGTGAATTCATGAGGAATACAGGGCACAAAGGGCTGATTTTGTGTCCTCCTTCTCTGTCACCACACATGCTCTCCTTATCTCCAGCTATGAAGGCTGGATGGAGCACATATTGTCACCAGGACTTTAAATGGCTTGTTTTTCTCCTAGGGCTTAAAAGCAAAATGATGCCTGGATTTGAAATAATTCCCCAACTGCACGAAGAGGAAAGCCAGAGAGTGGCCTTAGCAATGGGAAATAAGCTCCCTGACCTGCTCTGTGCCCTTCCTCCCTCCTCCTCCCCCTCTTTCTTTCTCATAAGGGGCATTTTCTTACCAGATGGCTTGGCAGCTCTGGCCAGAGGTTCCACTGGCCTGTGCTGCTGATGTAAATGGGTGTCTGTCCAAAAACCTGTATCAAAAGGAAAGAGGAGAGATGAAAGGGGTGGAGAGTGGCAGGGGAGCCCAGCTGCTCTAGCTGTTAGCCCTCACTATAAAGAAGGGCATTGTCTTCCCTTTCAGACTTCGATCTCCAAGCTGAGGTTCTCAGGTGTCCCTCATTTTCCAGCCTGTGTGGTGTGTTCCCCATTTTCCTGGGGCCTCTAACACCACAGAAGCTGCAAGTTCACCTGAGAAGAGCTTAAAAAGGTCCCAGGCTTTATGGTGCAGAGTGGACTTACAGGAAGATTCAGAAATGTGTTGAAGAAGTCGACAAAAACATCATCTCTGAGCAGAAGCCCCATGTCCATCGAGGCTATGGCTGCTGCAAGGGGGAAAAGAGAAAGTGACCTGGGCTTTGTGTTGCCAGATGTGGTACAGATGTGAACCACAGGATGAGTTTTGAGAGGGGCAGCTCTTGGGGATGTGTGCTATGGGCTTGTCCCATGAAATTTGTGTCTCAGTGCACCCATGTGTTTTGGGTGGGTGTTTGGAAAGCACCACGTTCAGCTGCATGCAGGAACTGGAAAGTTTGAATGACAACTTCCTAAATAGCAAAAGTATGTGGTTCATGGGGGTGGTGGCATCCACAGGGCAGGAGAAGGGAGGTGCTGTGGCTAGAGGTGACAAGCTGTGCTTTTCCACCTTACCCAGACACCAGGCATACCCTTGCTAGAGTGGAGAGGAAGGCTGTGCTGTGCTCTGGTGCTGCTGCTCCTGCCCTACTGCCTTGGTGCCCTCTGAGTCCTCTTGCTCAGATTCTGGTGGCAAATTCACCCAAATCAGCAGGTACTATCAGGATGGGGGAAGGTTGTGGCTCTGGATAGAGACAATCAGTGGAGATCCCCACCCCATCCACCCAGGACATCAAGGCAGTGTGTGCCAGTGGGGCACAACACCTCCCACTATCCTGTGAAGTTTTTTTCATGTCTGAAAGATCTGGATGCAGTGGGGTGGGCTAGCATCAGCCTACTGCTGGGTAGATACCCCTGGCAATGTCCACCTGTGTGAAGGCATAGCTGTGTCACAGGTAGGACCCACATTTTAGAAGCCTAACATTGCTTTTTACCCCTGCTGTCCCCTTTGGTGGGTGCTTAGAGAGGCTAAAGCCTCCAAGCAAAGGTAACTCACCAGTGGTTGTCATGCTGCCATGTCCTGGGAAGGGCTGCCATGGCCAGGGAATGTGTTCTAGAATGCCATGCTGCTTGGATACACCTCCCATTGAGCCTGCAGGGCTGTAAGGGACCACAGGCCTCTGAGCACCTCCCTCTTTGCTGTCCTTGAGGGGAAACATCACTTTCTTTTTCATCACCAGCCCTGAAAACACCCTTAGGCAGTCCTGAAACAAAACACCCTCTCCCCACTTAGGAAAATGTCTTGCCTTCAAACCAGGTCCTTGGTAGCTCCCTGGCAATGGCATGGTTGCTGTCAGCTCATCTGCTTGGATCATGACAGAAATCTCACAGGAGAATCTGCTACATCCACACCAGACAGAGCAGCCTCAGATTTCTTATTAGCTGTCCTGCTTCATCACAGCTGGGGCTTGGACACCCTCCAGTGGGAAGAGGAGAAGGAAAGCAGAAACCACATCTCTTTTGCAGCAGCAGTGACCTGTTTCCCTGGTAGGAGGAGAGGAATCTGCTCCTCAGGTGGGTATTTGATTCCCCTATCTGTAATGCTGTGGTGTCAGACCTGGCAGGGTTGCAAAAGCCCTCCAGATTTAGGGCATCATCATGCCAGGGTTCCCTGAATTGCTTAGCAGAGCAGTGGGTCTGCCTGTCCATAGCTCTGTTTTGTCTGTGGGAGTGGGAAGCGTTTCATGGCCTGGGGAGAGTGTGGAGCAGAGGTTTTGGGGCCTGGAGCTCTCTTCTGTGCTTGCCTAAGTGGAGGCTGCAGGATACACTCCTCCAGCCTTGTGTTTCTAGGAAGCCCTGAGCTTTCTCCTTCTGCCCATGACTAAAATGCCGTTGGGTTCTGTTAAGCATAGCGTCCCCTTCTGTCGCTGTGGCTGCAATCGCTTGTCACCTCTGTGGGCAGGTTAAAGCAGATGGAAGGGTGTGCAGCCACCTCTGTGGGGAGTGTGGCGGTGGCAGCGGTGGGGCAGGACATCTGTCCGCACCTCAGTGTCCCCAGGAGCGAAGCCACCTCACGAGGTGGCGCTGTCAAACCAGGAATGTGAGGCTGGCCCCAGCAGGAGTAAGGCTCCACATCTCAGCGATGGCCTTGTGACCCCACAGCCGCAATTAGTAGAGGGACAGGCTCCTATTAATTGTGGGGCTGGTGCTGGGGACCCTAGGGTGACAATCCCGGGCTGCTGGCACTGGCTTGCTCCATCACCCTGAGCAAGTGAGCTCATTTCTTTGCTCTGCCCTGTGCTGCCCTGTGCAAGGAGGATAACCAGTGCTATGCTAGGCTTGAAGGGATGTGACAGAGACTCCTGAAAGTGTGTTAGAATCATTGAAATATAGAATTGTTTCGGTTGGAAGAGCCCTTTAAGATCATAAAGTCCAAACATTAACCCAGCACTGCCAGGTCACCTCTAAACCACGTCCCTCAGCACCATATCTACATGCCTTTTAAACCCCTCCAGGGATGGTGACTCCACCACTGCCCTGGGCAGCCTGGGCAAGGCCTTGACAACCCTTTCAGGGAAGAAATTTTTCTTCATATCTAACCTGGTGGAACTTCAGCTTGTTTCCTTTTGTCCTGTTGCTTGTTACTGGGAGAAGAGACCAAACCCCACCTCACTACCACCTTCTTTCAGGGAGTTGTAGAGATCAAGGTGGTCTCCTCTGTGCCTCCTTTCCCCAGGCTAAACAACCCCAGTTCCCTTAGCTGCTCCTCACAAGACCTCACCAGCTTTGTTGCTCTTCTTTGGACACTCTCCAGCACCTTAATGTCAAGTGGAGTGAGGGTCCCAAAACTGAGCCTCATATTCCCTGTGTGTCCTCAACAGTGCCAAGGACAGGAGGGCAATCACTGCCCTAGTCCTGCTGGCCACATTATTGCTAATCCAAGCCAGGATGCTGTTGGCTTTCTTGGCACACTGCTGGCTCATCTTCAGCACCCCTAGGTTCTTTTCTGCTGGGCACCTTTCCAGCCACTCTGCCCTGAGCCTGTAGTGCTGCATTGGGGTTGTTTTGACCCAAGTGCAGGACTTGGCACTCAGCCTCATTAGAGGTCATGCCTGATCTGTCCATGCATATGCGTGTCCTGAGGAGGTCACATCCTGCCACACTGCAAGGAACTGGCCATGCTGCAGTAGTTCAGATGTTTTAACAGCAGTGGGTGGTGTTCACATCCTCAGGGTGCAGGTGGGCTGTGTGTCCTTGTGATGGCAATGAATTGTTTGCTTTTGGGAGGCTGGGGAAAGGACTGGCTTGTGCACTGCTGCAGGATGGCTCCTGTATGGGGCCAAGCATAGCCCCTTGGGAAGAACTCTCAGCATGGGAACATTGTCTGGTCACTATGCCCAAGCATAAGCAGGCATGAGGAAGGGTCAACCACGAGCCATAAAACATCTACTTGTCTTAGTGGTGCCAGGCAGAACTGTGGGAAGGAGCTATAGGAGACCCTGGGGAGAAGAATGATCACAGCTTCATAAGAATTGGTGCTGCTAAGCCTAAGGGATGAGAGGAGAGGTTGGGGATGAGCTGGCACAGTGGCTGTCTCACACATGAAAGACTCAAAAGTCTTCAGGGAATGGTTGTGATTGTCAAAAATTACATATAAATTCCAGTTAGCAACCAAGCAGATGCCTACTGAGCTCCTCAGAGGCTGGTGCAGCTTTGTTGGTGCCCATTCAACTTTGGGCTGACCTGAGTGTGACTGTGCTGGTTTCTGCTGGGTAAGATCCAAGGTTGTGAGCAGGAACAGGACAACCTGGTTACTGTGGGAGTGCACAGGGCTACTTCCATGGAGGAGTCTCTCCCCAAGGGGAGACCCCAGGAGGTCTGGCAGGATGGATCCCTGCTCAGCCTGGCTGTGGCTTCCTGGGGTTTGCTCAGTGTGTGCCTGGGCACATCTACTCTGCTTGTCTTGCTGTAATGGCTCCTTGAAAAAGGAGCCCTGTGCCTACTAAGGAACAACAACAAAAAGCTAAAAAGAAAAAAAGGGCAAAAAAAAAATAGATGGACACATGAGCACAGTCCAGATTTAGAAGGGGGCTTGGAGAGGAGCACAGAGACTCTTTGTACAAAGATAAGGGTGAGGTTGCAACACCAAAAACGTCAGAAGGGCTTCACTCCCCCTCTGCTCCCTGCCTGTGTGGGGAGCAGCCTACCCTCAGCAGACCTGAGACCACCTCTACCAGTGGTAGAGCCTCATGCTTCTGGGGTGACAGAGTGGACAGGGCTGGGTTTCTTGTCCTTGCCCAACATCACCTGGCACAGCTTGCTGTGGTACAAAAGTCCAAGGATGCCTGACTGTGGGGTCAACCTGGATGCCTGTGGTCATTGGCCACTCGTGGCCTCCTCATGCAGCCCAACCTGCCCCTTTTGGTGCCATGGGGAGGGAGGGTGGAGGATATTTCTCCCCCCAAGATGCCATCAGTATCCACTGACCCACAGCAACCCCAAACACCTTGGCATTGCTTTTGGTCTCAGGTAGAGCCCCTGCAAGCAAGCACCTTGCTGCACAAATCCACTCTGCCTCTAGCACAAGTGTTCTATGTCCAGAGTGAGCTTTTAGGGGAAGACTAGGGTTCCCCCTTCCCCTCATACAGCCCCAGCCTGTTCTCATATAAAGACTGCTAGCAATAGGTGTAATCCTTTTGGGCCCATAGCACCTTAAAACTGGAATTATTTGGGGTCTTGGGTATGGCAGTTTAGCTTTAAATATTAATTCTTGAGCATACTGGGATTAGTTTTTTTAATATGTGTTTTTTGTGCTCAGTCTCCTGGGTGCCTAAGACTGGTTTGCTCAATGAGGATATTTCCTTAACTTAATTAGGACTGTTTTTGAGTCTGTTGCCATCTGTCTGTAGTTTTCCTTGCTTAGGAGTGACCATGAAGGCTGGGCTCTGACCTGTTACACCTGACGACCCCTGCAGCAAGCTGTGTGTTCTCTTGCCTCTTCCCCAGCTAGAGCAAAATTGCTTGGGTAACCTTATACAAGTGCTGGGGTCTGTTGACTCCACCAGTGCAGGTTAAGCAGGTGATGTAGCTGGATGGGGACCTAATTCAGCCACAAGGAAGGGGGACATGGACAACAGCACTTTGCTGTTACCTTTTATAATTAACAGTGTCAGGCCTGGATCCTACCATTTAATCCTCTTGGGCAGCACTTAGGGGATTTCTTTACTCTCACTTATGGAGCTGTAAAGTGTATTAGGCTGAAATTAATCTGCCAGCCACAGCTAACACAGCCCTGACCTAGCTGGGAGTGCATTTAGTAGCACTAATTAAGAAAAAACAAACCAAAACAACCTGCCTCTCTCCCCCCAAAATATATAACCCAACCACTAAACCCGGCCCTGCCAATGCACGCTGTGACAAAGTTCCAACTGCAGGGAAAGGCATGTACTGAGTGCTCCCTGGGATATTCTCCACCCTTCACAGAGCAAACTGAGCCAAGCAATTTCTAGGTCTCAAATCCTGCCTGCCCCTGACGTTCTCATCTTCCAGCTTCCCTCTGGTGGCTTTTGAAGGCAAGCACGTGCTCCTCAGCAGCAGCGGCCTCTGCTCACTGAAGACACTCGGCCTCTGGACAAGGTCTACACAGGGCAGAGCTGGTGAGAGGTAGGTGCTACCTTGCCAGGGTTGCTGCCAGCCCAGCCTGGAGCTGTGGCAGCAGCGATGCCCCTTCAGCACAGAGCCCTTCGTGGTGGGAGCTGAGGCATGGGACTGCTGGGGGACGAAGCAGTGCCGTGCGAGGGGTGGCAAGGTGGGCATCAGGCACAGCAACAAAAGGGGCTGAGAAAGAGGTAGATGGGGAGGTGCAAGCAGCTGGGGTGGAGGGGGGGGGGAGGGTGTTGCACAAGTCTTTTCTGGCTGCATTGGTCCAAGGTCCCCTCTTCCCCTAAATGCATCATGCCAAGCTGAGCAGGGAGAGAGGGAGCTTTGGGGTTTTTTTTTTCCACTTTGCACGTTCCTCTGCATGTTTGTCTTTATTAATTTGCTTTCCTAAATCGCCCTTCTGTACAGGCCAGGTAATCAGCTCTGCCTCTGAAAGGCCTCTGGTCACCAGTCACCAAGCTACCCTTGACCCTGGCAGCATCTTCAAAGGGAGCATGGGCCTGCTGCGGAGCGTGCAATGTTTGCTCACTTATCGGGCAAGCAGCTACCACCTCCCTGCCTTGGGGGGTTTCGTCAGCCTCCCTCAGCGCTCCAGGAGAGACAGGTCAGCCACTGCTGCTTGCACAAGGTCAGTCCCCCACCCAGTGGGAATGATTCCCCTGCCCCGTGGTGAGCTCCCAGCCATCAGTTGGTGACTGCTGTTCTAGTCTTATTGGGGCAGTTTGTTAATGAAGTGCTTGTGATGAAGGTGTTAGGTTTCATTTTTTCCCTTGGTTATCATGGGTGCATCTCCAGGTCCTCCAGCCCCATGAGGCCCTCCAGAGCCCAGGTCTCAGTGGTGGTGTGCACACCTTGATGGGTCCAGGTAGAGAAGCAGCTGTACACTGTGGTGGGCAGAGGTGGAGGTGATACCAGGACATCCAGCTATGTCTGGTCTCACTCAAATGCATTTCAGTTCCTCATGTGGGACCTCACAGCCCAAAGTGCTTTCCTAGATGGGTCTGAAAATGATGTATCTGAATTTGGGAATGTCTTAGATGTTGTGTATGGGCAGAGGAGAGATGCTGAAGATGTCACTGCTTGTTGCAGGAGGGGTTGGACTAGATGAGCTTTAAAATTCCCTTCCAACACAAAATATTCAGTGATCCTATGCTCATTCCTCCTCCCTCCTAGCTGTGCTATTGCTGGAGGCTGGGGCATTTCAGGTGTTCCTCCTCCCTCCCAGCTCTGACGTTGCTGGAGGCTAGGGTGTTTTGAGTGCATCAAGCCTCTTCCTCCTAGGACCTAACCACTCACAACAAAATGGACCCATTCCTCCTCCCTGTATGGCATCTCTGTCTAAAAAGGGAAATCATTATTTTCTATTCAAGATTATTTATTTGTTTATTTATTAGTGTTGTTCAAAGGTAAATGGGTAGCTGGGCTTAGCAGACCAGGTCTGCATCCTGTGAAAGTTGAGATCCTCTCTAGCTGCAGGGTCTGCAGTGATGGGCCACTCTTTGAGGTAGCCCCAGGGTGTTGGGAAAGAGTTCCACCACCTCAGGAGCAATGCCAGCAGCTGCTTGCCCCAGGGCCTGAGACACAGGGAAGTTTCATAGCCTGCATTTTTAACCCTCTAATTGCCTTCCCTCCCCCCCCTCCCCCTTTGTGGTGTGACATTTCTGCATTTTAAGGCACTCCCAGATTCATGAGGCTGTACTTTCAGGGGGTCCAAGCAGCCAGACAGGGTTGCAAGGCCTCTGTGCTGAGAGCAAACTGCCCAGGGCATCTGTGGGGGACATGAGGACAGGGATGGTGGAGACATGTGGACAGGGATGGGTCACAGCAGCCCCAGCAAGGCACAATGGAGAAGGAAGCCATGACTTCTTGCTGCTTGGCTCCTGTTTGGGCTTGGAAAAAGAGATGCCAAGGTGGTACTGGAGTAGGCACAGGTAAGAGTGGGCACATCTCGACCATCCTCATCCACAGACCTCTCTTGCAGAGTTCAAGGACCTTGCTGTGTGCTATCACTGCCTCGGAGGCAGAGGGCTGCAAAGGCCAGTCCTGAGCAACCCTCCCAGCTCACCAGGCGCTTCCCAAGCCTGGCAGTCCTTGCAGGATATAAACTGTGCCAGAGCAAAGTGCTGGGGCAGGCGAATAAAGGTGTTCTCACGAATTAATAAGAGGGAAAAAAAGAAAAGCATGTGCCAGGTGGGACTCGCCCCTGGAGCTATGCATTGTCTCTGGCAGACTTCCTGCGCTTTTAGAGCCGGGCCCTTTGAAGGTTGATTTAAATCCACTCCAGGGAGGTGTCCCCTGTTGGCATTGTGCCTTCCCCAGCTCCCCGATGAGGTTTTTTTTTTGTCTCGTTTAACGCTGGTGACAATAAGGGTCACTGGAGCACGCAGCTGGGCGAAGGCACAACCTGAGCCGTGTTTCCCAAAAAAACCTCAGCAGCAGCCTGCAAGGGGAGGAGGGGAAGGCAGGCGGTAAACAAGTTGCCTTGTGCCCTGCGAGGTGGTGACGGGAGGCTCCTTCCCCGACCGGCTTCCCGGGAGAGGGCGCTGGCTCCGCGGCTGCAGCGCCCGGCTCGTCTCTGCGGGCTCGTAAACATGTTGTGCAGGGTGAGGGCAGGGGCATGGGCACGGTAGTGCTAGCAAACCTCCCCCCGCTCCCAGCCTATTGCCCGTGCTGAGTGTCTGTCCTAGGCTGCGGGTTGCTGGCTGGTTTGTATTTATCGGATGGAGAGATGTTTACGTTCCAGGCTGCCTTTGCTCCCTGCTTTCCTTTGGGGTTGTTTGGAGCTCAGCCCAGCCCCGCACCTCAGACGGCATGAGGGTCACCCCATGCCACAGGGGTAAACACCCTGGACATGCTTGCAGCCAGGTCTGGTAGCCAAAGATTCTTGGAAGTTTGCAGGTAAGAAACACATTTCCAAGAATTCGGAGCTATTGGAGCTGTCAGTGTCCCGGTTAAAGAAACCGAGGGGAAAAGGCTGGGCACGGCTTTACATTGCCTGCGGCTTGACAGCTCCCCGTTATGGGAGCTATTTTGTGTCTCTCCTAGCCTGACTGGCTCTCAGCACCAACTCCTGCCTCCTTTTGCTTCGGCTGAGCTGTTAGATTCAGGTGCCCACAGCTGAACTTGGTCTGAACGTTAACATCTGTGTGTTTTACCTATTTGTTTCTGTGTTAAAACCTTTGCCCTGTACAGAGGGTGCAGGTATTGGGGGAAGGCAGTTTCTGTTGTAATGCTTGGAGGCTCTGCCTTGCCAAAGCAATGCAAGGAGGTGAAAAGCACCTGAATTTCACTTTGTCCCGGACAGCCTCGGGGGATTAACACACACTTGCGGCTGCTGCAAGGTGGTGGTGAAGAGTGAGCTGGGTTGTCCCCGGAAGAAGGAGGGAGGGTGGGGAGAGGCTCTTGAGGTGGTCAATAAACCAAGGTGAGGCCTTAGCCAGCACTTCCACCTCCTTCTGGCAGAGGATCCAGCCTGCCTGGCCACTTTCCCCCCAAAGACTCTGGCTGTGTTTTCAGCAGGGTGGCTGTGATGGTCAGGGTCTCTGTGATGGTCAGGAGGGTCCAGTTTCTGGAAGGATAGCAAATTTGGTGTCAGCCCACTGAGGATGGCGTGGGGCAGCCCAGGATCCTGTTGCCCTGAGGCAGGTGTGTGCGTGGCATGTGCTTGGCCTGGTACCAATGTGTGCTTGGCCTGCTACCTGTGTGTGCCTGCAGGTGTGTGTGCACTCCTCCTGCTAGTGCTGGCATTGCTCTCCCATCCAGGCTAGGAGGTGCAGAGGGCTGAGCAGGAGCGGGACAGGACAGCAAGCGAGCTGCCGGGGTGGAAAAACACTAGGCAGTGCCTACGGTTTGCTGGGTGCCCCTTCCTGCCCTGGGTGCTTCTGAAGCGGTTGCTCCCCCACCCACAGTGGGCCGGGAGGGTATCTCCTCCCTAGTGGGACAGTGACCGATCGTCTGCCCTGGAGCGAGGGTCTTGGCTACAAAACCAGGTGCTGAAGCCTGTTTCCTGCTCTGAAGGGCAAAGAGGGGCAGTGAGGAAGCAGTGCCTGTCCCCCCACCCCTAGCACAAGCACCAAGCCCAGACCTGGGTGTAGAGTTTGGGCTTGGGGAAAGGTACTCCGATTCCTCCCTCCCCGCTGCCCTGTTTACCCAGGGCGGCTGATCTCTATCCCTTGTGAGTAAGTTATGCAAAGGCAGCCACTAATGTAAACGCGGCGGAAAACCCTGGATCCGCTCCCCCCGCCGCCGTTCCAGAACGAAGCGAGACGAGGATTTGTTTTTCCGGNGGGTGCGGCCCCGGGAGCTGAGCGTGGGAGTCCCGCGCCCGCCTGCAGCATCTTCTTCTCTTCTTCCTCCTCTTTTTCTCCTCCTCTTCTTCCTCCTTCGCCGAGCCCAGGTAACGGCCCCGCGGGGAAAAGGATACCCGCCTCTGCTGCGGCCCCTCGGGGCTTCCCCGAGGTTGTTTGGCAGCAGGCGGGACAGACGTTGTAGCGGAAAATTCCTCCTTCGTTTCTTTATTTTTTTTTTTTTATAAGGAGGGGGGGGGGGGGGGGGCAGTTCGAGGTTTCTCTTGGAAAAAGATGTTTTGGGCATTTTTTTAGTCC
>VWZX01008720.1:236290-279421 GCA_013399015.1 Galbula dea | reverse complement strand
GGGGTAAGGGTCTTGCAGTCCATGTGTGCTCTCCAGAAAATGGGGGTTTGTAGGTGGATGTTGGTTCTCTAGCTGTGGCTGGTGTGCAGTTCTGTTTGTGTGAGAAAGGGACCTTGTAAGTGTCTATAGGGAGGGTTATGGGGGTAAGTACAGGTGTTTGCACATCTCTCCAGACTCCTTCACACGTGTTCTACAGGATGTAGAAAGCCCATGGGAAATAAAATTGCAGCAAACTTGATGGGGGGGAAAAAAAAAGGGCTTTGTGGTAAAGGAACCTTTCCCACTCTCCCTATGGAGAAAATGCTGCTCATCCACCTTGGATATAAAATCAGGTGTTTGGACTAGTAAGCAATGGAGTAGAAATGTCACATTGCTCCCACAGTTCTTCACTGAGCTTGTGGTGCTATTTCCCAGCTTCCTGAGAGGCACTTTCTTCAGGGCTGGATGCTTTAACCATTCCCATCTTTAAACCTGGATGAGCTACACACAAGCATTCTGCTGGGCTGATGAGGCTGTTTGTGCCACCACATTGTTGTGGACTAAGTGGTTTGGGTTTTTTTTTTTTTGCATCTTCCTTCTGGGGAATATTCAAGGCAGCACCTCCCTTGCCTCAGTCCCAAAGTTCCCCTATTTCTGTGCTCCTGTGGAGACTGGAGCAAAAGAAAGTGGGTAACATGTATCTGTGGCAGGACCACAAGGACTTTGGCCTCTGTCTGGGCTGGAACAGGGATACTGCAGCCAGAAGAAAGCCAGACTGCTCAGGAGTAACTTAGGAGCCCAGAAATGTTGGGGTTTTCTGCTGATCTGGGTGCAGGGGATCAGCTCCTGTGCCTTCCAATGTTAGAGAGGAAAAAATGGATTACACCTAAATTAAGGAAACATGTAAGGGCATTTGCAGAGAAGGAGGGACAAGACATAGTAATGCTTCATTGCTGAGATTCCAAACAATGTGCACCCTCAAGGCTGGAGCCTCCTTCCATAGGAGAATGAAGGAATTGGGAAAAGGAGGCATAGCTTAGTTTTGTCCACCCAGCATCACTAGCAGCCAAGGCAGTAGCTGATGGGCAACCAGATTTTGTTCTGGGGCTAAAGAGCATCTCCCTGTGCTGAGACAGAGAATGCCATTTGTGTGTTCTCTCACAGAGGATGCCACCTCCAGGCTGGCCATCAGGGTGATAACAGGAGCAGACATCAGCCCTTTGCTGCTTGAGCCATGAAACATTTGGACTTTCAATCTTAGTCTCTCAGGACGAAGCCAATCCCTTTGCTATCCTTACTCACACAGCCTTACCACGTGAATGGTGGTAGAGAAATGCTGACTGAACACAAGAAGATGCAAGGGTTGGTCCTTAAAGGGTTTCCTAGGCACCCCAGAGCATCAGGGATTGCTCCAAAGGAAGTGGTCAAAAATAGCACCAGCTTTTTGAAGTGCCTGTTGGCTCTGCTCCCTTTTGAATCCAACACCAGCTTTAGGAGGCAAGGCTGCTCCAACATAATGAATGGATCTGCTCAGATGCCAGGCTTTTCCCCAGAACTGAGTTTTAAGGCCATCCAAATAAGATTAGCCACAGCTCCCTTCAAACAAAGCCTGCAGCTAAGGAGCTAATCAAGATGGCACTTGCAGCATCTTTTAATGGGGAGGAATCAGGTATGTCTGCTTGGCTTCTTTCTACCCTTTCACACTTTCAGAGTGCCCTGGTGGTGCTCCAGTATCCACATACCACTTCCCTTTTTTTGTTTTTAATTGTTATTATTATTTTTCTAGGGTGGTTATTACCCTTTTTGGTAGCTCAGCTCTTCCCATCCTTCTGCATCCTCTGTCTGGGACAACCTCTCCCTTCCTGAGCACAGCTTCTGGAGGAGAAATCAGCCAGGCCTAGGGAGGTAAGGTTTTGCTGAGCTGTCTTTTGGATGCCATTACCAGGGTGAGGGAGGGCATGGGGGAGAGGGGTAGAGACACATCTTCTTGTTGCTAGGCTTTTTATTTCTCTTGAGTCCCTGTTTTTCCCTTCTCCTGGGATGGTGATGTTAGCCCATGTGACTCTCCTGCACCTATTACTACCTATAGAGGATGGGAAGGGATGGTCCCAGGAAGGGATCCAGACACAGCCTGCTGAGGGGATGATTTGCAGAGCTCTGTAAGTCTCTGTACTTGAATCTCATGTTATTAGACCAGACCTGCTTTCCTCTCTTGAAATGCCTCCTGGAGGTCAAGCAGCTCCTCCAATGTGGCATTCACAAAAGTCCCATCTGAGATCTACCTTTGCTGTTCCTGAGTTGTGTTAGGAACTGGTACAGAGCCATAGAAGAGGGGCTGAAGGTCCTTTGGCCTTTTGAGGGAGGACAGGGCATACTCTAGAAAGGTCCTGGAGCCCAGGCCAATGGCAACAGTTCAAGTGTGTCCAGTTGGTAGTTCCTTCTGTAACCTAGATGAGAAAGGTGGTGGAGCTGGGAGAGGAATCCTGCTGGCATGGACATCAGTAATTCAGCTTCAGCTGAGCCAGGATTTCATCCCACTTGTTCAGTTACTGATTAAACTGAGGACAGCTGCTTAGGAAACAAGTGGGAGCTCTTGAAAGGGAAGATCTCCTTAGGGCTGCCTGGCTTCCCTGGGCAGCTGAATGCACAGTCAGATGTGGGGTAGTTTGTGAGTGGGTCCTCCAGCAAGGAGTGGTTCTGCTGGCTCTTCAGCTGGGACTCACCAGCTCTATTCAGTGCCTGGTTTCACTATAAGGGCTCTGGTGGCTTTTGAATTGACTCTCTTTGCTAGCTGCTAAGGGAGCCAGCCTGTCTGTAGGATTTGCAGTATGGAGAGAGGAATAGTTTTTTCCTGAAGTCATGTAGGTTATGGGAGATACAGTCAGTGAGTAATGACCTGTCTGGATGTCTAGAGGTGTCACTTGTTGATTGCCTGGTTCATGAAGAAAAGATGATCTCAGTTTGCTCCTTGTGACTCTGCTCTGAGCCAGTGCTGTGTTATTTGGGACTGTTCTCCTCTCTTGTGCAATGACCTTTGATGAGAACATGTGCAACAGGGCTCTGGGCAGATTCAACTCTGCTCCTTTCTGCACTAAAGTGTCTCCAGGGTTTCCATCCTAAGTGGGAGATGATGTGGATCAGAGCCTCTCCCAAGTGCTCCTGGAAGTGTCTGGCTCATGTTTGGAAGGAGTGAGATCTGAGGCTGGATGCTTCTTGGGGGCTTGGCCCCCAAAATCTGCTGTGGCCTTGCACACAGAGCATGCATGGGTTGGGGAGGTGGTCTAGTGGTTAGGATTCAGGTTCAATTCCCAGTCAGGGAAGACTTATTGTGACCTAGTCTTAGGGAATCCTGCTGTGGCAGTGGGGTTGGACTAGATGATCTTTCCAGGTCCCTTCCAGCTCCTAACATACTGTGATACAGTGTGACCTCGATGGGAACCTGTCTGGCTGGGGCAGGAGGGGACATTAGGGGAAAAAATAATCCATATTCTGTGACTCCAGAATGAGCACCAGGGCTGCAGCTCTTCACAGTTTGTAGGAGGATTGGGCCCTTTGCTTCTCCTAAGCCTTCTCCCTCTCTGTTCCTTCCCTCCCTTCCCTGGTGGGATGGTGCAAGAGTGCCGTGTGTGCGGGGCAGCAGTGCTGGGGGGCAGCTAGGCTTTACCTCAGCCAAAAAATAGTGTCTCTTCCCCCTCCCCCCCTATTTTTCCTCTTCATCCTGGCCTGCCCCCAGGCTGGCACCACCAGGTTCTTTTTGCTTTCGTAAGCTGCATTATGTAAGCCATGTCTTGAGTGGAGATGTGGTGCCAACTTGGCCTCCACAGCGGGAAGGAGCTGCATTCCTCTGCCTCTGGCTTTTATCCCTGCCTCCAACCACGCTTGGTTTGCTGGGAGGAATCAGAGGGCTGTGCTGAGCTTTCTAATCCCTTGGCCCAGGTAGAACCAGCTCATTTCCCCAGGAGCTCTTTGTCAACAGGTTGTGCCCTTGGCTCCTCTTAGCAAGCCCTTTCCTTGGCTGCTAAGAGGGTTGGCCCAGGCATGCACACCTTCCTCTCCTCTCCTTGTCTGCTCCATGGCTTAGATTGCACTTGCTCAGAAAGGCTAGTGAGGGAGAAAAATGGAGACTTCTACAATTCTAGACCAAAAGACAGTGGCAAAAGCAGGTTGCCAGGCTAGCATGGAAAGCAGGCAGGCTACAGGGCCTAGGGAAGACCACGCTGCTGCCAACAGCTTCTCCATCTCTCCCACCACTGACTACCCTCCCAAGGTGCCACATCTGCAAGATGTTACCCTTGTCCCAGCAAGGATCTGGGGGAACCCTGAAAATCCCAGGCTCCTGGGCACTCAGCCTTGCTGAGTGTAGGGTGCAGGACAGCAAAGGGTCCTTGGCAGGGTGTTTGTTGGCTTCCCAGCAGCCTGAGCTCGCTGCCTTACCCCCCTGAGCTCAGGATTCATATCTTCAGGATCCTGTTTGGCTGGGCATGGACCATGCAGGTTCAGAGGGAAAGTTCCTCTTCCTCCACTCAGGTTTTAGATGAAGCTAACAGCAGCAATGCCTTGCTGTGTGTTTCCATGTCCTGTGGGTGGATGAGGCACTAGACTCCATAGTTTTTGCTTGCAGCTTTCCCCAGTGCCAACCATGCTGTTATAATGAGAATTATTAATCAGATGCAGGTTTGGGCTGGTTTTTATCATCATAAAGCTAGGTGGCCAAAGGCCATCCTGATGGCTCAAGTATCATGGTATCACCTCTGTCCTAAGCCAGAGGTTGGCCAAAATGCCTAGAATACTGGGAAAACAAGTGAACAGGATCCTCCTGCCCTAGGATATTAGCTCCTCCTGCTGAACCTGTAGGATTCTGGAAAGCATGCTGTTCAGCAGGTATTTGATAAAATGCTAGGATCAACATTTACTTCAGCCACAAAAAGCAACCTGCTCCACACCTCTCTGTGTTTAGAGGATCCTGAGCAAGCCACCAAGCTTGAGGTGGGAGTAGCCATGCTCAGGGCTATGTTGTCCAGATCCTGTTTCCATTTGGGAAGCTGACTGGGAACAGCTGGGCTTAGAGATGGGCTCTGAATCTTGAAGGCCAGGGCTCCAGCTGGCTGAACCACCAAAAACTATGTGTTTGCTCTGAAATACAAGATATTTTCAGACTGTTTTCCATCCACACAGATAGCAGATGCAGGGTGATTAACTGGTTCTATTTTTTCCACCCTCTCCTTGTGGCTGTCTCTCCTGGGAAGATCTCCATCCACTCTTGAAAATGCTTTCACTGTGGCATGGATGCCTTTCCCTTCTGCAAATAACTGTGCCAGTGAGCAGCAGGCTACCCAGTCACCAGCAGCTGTAGACCTATGAGGAAACATTTCATTAAGAGAAGAGGTTGCTTTGGCATAGAAGTTTTTTGTCTTTAACCTCTCTAGGATGAAACAAGCTGCTCATAAATCTGACTGGGGAAGGAGGTGGGCTCTGGCAGGGCTGTCCTCTGCACTGTTGTGGGGCTGTGCACAGAGCTGGGGATGCACCTTTTGTACCAGAAGCCAGGGACACTCCATGGATGGTGGTTTGGAACCCAAAAGCATCCTAAAGATTTGTGTGTGTCCTGATCAGAGTGAGGTGTTTCATCTGGATCATTTGGTCTCTCTTTTCATGGGGAAAGAAAAGAGAGTTGGCAAAAGTGCTGTCTTACTCTCAAAGTGTGAACTGTAGAGCTCACACGTGGCAAACCCTACTCACACCTCTCTGTGCAGGGTAGAGGATAGCTTAGAAATATCAGAGGATAAAGGGTAGTACCCAGTGCCCTACAGAAGGTGTCTGCCTAGCAAGAAAGAGCTGTAGGGGCTGAACACACCCTGAATGACACTACTGCAATGCCCCTGTGTAGAGAGAGCCAGGCTTTGGCATGGCAGGAGCAGAAGAGCTCTGAGTCACTGCTGCAAGCCACCCACTGTGGCTCTGAAGCACCCAGGAAGGAGTTGGCCATGCAATTTGAGCCTGCAGATGTGTAGGTGTGAGTCTGCATGGTTCCTCTTGAAACAAAAGAAAGCTCTTCTCCATGTTGTGTCTTGCAAAGAGGCAGCCTGGGCTTGCTGAGGAGCAAGTCCTGTTAGATGAGAGCTTCTACTGGAAGCTCTGGCCTGGGTAAAAGAGAGGAATCTTTATGGCAGAGGTTGGTGTGGGGGGAAGGTGGTGATGCCATGGGGGGGTTCAGCAGAGCACCTGCAAGACCAATGTGAATGGGATTCTGACAGGCTGTGGCTGAGCTGTGTCACTCCCAAGGCACTTGTGCAAGCAGCATGTGACCCTGCTGCCATGGGACATCTTGGATGGGAGCTAGTGACAGCTTAGCCCAAAGAGCTCTCCACCTCTCAGCAGCTCCTCCTGCTCTTCTCCCCCTCCTATCCAGCCAGCAGAAAAACTGCTCACATGAAATCTAAAGTAAATACTGCAATACTTGCCTTTTTCTTTGTGTTGTTGTGAAGAGTGTCAGGCCTTTTCATCAGAGCTTGCTGTTGAAGCAGCAGCTGTTATTTCCACCAGCTGGCAGAGCTCTGGGAGGAGATCAAGTGTTCTTAGCAAAGTTGGGCCAGATCTATGGGCTGGTGGAAACTGGTGTAAATCTGGTTGACCTGCTTTATACCAGCTTTCAGCTGCTATAGAGTAGTACAACTGGGCTGCCAGATCAAAGCTTTGGGGGATTTTAGGGTGAGGAGAAGTCCTCTTTGTGAAGATGAGGACAGACTGGGAGAGTTGAGGTTGTTCAGTCTGCAGAGGAGAAGGCTCCAAGGAGACCTTCTGGTGGCCTTCCAGTATCTGAAAGGGGCTACAAGAAAGCTGGGGAGGGACTTTTTAGGGGGTCAGGCAGTGATAGAACCAGGGGAAATGGGTGTAAGCTAGAGGAGGGCAGATTTAGGTTGGATATTAGGAGGAAGTTCTTCACTCTGAGGGTGGTGAGACAGTGGAACAGGTTGCCCAGAGAGGTTGTGGAAGCCTCATCCCTGGAAGCTTTTAAGACAAGGCTTGATGGGGCCCTGGGCAACCTGATCTAGTGGATGGTGTCCCTGGCAGGCAGGGGGGTTGGAACTAGATGATCTTTAAGGTCCCTTCCAACTCTGACAGTTCTATGAAATGGTTCTGTATGCTGTCAGTGGTGTCTGCTGGAGCAGGAGGCTGAGGAACTCCACTGTGCAGTCAGGCAGTGGCTGCTGCCAGGCAGGATTTCAGTTGTGTGGGGAGGTCTCCAAGCACTTGCTGTTGGATATTTCTTTCCTGAAGCATGCCAAAAAGACTTGTTCTGTGTCTGGGGCACCTGGAGCTGTGCTTATGTGTATTGCTACATTCTGACTGTCCATGCTGCAGAGACACAGCACCAGCCCTGCCAAAACATCCAGCCCTTCTGGGAAGCCTCTGCAGCACCCTGTGCTTGTCCCAAAGGATACACTGTGCCTCCCTCTGCCAGGTCAGTCCTTCCTCTGGGCTCAGGAACAGCTTGTTTTGAACGTTGGTGGCATGGAAAGTAGAGAAAGAAGGAACAGATGTGCCTGTGGGCACTGCTGGCCTGTCTCCCTGGCACAGGCAGGAGTCATTCCTCTGGCATTGCTGCCTGCAAGCACTGACCCTTGTGCTCCTGGACCCCAGGAACATGCTGGATCCCTCCCCTGCCATACCAGCACTGCCCCAGGCTCTCAGCCAGGTCCCCTGTCCCCTGCACAGAAGGTTTTGGACAGCAAGGCTGCTCTGTGTGCTGGGTTCATTAAAATACTGGCTCCTCTGGATGCTCAGCTCAACTGTCCCTCTGCTTTGTCTGGCCACTAATGGGAAGCTCAGTCTGGGCATGAGATGAGAAAGAACTGAGGGACTGGAGAAGGCTGGGAGGAGTTGGATGGGAAGAAACATACTCAGATGAGAGGTTTGGTGTTTTTTCCTTTGGGCCATTTGTTGTATTCTGGTCATGAGGAAACATGCAACTTTCTTCAGAAGAAAACCCTGATTTTTATTGTTTTTTGTTTTTTTTTTCTTCTTGTGAGATGTGGTTTTTAGTCCTGAGCAGCTGTGGGGACTCTTGCTGTCAGAGGCACTGTGTCCATCCTCCTGCTACTAGCAGGGATTTTTCCCCTGCTTTGCACCTCCCTCTCTACCTCATTGAATAAGCAAATGCCTCTGTCCTAGCCAAGCTCTTCCCATACCTTTGCTGGTTGGTTCCAGCTTGCCCTGTCCACAGGCTCTCAGGTGGCTTCTCCAGAGTAACCTGGATATCCCCTAAACACAGCAGCAAGTGGGAACAGCAGTGAGGGGGGATAAATCATGCCCATGGATGTCTTTTTCTGCCTGACTTAGTTTCTCTTTACTAGGAGCTGCACAGGGTTTATTGTCTCACACATTTCTGCTCCATCTCTGGGTTCAGATGGGTTCATGATGCTGGGCTCATGACTTTCTTGCAGGGCTGTTGACATCTGCTGATCTTAGATGGCTTTCCAACCATGAAACCCTATGTGGCAAGATAGAATTGAAGGAGGGGAAGACACCTCATTAAGTTTTACACTCCTGCATCCTTCCCCATCTCTTTCCTTTTGTAGAGACAGGGGGCAATATTGTTTTGCTTGCCCTAGGAGGAAATGAGATGCTATTTAACTGCCCACCCTCACACAGCAGAGAGTCAGAGGCTGAAGGATGCTGTGCCATGGCACTACATGGCACTTCAGGCAGGATGGTGCTCCCTGAATGTCAAGGCTGCTCCTCTGACTGGAGTGGGATTCAGGCAAAGTTCCTTCCCCCTTGCTGTCTGGATTACTGCCCTGAGCAGCTGAGTCCCTGGTGTTGGTCACAATGAACCCTGGCTCCTGTTTCTACCTTTGCTAGGGCAGGGCCACCAGGCTGATCTAACCAGACTTCTGGGCAGGCTCCCAATTCAGCCTCCTGCTGCCTTTGGTCCCTGTGGCTTGCAGGATGCTCTCAGAGGTTGTGGGTCCTTCAGGGGTGGCTGGGTGCAAGGAGGTTCCCAGAGGAGCAGGACCAGGAACCACAGAGTAATGAGGCTAGATAAAGGGTGAGCTCACTCTTGCAGTCTGTCACCAGCAGGAACAATGCAATGGCTAACTTGGTGAGGAGGTCAGGGAAGCAAAGAAGTCTCTTGCCCACTGTTGGAGTGAGTGCTTGTGAGCAACCAGTGGTATGCTGTAGTTTTAACCCATGCCAGCACAGTGTTCAACCCTTGCTTCTGCTCCTCCTAACCCATACCTCTCCAGTTTGGCAGCAGCCCTGACCTCACATTCATCTGGATGTGAAGCAGAATGAACCCCAGCTGCCCTCTCTGCTTCCAGTTCCAGAAACCAGCCTCTGCAGGGTAGTCTGTGCCCAAGCAAGGCTCTGTGCTTTGGGGTTTTGGTTTGGGGGGGGGGTTTCTTTTTGAGTCTGGTGGTCCAGGTTACCCAGGTTGGTGGTAGAGGTCCCATCCTCAGAACCATTCCAGGTCAGATTGGCCAGGGCTCTGATCTAATCCCTTGCTTGATTGAGGGCTGGGTTGGACTACATGACCTTTAAAGGTCCCTTCCAAGCCAAACCAGGCTATGATTCTGTAGGTGGTGTAGCACAACACTGCTCTGCAAGGCAGTTTTGTATTTGGAAGCAAAAGAGAGGCACAGAGTGCAATGCTTTTAGCCTCCCAAATGGAGTGAGACCAAAGGTGGTTTGCAAGGAGAAAATGAGGGTTCTTGCTACCTCCCAGTGCCAGTGCAGCCTGAGATCTGAATAGCCACATGGTGCATGACCCCACTGGGGCCCAGTTTGGCTCCTGCTGCTCTCCTGGGCATGGACAGTTCTGGTGGGAGAGGCATGAGCTTCCATCTTAGCCTAGCTTGGTTTCCAAATGGCCTTACAGTGCTGAGAGCAGCCAAGCAAGCCTCAGGCAGCAAAGCCCTCCACTGAGGAGTGTCTACTTTTCCTTTTCAATGCTCCCAGCTGATGCTTTCTAGGAGCTGCAGATGTTTAATATCCAAGGGAATCTTTTGTTTTTTTTCCAGGTGGGCTCTTTCTAAGCAGGGAGTTGAAAGCATGAGCAATGCATGTGAGGATATTCTGAGTCTGGTCATGTTTTGCTGTAGCTAAGTCTAGCTGTTGTGCCAAAAGGAGATGTATTTCTTAGTGAGATCATCCCCAGGAAGATGGACCATGCCTTCTGAGCAGCAGTAGTGTTGTTGTGGCTGCTGGGCTGGTTTCAGGTGGTTGGCAGGACAGTGTTTGGCAGGAGAGGCTTCTGTTAGATGCACTGGATTGCTGGAACAAGAACTGGTGACCTGCTGGCACAAGGAAAGGAAAACAAGAGATGTGTAAGCAGAGAGGTGGCCAGCTTCAAACTAGGTATATGACCTAACTCTGCTCCTTGGTCTGTCCATGATTTGAAGATGACTGGCTCCATCTCAGCCCCAAGGTAGATTTGGACCAGCATCTCTTTGGGGTTTTGCTAGCTGTCTTGCTAGAAGGTAATTGCTTTCCCTACAGACTTTAAGGACTTGACACCTGTAGTTTATCCATCTTTAATTTTCCTGTGTCAACAAGGCAAGAGAGGAGAAAAACAAAATGCACATGGTGCTTTTCACAGTTTCCCACCCCATGATGCTGGGGAAGGGGTATAGCAGCTGGGAAGTGAGCCTGGATCTCAGGGAGACAAGTGGAGATGGGAGGTGGTAGTCTGCTCCAGGAAGGACTAATGCAGACACCTGACTGAGCAGATAGTGGCCAAATCCTGCCTCTATCACTCTCTGCTCTGCTGCACCACTCCTAAGATGATGTCTGGGGAAAGGTGGGGGTGATGAACCTGCTCCTGCTGGGGTGACCTGGCATCCAGGAAATGCTGCTGGAGCTTTTCTCTGGAAAGATGACTCCACCTTGTAGGTGTCACACTAGGGCTGGGGTGAAGCAGCAAGCAAGGAGAAACAAAGCTGTCTTTGTCATGGTTCCCCTGCCCTGCAGAGTGGCCTGACACTGAGCCAGCAAGGTGCCTGGCTCACTACCAAGACAAGAGCTCTGCTGGGGGTGGTGGGGGGGGGGAAGGCTGGCTGAGCAGCCAAGAGCTACCCAGAGCTGAAATGTCATGGGAGTTGCTCTGTCACCTGGAGATGCAGCCTCCCTCCCAGCAGCAGAGTCACGGGGCTTGGATGAGGTTGGCACCTTCCCTCCCAGCCCACCTCAATGCCTAGAGCAGGTTGGGTGGCCTCTTGAGGTACAGCTGTGCAGGGCCTGGGGTGACCTAGATGGGCAGGGGGGTGCAGGCATGACTGCATAGCACAGAGTGAATCAGCACAGGCAGGTTGTCTCTGGGAATAGGGTAAGTGGCAGGGTGTAGGTCCATGGTGTGGGGTGGCAGTACCAGTTCAGCCTCTAGTCACTAGCACCCTGACCTGGCAAAAGATGCCCTTGGGTCCAGCCTGTGCCAAACCAAGCTCCACCATGCAGAGCCACCCCCTTGCCAGGCTGAAGGGAAGGCTTGGAGAGCCAGGTGTATAGGTAGCAGAACTGTAGCCTTTGCTCTGGAAGAGATGAGTCCCTCCAGGTCTAGGATGCAAACTTAGAAATACCAAATTCTACCCAGGGGAAGGAAAAATCCCATCCCCTGGGATCTCCAAGCAGCTTTCTTTGACCAGCATTAAACCCATTTAAAATCCACCTTCTTCTGGGGGGTTGGAGATGATACTTCCATCCTCACATACATGGGGGTTTTGGGGGGTTTTATTGCCCCTGGGCAGGTGGGAAGCAAGATCTTCTTGTAGGTCCCCCCCATTTCCTGTGATGTTCTTCATGTCTGCTCCTGCTCTGGAAAGCAAGAGTTAATTCTTCATCCCAGCTGCTTTCCTCCTAGAGCTCAGAAGTAAGAGGGATTGTGCTAGGCAAGGGGCACCACTGCACAGGGGGAGGAGAAGGAAAAAAAAACAACCTAAAAGCAAGCTTCATGTTCAGACCTTTTACCTAATTTCCAAAGGTTCAGACCTGAGGGCCATAGCAACGTGAGCTGAGCTGCCAGTGCTGTGATTGGAGGTGGTGGGCTGGCTAGGGCTGCCCTCCCCACCAGCATCCTCACCATGTCAAGGCTGACACTGGCTTTCTGCCTCCCCTTCCCCTTGTCCACAGATGAGTTTAAAGCATGTGGTTGTAGCTAGTTGGGTTTTTTTTCCCCCCCCCTCAGTTAAGTGTCTTTGCTCATTTCCAATGTCTTCTCCCTGGAGTCTATGAGTTGTTCCAAAAGTTCTTGGCACCAGTGAAAAATCAGATGGCATCCAGGAAGGGCTGCTCTCATGAAGACCTACCTAGAAATTGATAGGGTAGTTAAAAAGCCAGAAAGTTCTCTTATGTATCTGTATAACCATCTGGAAGTGAGAGGGGGTGGCACTTTGAAGCTACAGAACAGAGGCTGGCCCAAAGGAGCTTGAGTCCAGCAATGCTTTCCTGGTAGGAAGCTCAAAGAAGGCTGTGCAAAAATTCCTGCAAACCAACAGCAAAGATGTCACTTAGGGCAATAAAACCACTCCAGGTGGGTCTAGAGGAGGGACACAAAGATCATGCAGGGGCTAGAGCACCTCCCTCTGAGAGAGTTGGGCTTGGTCAGGCTGGAGAAGGCTCTGGGGAGATGTTATAATGGCCTTTCAGGGCTTCAAAAGGGCTGCAGAAAAGATGGAGAGGGATCCTTTGTCTGGGAGGGTAATGATAAGACAAGGGGTAGTGTTTTTAATCTGAAAGGGGAGAGATTGAGAGTAGATACTAGGAAGAAATTCTTCACTGTGAGGGTGGTGAGCCAGTGGCACAGGCTGAGCAAAGAAGTTGTGGATGCCCCAGCCCCAGCAGTGTTCAAGGCCAGGTTGGATGGGGCCTGATCTAGTTGCAGATGTGCCTGCTTGCTGCAGGGGGTTTGGACTAGATGGTCTTTAAGGTCCCTTCCAACTCACCTCATTCTGTAATTCTAAGTTCTCACTCTGTCAATAGCTTGCTAGTTCTCCTTTTGCATTTATTAGTGTGGTTGAACCATCAAGTTTATCTCCAAGAACAGCTCATCCTGGAGAAACATCAGCCAGTCTCTATGGGAAAAAGACCTGATGAAATTCAAAGGTGCTCCCTGTGGGTTTTCTGAGCAACAGCTTCTTGCTCTGGTGGCACCATCTCCATCCATTCCTTGGTTGCACTGCAGATCTGATGCAGCCACAGACTCAATTTCTGCAGGTCATTGGGTTCAAATCACCCACAGCCCTTCCCTAGCCACTCTTTGGAGCAGAACCTCATTTTAACCTGAAGATGTGAGCATTTCTGACAGGGCTGAACCTGTGAGGGGTCTGGGGAAGGAAGCAATAAAAATGGTTAAAAGCAAAAGTGTTTCCCAGGGAAGAGATGGGGGTTGTAGGAGGAACTGAGCTGATTTAAATAGATCTAACCTGTATTCCCCAGATCTTCAGGATCACTCAAAGCTTCAGCAGAGCAGCTAAGTTTGATTACATCTGTGTTATGGTTTTCTCTTGCAGCATCTTTGATCCTTACTCCTCAATGAATGCACAACTTTAGCAAAGCATATGCTGAAGCAACTCACTGGATCTACTTCATGCTTCTCATGCTGGCACCAGGTTCTCCTTCTCATGGGGAAAGGTTTTTCCACCTGAAGCTGCCTGTGTTTCAGCTCTTCCTCATTTGTGCAAGGTATCATGTGTTACAGCTCCTTTCCTAGAGAGAAGGACCCATCTCTGTGTGGGTTACATATTTATCTCTGAGTCAGAATTAGTAGTGAAGAAAGAAGAAGGTTGATATGCTCCAGACAAAGCTCCTTTGTCTGGAGATTTGCTGTGCTCCAAAGCTCTCTGTGCATCCCTGCAGCATTTGAACCTTCCACAGAGCAGTGAAACATGGTTCATTCCTAGGGAGCTGTGTTGCAGAGAGGATCAGCTTCCCCTGGATTTTAATAAGCCAGGGAATTGGGTGTTTGGCTGTTTACATTATCCTTGTACTCTAAATGGTGTATAAAAAAGAAAGGCATTTGTTTCATCTCTTCATCTTAAAGGTGGTCTGTTGTGATCCTTCTATTCTTAGATGCCCTTTGGCAGAGAAGTTGCCTCTTCAGCCATGTCCTGCCCCAGTGCTTCTCAGCCAGCCAGTGCTCACCCAGAGCATCTCTGCCAGAGGTCTGGATTGGAGGGAGCTGAGCAGCTTTTTGAGGAAAGCTGTTGCAGGAGAACTGCTGTAGGAAAGGACTTTGTGTCATGTTCCAGAGGAGTGATCCTCCACCCTTCCCTGTTCTTTCCACCTCATTCCTAGGGTACTTCTCAGGCACCACTGGACTTGTGCAGAAAAGCCTGGAAAGCTTGGAGCATCCCTCTTTTCCCAGGGGTACCAGCCTGCAGGCATGTTTCCCTGGCAGGCACAGAGCAGACAAGAGCTGGATTGCTCACTTGCATTCAACTTGCTGTTCTCAAGGAATTACTGGAATACAAATAGGATCCTTATCAAACCAGGTTCATCCAAAGGACAAGGCCATATTAATTGTTTGCAGAACTCTTGCAAATAAACAGCATTCCTCCTGGTTTCTTATTTGCATGCTTTAACTCCAATGGCCAACTCAAGCAGAGGCCACAGAGCTTGGCAGCAGAGGGGGTGACAGCCTTTGGCAAGGGTTGGTCTGTGCCTAGCTTCCCAGGTGGTATGATCCATCACTATGGAAATAACTTCCAGTGGGAGCCTTTAAATTACATGTTTGAGACAAGAAAAACAGAGTGCTTATCACATCTAGGGGTCTGAATGTGGAAGGGAGACCTGCTGGCAACAAGATTTTCCCCTTGGAACCATTTCCCATGCTCTGGAGTAAGGTAGGAGAGATGGAGAGCAATAATTGTGACAGAACAGAAGTTTGGGGCTTGCCTCCCTTCCAGCCAAGGATTGGCATCCCAAAGCTTAAAGGCTGGAGTATAAGAGGCCAAAAGCTGTAATGAGTTTCTGTACCCCAGGAAAAAAAAGCAGGTGACACAGGGCATGGCTGGAGCTCTCTACATCTGACATCTCCATTGCTTCTGGGAAGCCCTCTGTGGTCAGGCTGGTTACCTGCCTGAAGAGGACAGAAAAAGTGACAAGAGTTTTCTTTTGACTGGATGGCCAAAAAACCAGCCTGCCTTGTCCAGCTATTGCTTCTCTCCAGAGTGGATTTGGGTCATTTCTTTGCTGATGGGCATCCAAGGGTATGTCCCATGGAGCACATTGCTGGGGCAGGAGGCTCGGAGGCTGAGCTGACAGGGGATGAAGGGTGCTTGCTCAGTGCACTGGGTGTTGATGCTGGCCAAACTGCTGGCTCACCAGGAGGGTTCCTGTCTGCAGAATTTCAATCTAGGTCTAAATTTAACCAGCAAAATGTAGTGTTTAGAAGCCCAGAGAATAGCCCAGCCCTTGTCTCAAGTGGCTGCCTCTAGCCAGCCCTTCCTTTGGCAAAGGAGAAGCTTTTGTTTTCCTAGGACTTGGGACCAGCTTGGAATAATAACACCAGTGAAACCCTCCCTGCTCCAGCACAATGGAGCACTCCTCTCAATTCCCAGATGTGCAGGAAGGAAGTGCCCAGTCTCTTCCTGATGCTTCCCTTCCAGATGTGGAGTGGCAGGGAGTCGGATGCAGCCCTTTGCCAGCTGAGCAATGGGCTGGGGAGCAGGCAGTGGAGTTTTCTTCTAGAAACCCTCTGGATTTTGCTGCCTGTGGTCAGGAGAAGTGGTTTGGGCTGCCCTGCCAGCCATTCAGCTGGTTTGCAACTGCTCCAGCAGTCTCCTCTTGTGCTGCAGCAAGGAAGTGCTCCTCCAGTCAAGGTGAGGATACCTCCTCAAAGAGCACTCAGTCTCCACCTTCTCCTCCTCAGACAACCTTTGGTCACAATTTTCTCATCCTCAAGCAGCCTTCAGTCCTCATCATCTCCTCCTGAGCAACACCAGGGATGGGACCAAGAGATTCACCTCCAAGAGACCCATCCCTCTGCTTAGTCATCCTGTCCCAAGGATGAGGGTCAACGTGAACCCACGTGAAGCCTCATGCCAAGGTACTGCAGAGCAAGTCCCAAGTGAGCCAGTGGCCATGTGGGATGAATCTGGAGATTGGAGCCTGTCCCCTGGGATGAGGTCAGGGGTGTTTCAGGCTCAACTGGCCCATGAAAGGTGCAATGCCCCAAGGTAGAAGGATTTGGGCAGAGCAGGAAGGGGCTGCCCATGGGCACAGTTGCCTCTTTCCATGCCAGTGAGTGATGTGAGCCAGGGCACTGCATCCTGTGACCCACTTTGGCTGTACCTACCCTGTGGAAAATTCCTGCCCATGGGCAGTGTCCTTCTGCCTTTATTTTTAAGCAGCTCACTAAGGACACAGCTAACACATAGAGATAATAGCTGGTGACAGGAGCCTGGCTGCTCATTGGGGTTGTGCCTGGGCTTACATGGTATCTGTAACTAAAGGAAGGTGGGAGGGGGATTTGGTGGAGGAAGGGGACAAAAGCACACAGATGGGTTGGGAGAGACTGAGCTTGCAGAGGAGCTGGGGCTCTCTGAGGAAGCCACAGGAAGGGATGCTTGTGCTAAAAGTCAGCATGGAGATTACTCATCTCCATGGCATCAGTGTGGGTTCCCTCCCAAGTCAGCAGGGTGCTGGGGAGGCTGGGGGCTTGGGTGTTCTTGTGTGTGGGATGTGGATCCAGACCCTGCACGCTGTCAGAGCTGACCCATCCCAATGTGGCAACAGGGCTGAGCTCTGTGAGAGGTCACCTTAAATTTGGGGTGAGTCTGCAGGACTCCTGGCCTTTCCCTGCAGTCCTGCAGAGGATCTCTGCTCTTTCTTTTCACACCTTTCCCTTCTCTTTCTCTTTTCCATTAGTTTGTATGCAGCAGTACTCACCACTCATGGTCACAGAGCCCACCTCATTGGAGTGGGTGCTGTGCTGAGCATTTGCAAAGCCAACCATTTATTTCCAAAGGGTTTTTGGAATCCCAAAGTGGATTTTCCACTGGATAGCAGAGGTGCTTTGTTTGGCTCTTTGTTTACAAGGGGAAAATGCACAACAGGAAAATAAACCCCAGGAGGTGTAGGTTAACTTTCAGCTCGAAGCTGTTTCACTTGCCATGAAGAAATGATGCAGGTGTCTCAAGTCAAACACATTCATGAGTCTTTCCAAGATTAGATCTTGTAGTTTGCCTTCCTGAGTGTGTAAATATATTCAAGGGAAACCTTTGCCCTGGTGGCAACTCAGGATAGTTTCCAGCCTATCTCCAAAAGAAATCTAGAATAAAAATAGAAAGGCTTAAACATACAAAGCTCTCTGAAAGACAAAAAGAATCTCTATTTAAAGCAAACCAGAGAGCAAGATCAGGAGCCCTAAGGACATGCTGAACATCTGAAATCTCATGCTGGAAGACCTTACACAAAGGAAGAGAGTTCAGGTGGAGCACCAGGTAAAGCCTAGCTGTGGGGAAGGAGAATCAATGTTATGTACTGGGCTGTAAAGCCAAGGCTGTTCTCCTGACCATTTGCTGCTTGCTGGCTGTGGGATCTCTGCCAGAAGGGCTGACATCTGCAGATGAGGTGTACAGACTGAAGAGTGCTTTCAGTGAGCATCAGCAAGCACACATCTCCCCCTGTCCTGCACTGTTGGGATTGGAAGTGTGGAGGAGCTTGGGGAAGGGGGATGGGAGCAAGCTGGTGGTGAGCCATGTCTTCTGCATGCCCATGAGCATTGAGGCTGGAGGAGGTGGATCTTGTAAAGGAGGCACACTCCCTGGCTGGCCCAACCTTTTCTACTTCTCAGGGGTGTTGCTGGGGTGTTAACAGGGATGCAGGAGAGGCTGGCTGTGAGAAATCCAAGTGCCTGTTTTTCCTAGCCTCCCCAGCAGTGATTATTTCTGCCCAGTCCCAACCTTTCTGCCAAGTGTCTTATCCTGCTGCAGCTGCACACCAGTGAGAAGATCTTCACTGAAGTGTAGTTGCCAAGAGGTGGGTGGTGACCCCAGGGCATCCTGCCATCTTCCTGAGTTGGATGGCCCAGATAAGAAAGAAAAAAAGAGGTAAGACCTACTGACCCAGCAACTGCCACCCCAAAAATCTTCTGACAGGGAGAAATTAGAGCTGCAGAACCAGCTTGAACTCCATCTAAGGGGATGACTTCCATTGCTGTGCAGAGAAGGTCTCCATGCAGTTTCTGGGTAGCAGAGTGTGATGTCTACACCCAGGGAAGGGAGAAAAAAAAAAAATCTTCCTGCTCTCCCTTCTCTTCCATCCCTGTCTGCCAGGTGGTGTTGTGGCATTGTCTGCTATACAAGACCCAGCACCTTGGGTCTGGACACTGCTGTCCCAGCTCCTGGGTTTGCAGGTGATGCTCAGGGTTTGTGACTGGCTCCCAGACTCTTTCCCTGCAAGGGTAAATGGTTCATATACCACATGGAGAGTCTGGGCTCTAGGAGGGTCCTTTCCAACCCTAATGATTCTGTGATTCTGTGACTTTGTTCACCCCAGAGTGCCTGGCTGGGGCTCTGGTGTCACCTGAGCAGCCAGAGTGGAGGAAGACCAGGATTTAACCATCCCATCAGAGGTTTGCAGAGCTCTGACGTTTCTGGCAGGGCTGCCCCTTCTGCTTTAAATTAAGAAGTGGGAAACGTTAAACAGAGTGAAGAGGAGGGCAAGAGGAAGGAAGAAATGGATGGATCCAGCCCTATGCGGTAGATGGGAGGTGTATGGCCACAGGAGGAGGAGGAGGAGGAGAGGGAGGAAGGAGGTGGCTGCTCCCTGCCAGCCGTTTGGCTAATATCAGCAGCAGTCACATGTGGAGCTCTGCTTTTGGCATAGGCTGTGTGTTTGTGTGGCGTGGAGAAGGGGTGTGAAATCATCTCCCACTTCCAGGAATCCTCCCGGCACAGGATATGCGCCGGGGAGCTGGTAAACACGATCCAGCCGTTGGCCGGTAACTCAATCGGCTCCCTGCCTGGGGACCTCGCTAGCCTAACGTCCTCTCGGGGNGAATAATTGGGGGGGGGGGGGGGGGGGGGGGGGGGGGGGTTAGGGCATGGTACGATGTGCCCCAGCTCAAAGGGCATTGCCAGAGAAGGGATCAGAGCAGGGGGGAGCTTGCACTGAGGGTCTAGGAACAGGGGAGCTTGCATTGAGGGTCTAGGAACAGGGCAGCTTGTCCAGCCCAGGGTGGGTACAACATATTCCTTGGGTGCAGCTTGGGTCCTTGCAAGCTGCTGCTTGCAAACCTTCTCTGGCCCCAGCCACAGGCTCCCAAAGCCAGAAATAACCACTTGGCCGAGGAGCAAACATCTCCTCTCATCTCCTTTTCCTGGTGGGACCTGAGGATAACAGCCTGCACCCATTCCCAGATAACACAGGCTCTCCTGCACTGCCTGCCAGCACGCTTTGAGTTCCTCCTAATTGGCCTGCTAGCAAAAATACATCTTGCTTGGGCTTTTTGCCCCCTCCCTTCCTCTTGGGAGAGATTGTTTATTGCTGGGTGCAGGGAAACCGTGACCTCTGCTGCCTGCTGTCCCCTTCGGCTCCATGCCTCTGGGAGCAGCTACGTTCTGGCTGGGGATAGGCAAGGGAACGTGTCAGGGGACATGGGAGGGGACACCCACTGCTGTGCAGGGGCTGAAGGCAGGGCAAGATGCCTGGCTCCTGATCTCACTGTGACCCTGGATATGAAAGGAGGGGGTGGGGGGAATAGATGTTGCAATCACAACAAGTTGTATTAATTAGACCAGCCTTGGGTTTACAGATGTTTTCTACTGACAGCCTTGATGTGGGCCTGAGTCTTGATGAGCCCAAGCATGAGACCTGGGGAGGTAGGAATGGGGTTGAAATTAGTTAGTGTGGAACTTCAAGCTACACAGGTGAGGATGGGGAAGAAAAGCTCTTGCTGCTGCTTCAGGGTTTGTCTGAAGTGGCCCAGAAGGGAGACACCAGAAGGGAGACACCACCATGAGATGCTCTTGGTGGGTGGGGATGGGCGTCCTCTGGCATGAAGGACCATTATGCCCCCTATGCCCAGCCTGACCTGCCTGCAGTACATGGCTTTAGAGGAGAAGGGCAAACGGGGTGACCAGAGGGATGGAAGAGCCCTGGGGAGATAGGAGGAGCTTGGGGCTGGTCTGGCTCAGCAAAGCAGGCAGTATGAGTTGGGCACAAAGCCTGCTTCCTCCCAACACCATAGCCAGGTCTTCAGCATATTGGCCTCAATCAATTTCTAAATATATTCTTTAGCTGAAACAGGGGAAGAACAGGATCTGGCTTTTTTTTTTTTTGGTAAGCCCTTAGCTTTATTTCTTCCACAAAGGAGGAGGCAGGGCCTGGCTGAGCAGCCCTCTGTGGGAAATGGGTTGGGTATCGTGCCACCCGCTGGTTTATTTGTATTTTTAGAGCACACCACAGGCACAAGGTCACTGAAGTGAGTGAAATTCCACCCTGGAGCCTGAAGCAGCTTCCCATCCCCATCCCTCTCCTCTGGGATGGGCTGGAGTCAACAGCTGAGCCAGGGCTCAAGTGTCCTGGCCACAGTGGTGCCTGGCTGAGGCGAAGGGTGAGGGGTGGGTGTGTGTCATTGCTCCAACTGGAAGAGCTGGGGACCAGCAAGGCAGTGGGCAGAGGTCAACCCTCCTGCTGTCATCACTCCTAGAAGAGCCTATTGGGAGAGAGGGTCTGGCTGTGCTGTGCTGGAGATCCTGTCCTAGGATGTCACAGGTGCAAGTGATCTCAGCTGAGGATTTGTTTGGTAGGAGGAGGAGCACCCTGCTCTGAGGGAGCTGTGGAAATGGGGATGCTGAGGTGAGACTGGGACAAACTGGGGAGGGGTGGAGAGCCTGAATATGTCAAGGAGAAGGCCAGGGTGTACTATGCTTGCTCAATGGAGTGATGATTTGGCAACATGGTGAGTCAAAATCTGAGGAGGCAGCAAAAAATCCGAAGCAAATGGGAACGTGTGGGGACTTAACATGGCACAGTCCATGTCCTTGAGAGCAAGGTCTCCTCATCATCTCCAGCAACAAGTGATGCAAATGGGGCTTTGGCTGGACAGGGAGTGAGTCAGGCAGGCAGGAGTCCCACCTCTTGAATCACTGCTGGCAGTGCTGCTGGACACGACCTCAGTGATGGGAACTCCCCCTGCCTGCTTTCACTTGTGAGGAGTGAGGGAGAAACATTCCCCCTGGGGTGGCTGCAGAGGACAATCATTACTTCATGAATTAAACCTGAACTAGAGAGAAGCTGACCCAACCAGAAAGTGTCAGCCTCTTGCTTTAAAGTGAGCAATTGGCCTAGCAATTGGAAGGAAGACATGCTGAGGGTCATCATTTGAGAACTGCTCCTTATGAGGTGTGAAACCTGCTCGAGGTGAACCTGCTTTAGCAGGAGGATTGGACTAGGTAATCCCCAGGGGTCCCTTCACACTTCTAGCATTCTATAATTCTGTGAAAGTTCTGTTTCTGGTGATCTTCCCTGGATCAGAAGAGGTAGTAGATGCTTTTGCTGCCCAAGTGCTTTGCATTCTTCAGTTCAGGTGGCTCAAGCACCCAGTGGTGATGGCATCTGCAGGGGAGCAGTTCCTTTCATCCAGAGATCCCTTCCCTGGTGGGAATCAGTATGACCAACACTGAAACTACTGCTTAAACCTCAAAGGGAGTGATGAGGAGCCCTGGCTGAGCCTAGTAAAGAGAGATGCAAAGCACTGCTGTTATCACAGATTTTGGCTGCCAGGGCTGCTCTGTGGCACTTTGTGGGTTTGCATCAGGGAGTGACATCCCCTGTTACTCATGGCCTGCCATTTCATTAGCCTGCCCTTTGGTCTCAGCCTTGGAGAGTCTTTCCTGAGCCATTCTTCCCTGGTGTGGTGGCCCAGGCTGATGTGATGGGGAGAGGATGGCTGGCTCTACAGGGTAGTAGAGTGGGCAGGGGATGCCCTATGGGAATGTTGAGGCCTTTCTGCCTCTCCCTGATGAGAGCAAGAGCTCCCCTTCACCCTGTGCCCACACCTTGCCTTCAACTCACTACATTTTTGGGGTGCTCTTTGCCTCTAATACACAGCCCAGTGCCTGCCTGCACCTCCTGGGTACCATACCACCAATCCATGGCTCTGCTCCAGGACACTCCTTTGTTTTTGGGTTTTTATTGTTGTTGTGGGGGGGGGTTGTGTATTTGGGGGGGGTTTTTTTGGTGGTGGTTGTTGTGGTTTGCTGTTCTTGTTTTCCCCAGGCCTTCTTTTCAAAGACTTATCCCCCCTTTTTTTTTTTCCCCAAAGCAGGCTGTTTCCCCTAACAGCAAGCTCCCAGTCACCAGCAGCTCAAGGCTCAGTTGCTTTGCCTTATGCAGGAAACTTTCCACTCTGCTTTTCTCCTTTCCCTGCAGCAGTGTGCAGGAAACGTCTGCCCTCCTGTGTTCAAAGTCCCCTCCAAAGAGAAGCCAAGGGTGCACTGACCTCACAGAGTAAATATTTTCCATGACATCTCCTTCCAACATCTCCTTCTGGGCTCTGTACCTATAGCTGACCCTGCTCTGGGTTTGCAGCCAGCCAGCCAGCCAGCCTGAGCTCCACTGGTGTGAGGAACAGGGCTGTATCCTGCCCTCTCCTTGCTTCCCTACACGTTCTCCAAGCAATGTCACTGCCTGAAGTTGTCAGGTGCCTTTCTGGACCTCCCTCCAGAGCATCTGCTGGCAAATGAGGTGGCTCATGGGCCAGCAGTGCTCCCCTCTAGATGCTGAATCCTGCTGGCTTGCTGTGATGGTTTCTCCAACACCTCCCCTCACTTGCTTGTGGCTATAACACACTTGTGGCTATGGGCTGCTGCCAAGCCAGCTGGGATACTGGAGGCAGCAGCCTCAGAGCAGGTGAGAAACACCCATGGGATGCAGGGAGCTTGTTTTGAAGTGGGAGCAACTTGTCAGCAGGTGAAGGAAGGGAGACATTAACTCTGTGTCCTTGCTGCTCATGCAGCTGAGTGAGGAAGGGTGGCTGATCCAATAGCTCTTTTCTACCTCTTAGCCTCCTACTGCTTTTGCTGTGTTTTTCCCTTCCAGACTCCTTCCCCTGCCAGTCCTCTTCTCCAGGGGACAGTCCCATCTGTGCTGATCCATGGCAGGTCTCAGGAGCTGGATTTACAAAGCAGGTACTGTAGACCCCAGGGCAATTAAAGGACCAGGTCTATTTTATTTGCAACCACAAAGAATCAGGAGGTTTCCTCACCAGTGGTTGGCCTCCTGGGGCCATTCAAACCAGGTGCTGGTTCCCAGGCCCAGCACAGTCTCCTGAGGTGAGGACCAGGGTGTTTCATGATGCTGTGTACAGGACTGGATCCCCTAGGACTGGATCCTTCCCATCCCCTTCTGGGGATGACACCCAGGAGGTGTCAAAAGATGCTCATGTTAGCCCTACCAGGCAGCTCTGTGCTTTCTGCATTGGCCATGCAAGGACAACTACCCAGGCAATTGGCTGTGGGTGTTTCAGAGCCCTTTATTGCCAGGGCCAGGCAGGGGAAGCAGTTAGGGCCTTTCCTCCTGGCAGCTCATGACCATCCTGTATAGGAGATACCAGTGTTTCTCTACTTCATCTCATGGGAGAAGTGCTGTTCTTATCTACAGGGTCATTAGTTCTAGAGAGCAAATGAATAATAAACATTTATTAACCTGGGTGGGTTTAGGGGTTCTTTTTTTTTTGGCTTTTTAGCAAGCTTTTTATTGTTCAAAGAGATCTCTTTTCAGCAGCCAGGGAAGTGTTTCCCACTTGCTCCACAGCTTGCCTGCTAGTAGTGTCAGATGAAACTTCAATGATGCAGTGGAGTGCTTGGCTGGAGCAGCCTGGGACATCCAGATATTGCCCTGCAGAGTAAGTGATGGACCTCTTGCCTCCATCCCATGCTCTTGAAGATGTCTGTGTGTGGTGCCCAGCACTTCCCCTACATCTGGAAGCACTCTCTCACTGAAGCATTGAATGCACAGGCTGCTTTCCATGAGCTGGAAAATCATGACTCATAGAATCACTGTTTAGGTTGGGAAAGATCTTTAAGGTCATCAAGTCCAACTGTTAACCCAGCACTGCCAAATCAACAATAAACCACATCCCTCAGCACCACATCTACCTGTCTTTGCAATCCCTCCAGGGATGGTGACTCCACCACTTCCCTGGGCAGCTTGTGCCAGGGCTTAACAACCCTTTCAGGAGAACTTTTTCCTAACCTCCCCTGGCACAACTTGAGGCTGAGAGGGTGAGCTCATATGCCTGTGCACAAGGAGATGCACATGTCTCTGGCACATTTTTTTGCACCTATTTTTACCTGTTTCTTGCAGAAGACATGTATCCTTCTTCTTAAGCAGGTGCTGTGCTCTTCACTGCAATTAACCAGGGTGGATCTGTGCTTCTTGGAGGATGTGAAAGCTATTACAACACATCCCACCTGAAAGATGACACCTCAGGGATGGGGAAGTGGTTCTCTGCCAGGAGTAGTCTGCCTTTGGACATGGTAGGATGTTTGAGGGGGTGTGTTGCTCCATATGTTGGAAGTTGACAGGTGGTATGAATCTTGGCTTTCCCAGAGGCCTGGGCCTTCCTTGGAGCTGCTGCTCTGCCTCCTCACATTTCTGGGGAGAGGAGGCTGGGGCTAACCTCACCACAGACACAAATTAGTTGTGGAGGTTTTTTTTTTTTTGCTTTTTGGGTTGAGTGGTTTGTTGTTTGGGGTTTGTTGTTTGGTTTTTTTTTTTGCTTTGTTTTGTTTGGGATTTTTTGGGGGGTTTTCTTTTGTGTTCAGTTTGAACAATAAAACATCTGTTCCTGAGCCCAGCAGCTGGACCAAAATGAAATGACGTTAGCATCCATTATCCTCCAGGCTGAAGAAGCTGATGGCAGAATGGTGCAGATAACAAATGAGAACAACAGCTTGGCTGGGTCATTCCTCTTCCCAGAGAGCCTCCAAACAGCCCACCTGCTAGAGAACCTCATGTTGGGGCACTCACTGCTGTCCATTGCTGCTCCAGGTACCAACCAGCAGTTGTGGGGTGAGTGGAGGAGTTGCTTTTGCAGCTGTCAGAGAAGAAGCCCTGCTTTTGGTGGAAGGGCTTATAGATACTACATGGCAGGGGTTTTTCTGGTTGCACCTACCTGATACAAACACCCTGATACATTTGTTGGGTTGTTTTTTTTTTTTTAAGGGGGGATAAGGAGGGGCTGAAGAACTGGATGTGCACCCAGCATGGTGAGCCACAGCTGGGACATCATCCACGGTAGGCGCAGCCAGTCAGGCTTGCAGAGGGATGGGATGATGCAGAATCACGTTCCCTGGGTAGAGAAAGGGGCTATTAACAGGAAGAAAGCAGGGGGAGGTGGGAGCAATGGAACACAATGGCTCTGATTTGTTGGCAGTCCTGACCTACAGTCCCTGGCAGCACCTCAGAGCAGCTGTGAAGTGCCAGTTGGTGGTTGTGCTTCCGCGCGTGATGTGGGTGCCTGACCCTGGCTAGGACAGGGGGCTGCCTGCTGGGGAGGGCACCACTGCCTTCTCCCCCCAACCTTGGGGCCCTGCAAAACAAACCCAAGCCTGCTTGAGGTGGGCTCAGTGCTCAGGGATGTGGTGGCTTGGCTTGCCAGTGCTCTCCTCAAAGCCATCTGGCCAGCTAAGCCATGCCTGGGGGGGTAAGTCCAGTCCCTGCCATGGTGTCAGGCTCCATGTCAAGGGTGGGCATGCAGATGCTGTGAGTGTGCACACACAAAAGTGCTGTCCCACCTTGAACAAGCTCACTAGAAGCAGCTTATCCCCCCCACCCCCTGCCCAGGAGCACAAAGACAATCAGTGACTGTGGGAAAACTCAGGAAGATTATCAGGGAGCAGCTTCATACCTGTGCAGCCAGATGCCTGGGTAATTGAATGCAGGCTTCAGGAAATAATTTGGGCTTCTGCAATTTGGAAGCCTCTAAAATAGCTTTTCTGTTCCCTGGGGAGCTGTGAATTTGTAGGCCTAACAGCTTCCAGCTTCCCCATGGGTGAGGTACAGCTGCTCATCGTGGAGCTCCCCATGGGGAAAGGCTGGAGGACAGTGGGGTTTATGTGGCTCACATGAGGCTTGTCATGATTTTTTTGGAAGGAAAGGGAGTGTCTGGGTGAACAGTAGTGGAGAAAGAGCCTGTTTGAGAATAATGACTTGCTCCAAAAACCCAACAGCAACAAGCACCCATTTTGTCTGGCTTCTCCCTTGAATGTTGTGGGTAGCACCATGGGACAGGGAGGGTGTCTGTCACAGAATCCAGCAGGGTGGAAGGGACCCTTGGGGATCATCTGATCTAAACCTCCTGCTAAAGCAGGTTCACCCACAGCAGGTTGCCCAAGATTTTGTCCAGGCACATCTGGAATCCCTCCAGAGAAGGAGACTCCACAACCTCTCTGGGCAGCCTGGGCCAGGGCTCTGGCACCCTCCAAGAAAAGAAGTTTTTCTTTATGTCTAGGTGGAATTTCCTGTGTTCCAGTTTGTGTCCATTTGCCCTTGTCCTGCTGCTGGGCACCACTGAAAAGAGTCTGGCCCTGTCCTCTTGCCCTCCACCCTTTAGATATTGCTAAGCATTGATCAGATCCTCTCTCAGTCTGTTCTTCTCCAGGCTAAGCAGCCCCAGGGCTCTCAGCCTTTCCTCCTCTGAGAGATGCTCCAGGCCCCTCAGCATCTTTGTAGCCTCCACTGGACTCTCTCCAGTAGCTTCTTGTCTGTCTTGAACTGGGGAGCCCAGAACTGGACTTAATACTCCAGAAGTGGCCTCCCTAGGGCAGAGTAGAAGGGGAGGAGAACCTCCCTCAACATGCTGGTCACACTCTTCTTGAGACACCTCAGGATACCATGGACTTGTTGGCTACAAGAGGACACTGTTGGCTCATGATCAGCTGGGTCCAGGGCACTGTTGGCATCACCCACATCACCCAGCAAAGACACTGCTGAGAATCCTGCCCTGCTCATATGCCTGAGTCATTTTACCCTAATCCCTCATTGCCTTTGGCCTCCAACCTTGGTTATATCAACAAGCCACACTGGGTGGCCAAAAGTACCCCAGGTGTCAGGTCCAGCCTGCATCAACTCTCTGCTCTGGGTCTGGGTGCTAGAGGTGCTCCTGCCCTGGCCTCTCTTACCAGAGAGTCCAGCTGAGAAAATCCCTCACATCCTCCCTCAGAAGAGACTTGGCAGAGCTAGTAGCAAAGGTGAAGGAAACTTTAGCTTTAAAAAAAATAACTAACTTTGATCCAAAGCAACTGAACTCACCCCAAATACATCTATTTTCTGGTTATTTGATGTACTGTGCTCCAGCCTGTTTTCTCAAGCCTTACAAAAGGGAGTGTGTCATCATTCTGTTTGCCTGTCCCTTCCCTTCCTAACATGCTGAACTGGCTGATTTCAGCTAGGTCCCCCAAGGACATTAATTCCTTCCCAATATTGAGGTGTTTCTGGCTGCATGGAACTAGGTGCCCAGTGCTGAAGGTCTTGCAGAGAGGGAAAGGCTTGTTGGGTCTCCAGTTTCCACCCAATATTGAGGTGTTTCTGGCTGCATGGAACTAGGTGCCCAGTGCTGAAGGTCTTGCAGAGAGGGAAAAGCTTGTTGGGTCTCCAGTTTCCCCAAAACTCCTGCCCTGAGGTTGTGGGAGGGATGGGACTGCCCTGAGTCCAGGCATCTCAGGCTGGAGAGACCCTCTGATGCATCAGGATCTGGAAGGATGGAGCAGAGAGAAAGGCTGAGGTTCCTGCACCCTGCTTGAGAGGCCACAGATCCATCTGTGCTCTTGCCCTTTCTTCTTTCACCCAGTTTGCAGGGGCCTGCTGTTCCCAAACTGCTTGATAATCCTAAGTAACAGGATGCAGATGCCCCTAAGTGTCTCTTCAGGAGCTGGACCTGAATCCCTACCTATGGAGCTGGTGCTCTGGCTCCCTGTAAACCATCTCACAGCTGCAAGAACCAAGCCTCTCATCTACCAGCCTCCCTTATCCAGGGCAAAATGTTCCTTGAGGAGTGTTGGGTGCTGGGGTATAAGGTTCTGTGGTCACCAGGCAAGAAGCCAGCAGGACAGGGCTGGGGTAGGCAGTAGCCACCTGTGGATCATCAGTTGGAGGAGGCTTCAAAGAGCTGGATGGGACAGAAAAGGCTGAACATGGTGCAGAAAAAGCAGGCTCCTGCAGACTGGGTTAAAAGAAGAAAGGAAGAGGCTGGAGATGGATCACCAGGCAAGGTGCAGGGACCTCAGCCTTTATCTTACCTCTGTCCCTCCAGGGTCTGATCCACCAGCAGGTCTCTCCAGGCTGTTTCTGCAGAATAAGCATGAGGCATGTACAATGCAGCCACCCACCTAGGAAAAAGGAGATAGGGTAGGGGAAGAAGGGGAAAAACCAGGGCAGGGCCAGTGTGCTGTTGGCCACATGGCATCTGAGACACTAGTGGGATGCTCTGTGTGGGCAGCAACAGGGCAAGGGAGGCACAGCTCTGCCCTGTCCCAGTGTGCAGGCCTGGAGCTCTTTCCTGCTGCTGGAGTAGGGCATGGCCTCAGGCTGGGGTTAGAAATGTCTTAGGAACATCTGCATCTGGGGGTTTGGTGCTCCCCAGGGCTTCCATTCAGCCATGCTTGCCCTGGGGCTGCCTCTACTCCCAACCCAGCCTCAGTATTGATGCCTGGGGCAGCTCCAGGAGGACTGTGAGGCTGCTTGGGCAGGGACATCTCCTCCCCTCTGGTCCCCCTCATTACAACACACCTCCTCCACCTCTAGCTTGTTTGCACAGCTCAAAATGTCCTGAGCATTATCAGTGTTTGCACTTTTGCCACTGTTTGTGCTGGTTGCTCTTTAAAGGAATAAAGTCAAGCTTTGTTTGCTTACAAAGAAACCATATTTCCACCCCTCCCCTCATTAGACAAACCAGAGCTCACCCCAAAACATGGCACCAACCACCCCTGTAAGCCCTGGGCTCTGCCTGCCAGGATTTAGGTTTCATGGTGGGGAGGAAAAGAGGGGCTGAAGCCAGCATCCCCCTGCTTTCATCTTTTGGCTGCTCCCCTGAAACTGGTGCCCAGGTACCCTGAGTCACACAGCCCTGTCATTACCCTTGGCAGAGCCAGTCCATCCCTGGGCTTAGGGGAGCCCTGTGAGAGCTGGGTGCCTGCTTGACAGCACTGAGGGATGCAGGGGAGGTGACACCCAGCCACCCTTCCACTCTGACATATCCTCCTGCATGCTAGCTCCAACGTGCTGTCTCTGTCCACTGGGTTAAATATTAACAGGCTGGGGCCAGGGCAAGGCCAGATGAGTCTCAGGGGTGACTCAGGGAAGGATGTTATTTCTGGAGAAAGCAATGCTAGGAAAGCATCCTCCACTCTGTTGCTCCCACCCAGCTGCTCCTCCAGCCCTGCTCACAGAAAGCCTTCCTCCACTACTGTCTTCAGCTCCACATCTGATTTCTTCATCTCTCAGTCTGCTGACTGAGCTGCTCATGGGCAGAGTCTTTGGAGATGACATTCCCACCAGCTCCTCCTTGCAGATGATGTCCCACACTGCCTAAGGCTGACCTGGCCAAAGAGATGCTGCTAGGGTGCTAAGCCTTTAGGGGGTGATACCAGCTCTGCTGCTGTCCTTGCTCCCTACCCCCTCAAGCCCTTGGTGTCACACCAGTGTCATTGCAATGGGGCAGAGCCCATTGCAAACCCCTGCTCTCCTCAGCTTGGTGGCTGGAGGGTGACCACAGCTGCCCAAAGGTCAAGCCTTCTTGCAACTGATCCCTTGATGAAGGTAAGGTTTTAATCTCTGCCCTGAGAGGGCACATGTCACCTCTCCAAAGAGCAGCCACCCTGGCTCAGCACCAGGAACATGGCATAAACAAGGTGCCAGGTGGCTCCTGGTGCATGCAGAGACAGACTGGAGTTGGAAGGGGCCAGAAAAGGCACAAACCACACACCTGTAAGTGGGGTTTAAGCACCTCAGAAAAAAAACCAGAAGGGCTGTGAAGCTGTCTCTGGGCTGCAAATAATGGCAGTGACCCAAATTGTTGGTGCCCTGCTGGCAAAGTGTGGCAGCTAACCCTGCCCTCTCCTGGACACTGGCTGGCTGGCAGCTGGTGTCTCTTTGCAAAATAGCCTCAATTTTGGAGTCTTCTCCCCCAGGAAATGCAGCCTTGGCTGTTTGAGGAGTGCAGCTCACCCAGGCCTCTTGGGCCAGGGAGGATGGTGGCATCTCAGAGTGGGTTTAGGATGGGAACTGTGCTCCTTGGATAAGCAAGAAGGAAATGTGGGAATAGCATCTGCAAAACAAGATGAAGCAGAGGGAAGACTTAAAAGGGAGGAGGGGATGTGGCAATGCCCCACAAACCCCCACAAACTGGGGACCACAGTGAGGGCAAAATGGGACCAGCTGGACTGGAGTAATTCTGGTGTGCCACCAGCTTTTGGCCTCCTGGTGGGTTTTGCCTGGTGTTTCTGTGATATTTTTTGGATGGCTGCTGGTGTTACCTGTAAATAAAGCAAACAGTGTGCCTGGAGTTGGCTTGAAATCCACCTGCTATGTTTACTGCCATGGCCAGGAAAGTCTGGGCTGGGATCACTCCTGGGAAGCACAGCTGGGATAGGGAAAGGCACATTGATTGCTGTGTCCTGATGCCTGCTTGGCAAGCAAGCACTGGAGGCTCCCTGAATTTCCCATTTGACTGATGAGGACCATTTTCCAGCCTTGGAATGAATGGCCACAGTCTGCCATGTTGCACCCTCCAGCTGCACTCTGGACTCTGCACACTTTGCCAAGTGGAAGGAGGCTGAAGCAAAGCCTGGCTGCCTCCAAACCCAGTGCTGCAGCCCCTGGCCCCCTCAGTCATGCTGGGGAGGGCTATTTGGCAAACCAGAGGGGATGGGATTTGCTCTGGGGAGGAGGCACCTGCTGCAGCTGTTAAGTCACAGGTCTGAAAAGCAGCCTGGGTTGTTCCAGGTGCTGCTTTCTCCCAGCTAGTGGGGGCTGAGATGTGCAAGTGAGCACAGGGCATCTGGCACACAATGGCACTTGGGGAGCTCATTCTTATCCAGCACAGCCTTGGATGTGGCTTCTATTTCCACCCTTCCCCTTGCTGATGATCTCTCCCCCACCTTGTGCCTCCTTGAACATCTCTCCCCTGCCTGGAGGTCCAGCATTCCTTAGAGTGCTCCAGGATCCACCACTGTTAATTTCCCTAAAAAAACCCATTATGCCAAGATCCTGCAGGCACCATAGCATGGTGCAAGCTCACAGGACCAAACCCACCTTAGCCTAAACCCAGGGACAGTTGCCTGGGCTAGGCTTGTGTTATATTACATCCCAAAGCCCACAGGCAGGCAGGGAGCATGGGGTAACGTGAACATACTCATGGTGCTAATTGCTGCTTGTAAACCCAGGATTACATTTTACTGCTTGCTACAGCCCTCTCCCAGCTTCCAGCACTGTTCCCTACTCCAGGCCAAACCAAAGCACAGCAGGCCTTGGGAATCCTCCTAATTAACTGCTATTATGGTGGTTTCTACATATTTTCTTTAATGCAATTTAAAACACATGACATAAAGCTTCACATCTTGCTGCCTCCCAGCCTCCAAACACACCCCAGTGTGTCCCTGAGGATTAGAGACCAAGCAGAGGGGACAACTGCCACCAGGCTCAGGCTGGACCATCCCCAGCACCTTCACTTGGGATGAGTATAAAAGATGGACCCATTGTTTTTGTTTGTCTCTGAAACTGGTGGAGTCCATCCTCCAGCCCTGGGCAGAGCAAATCCTAGCTCTGTCCTAGAAGGAGGAGTCATCTGCAGCATCCATCAAAACACAGGCACCTCCTTGGACATGACCTTATTTCATCCCTGGCTCCAGAGCTGTTCATGAAATTACCAGGGCTAGATAAATGGCAGTTTTTGTTTCAGCAGACATGCTGTGCTCCAGGCACCTTGCAGGAGATCAATCTCTGACCTAGTAATTGTATTTCTCCTCCCTCCTTTCTCCTTAGCTTCAAATAAATGGGTTTCAACTGATCCCAGCTCTCTGAAGAAAGGTCCCACCTCCACAACAGGCCAGCAGCAAGAGGCTCTCCTGAGGCTGGGGTGGGAAGACTGGACAAAACCTTTCACCAACTCTTGCTGATCTTCTGCAGACATCTTTCTGGCACCAGCAATGGCAGCCATGCTGTGGCTTTTCCACCTGCAACTTTCTTGCTGTATTTGATTTTACTGGGTCTGTTTTTATTAGACATTTTTGCCTTTTAGATTACCCAGCACTCAGATGAGTTCATTTTGGGAGTATCTTTGGTCCATCTTGCACATCTCCAGGGATGCTAGAAAAGAGGTGGGGAGACTTGATTTATCCTCATGCACCAGGAGTAGAATTTTAGGATCTGCTTTTAGGATTCCAAGCTTCTAAAAGGCTTTTGAGGGTGTCTTGAGCCCTTGTGAGCTTTGCTTTCAATGCTGAAGAAGCCATTGGGAAACTGCAATGCATTAGCCCTACCTATACCTGCCTAGAGTAAGTAGGATGTTTTTACACAGCTGGGTGTTTTTCCTGCCTGCCTGAACTCTTGGCAACAGACTATTTGGTCCATGAGTGTTTTGTCCACAAAAAAAAAGCCAACCTGGTCAATGTTTGCAGAGGTGGAATGAAGAAGTGTGAGGTCCAGCACAAGAGGTCACCTCATGACAACAACTGCTTGCCTTGGTGCTTGCTCAGTTTGGTAACACTGGTGCTCAATTTCCCAACGGTTTAGAAAAAGATTCCCTGATTAAAAATAAATGCACAGCAGTGGATTGGACATGAGCATCAGTTCCTGGCTAGGAAGGGCCATCAGGGTGGGTGCCTGCTCTCTCTTCCTCCACGTGACAAGAGCAATTTGCATTCCTCCCATCTAACAACCAGCTCACAGCTTTGCACCGAGTCGGCTGAAGAGCAGATGCAGCTCTGGCAAGCAGTCAGAAAAACCCTAAATGAGCAAGTTTTGGTTTTTTTTGCTTCTGCTTCTCACATCCACACCATCCCTTGGTGCTTGCAAGTGCGTGGGGTAATCATCCTCCGTTTGGTTTTAGGGCTTCAGTTCCAGGAGAGGTGGGAACAGACAGAAGCTACAGCAAGCTCTGCTCCTGCTGCTGGGAGCTGCAAGGAAAATGGGGATGAGTAGGGGGCAGTTCCTACTCTGTCCCCTTGGGCTGTCTCTGTTAAGCATTTAATACCTGAGACACCCCAAATCAAGCCCAGCAGGCACCAAATGCCAAAGGTGTCTCTAGATAAACTCTTTGCTGCAGAAGACACAGAGGCAAGCTATGATCTGAATATCCAGGAACTCAGCCTGCTTCTCTGGCTGATTTACTTCCTCAGCTAAAATATATCTCCCTTCCTGACTTCCCATCAGCTGGAGAAGAAGTTAGGTGGAAATCAAGCAATGTTTTCCCTTACACAGAGCACTACACCCCAAACAGCCTGGCAGCAGCCTGTCAAACATCATTCCCTCAAAACATAGACCAGGATGGCACCATGTGCAGGAGCAAAAAGCAAAAGACTTCTTGCATGGCATGGGAAAAACCCCAATCCCTGTTGCACCAGCAATGGGGAAATTATTGAAGAAAAAAGATGGTTTGGGGTTTTTTTAGGTGATTTATGTAGTTCTCCTGGGGACAGGTAGTAGCCAGACAGTGATGGAGTGTGTTGGTGGGACCCAGGCACTGAGGACACAGTGTGAATATCACAGAAAGCAGAAGGTCACTCTATTCTTACCTTTGCATGCTGCTGGTTTTTGCCCTGGACATTGTCATATTGCTGGGAGCTGTCTCTTTGGGCTGACTCTTCCACCTGGCCAAGGTTGCTCATCCTCCCAGCCCAGCAGTGACACCTGCCTGCCACAATCACCCTGGTTGGGTAGGCTTGGCATGCCGAAAGAGAGCTGTTTGCAAACCAATAGAGACAATTTCCTCCTCTCCCGGTGATTTATCTGCAGAAGGAAAAGCCAAGCTCAGCCTTGACATCCTGCTTTTATTCTCCTCGGTTTTCCAGCCAGGCAAGGCAGGGCTGAGGAGTTGAGTGAGTGTGGCTGAAGGCACACCACAAATCAGGGCTCAGTCAGCTCAGGAGCCTCCTATAGCTCAGCTTTCCACCCCAGGGTTCCTGTGAGTGATTTGTTTTTTGCCTGCTGTTTCCTTATTTTCAGTGCATGTGCTGGAGTTCCTCATCGCTTCCGAAGGGCTGATCTGGGTGGGACTCCTTGTCCCCCTACCGGAGGGTCAGTCCTGGCCTTGCAGGGAGGGCTGCTCCCTGTTGTGCATCGTGCAGAGGGGCTGCAGGATGCCCAGGGTCTCCAAGCAATGGAGGTGCCTTTGCTTTTCTGACTGCCATCCATAAGCAGCCAGACTTCAAAGAAAGAGCTGGGTTTTTTTTTTCCTTTGCATTGCCCCCAGGGAAAGTCCTCAGTGTCACCACTCCAAAGCCAGCTTTTGGCTCTGCCAGACCACATCCCTTTCCAGCACTCAGGGAGCAGCCACAGCTCTGCTGTTTCAATCCTCCCACTTGCTGCTTGGGATGTTGAAATGGGATTGCTGCTGATGGGCTCAGGGGTTTTTTCCTGCCTTCCAGCAGGAAGCACTGGGTCAGGCTGGTGCCGTGGTGCATGGGCTGAACACAGGAGCACAGCATTGCAAGGAAGTGAGCAGCCAAAAGCCCAACAGGATAGATAGAAACTCCATAGGCTTTGTGTGACCAGGGTCTTCATCTCCACCATGGCACTGCCTGAACCTTCAGGCAATTTATTTTGCCCACCCTTGTCTCCAGGCAGGCTTCTTTTGAAGAGATTCATCTTCTAGATAGGATCTGCTCAGCACAGATACAGCTCTGACCACACACTGACACCTAGCAACAGCAGCTGCAGTTCATAACACCACACTGCTCCAAGCACATCTCCACCACAGCTTTTACATATGAAGACAGGTAATTTTGAGCTCAGCTGAACCTGCAGTGTGGTTGCACAGCCAAGATCAGCTGCAGTTCAATAGATTCTGGTGGAGGGGCTCTGTTTCTGAACACTTTTCAGTATTCATCATTCTTAACTCCAGCTTAACAAGGAGCTTTGTGTGTGCAACCTCAGAGACATCCACCAGACTGGAGGAAGAGAGACTTGCAAGAGATCACAGAATGGTTTGGATTAGAAAGGACCTCTAAAGGCCATCTAGTCCAACCCCCCTGCAGTGAGCAGAGACATCTTTAACTAGATCAGGTCACTCAGAGGTGGTGCCTAGACAAGTAAGACCTGTGCAAAGTGGAGGTCAACATTTAGTTGAGTGATGGTCCATACCCTGAGCTGCTTGCTGTGGCTGAACCAGCATCACTGGGGGATTATTCCCCAGGTCCACAAAACCAGCCTGAAGCTGGTTCAGAATGAGCAGAAAGGTTGCTTCACTCCCTCCATGGGTGGAGAGACTGACACCCAGCATCATCAGGGTGGCCTCAGGACATAGGCTGGGTCACAGCCCTGGGGCTGACACTGGTGCTGGGGTTCAGCCAGCTTCAGGAAGGTGTTTACTGCTGCCACCATAGCAGCAGCTGAACAGCTGGCAGCTTCCTTCAGAGCCAGCATACCTCCTGTCCACCAGGCTGCTGGGGCTCGTGGGGGGGACGACAACAGGGATGCTAATGGACAGAGCCTGCAACAGGGAGTGTGGAGAGATGGCTTTGGGGAGGCTGGCAGAGTGTCCTTAAGGTACTGGGGCAGGCAGCTATGCCTACAGTGGGACTGGGGTGTACATGGAGAAGGGGTTGCAACTGCTTGTCCAAACCCAGGGTGTCTTGGCTCTTGAATGAAGCTTTCCTGGTGTGCTCTGGAGAGCCACCAAAGTGTTCCAGCATCACCTAAAAAGGGCCAAGCACCCAACTTGCAGGATGAGCAGAAAGCCTGATGGTGTAGGTAGCAGGACAAATAGCATGCCCTGGTCACCAAAACCACACATCTTCAGCTTCAAAGACAACCAGGATGGTACAAGGCAGTTAAAAGATTTCTTTTTCTCCCCAGTTCTAGGCTTGTGGGAACTGATGGCTGTGTGAACTGCCTCCTCTTCAGGCAGAAGGGTTTAGGATCTTCTCCCTGGCCCCATTCCCCCAGATCAGAAGACACTGCTATGTGGGATATGGGGAGGTGGGGTTTCTAGTGGTGGTGCCAAACACTGCCCTGCAGCAAGGAGCCACCAAGGCCTGCTGGATCTACTGGTACCGGTAGGTGATGCTCAGCAGGACCAGCACCACTTTGTCTGGTGTTATTTTGATCTACAGGGTGCAGGGCTGAAGCCCTTCAAGTTGTAACTTGATTCTCCAGCCCTATAAACATGACCAGTGCACCCTATAAATATGCCTGGTACAAAACAGTAACAGTAACTGCAGTAACAGTCATCTCATCTCCTTAAATACAATGGCTCCCATCCAGCAGATTAGCCAGCTGAGTTGTGGGGACCCCAGGAGGAATCTCTGCCCAGTGCTGGCTGGGGGTTGCAGTCAGCAAGGAGGAACATCAGCCAGCTCTTCACTGATGTGAAAACACCCAGAGGCTGAACTGCTTTGCAGGGGAAGATGGCATATGGCCATCCAGCAGCTCAGTTCTTAGAGAGGCTCATGAGGAATTTGCTCTGTGTCCTTTGAGGTCAGCTCTCCTGTGGCAGAGCAGAGGTGGCTCCATACCTGTTAGGAGCATGGTCTGTTTCTCTTTCAGAGAGACTGCCCTCTCTCTGAAGCTACTGTGCCCTGCCACATTACCAGTCAAAGGCTCATTAGCTGCCTGGGAGCTGCACAAAATGCTCAGCTGGTGCCTCCCTGGCATCATCCACCCATCCCGTGGTTTTTACACTGGGAAGCTGTTTCCTCCCTTTATATAACCAGCTTAAGCACGGATTCCTACACCAGTGATCAAAGGGGTTGCAAATGGATGTTTCAAAGCTTCCTTCTTCTTCTCCAAAAAAAAAAAAGAAAAACAAAGCAGCAAAGAAACTTCCAGCAGAGGCTCTTTTCCAGCCAGAACTGTCCCTCTGTCACTTATCTCCCTCTTAATATCCCTGCTTGCCCCCTTTCTGCTGGATTAGTTGGTTTTGACAGGCTGTGAGGAGATGTCACACTCCACCTGAGACAGAATGACAGACCCTAAGACCTCACAGAGCCATAACACTGACATGGAGCAACCCAAAAGAGGGTAGAGGAGATGCCTGTTCTGCCCATGACTGTCTCCTCCCTTTATAACTCAGCTTTCTGCCTTTTATTTTCCACCCTTGGCAGGGCCAAGAGGAAGAAACCAGCAATGGCCACTCTTGCCTTGCTGTGATTTTTCCATCACAGAAGCAAACTGGATGAGGAATTGCTCTGCACAGCAACTGCAAGGTGTTGTGGCTGTCCTACAGAGCCTGAGCAGCCAAGGCTGTCTTGGCATGCAAGCACAGGCAGGTGAGCTTGAGCACCAGCACTTGAAAGCCCATTCTCAGAATAGCATTGACTAATTTGAGAGCTTTTGAGTCTTCTTTTGGTGGGTCTGAGAGCAGAGATCAGTGGAAGAGACTTGGACCACATAGTCCTGTGATCTCCACTGTGCTGCTTTCATGCACTTATCACAATGGGGATCACAGGACTATCTCTATGGAGCTGATGTCAGTAAAGAATCAGGGGGAGGATGTCATTTGCTCCTCCAGCAGCTGGAGCAGATCAACCTGGATGTTTTCAGCAGGGCCCCATGCTGTAGGGTACTCCCCAGCCTCCCCTAAGCCTGGTCTGCTGGCAAGAGGTCTGGGCACAGCTGGGGATGACTGGAGATCAGGGGGACTCAGGATCTTTGCCAGACCAGCATTGGTTAACTGCACACTTCCAGGGAAGAGGAGCATGTGAGGAAGAGCTGTAGAGCATAGGCTTTCCTCAGTTGCAACACAAACCACATTTTCCCATTTTACTACTGTAGGAAACTTCATTTAGAAGCAAATATTAGACCACTTTGCCAGGGTGGCTCTGCAGCATGGGGAAGACAAGCAGGAGGGATAGGAGCAGCAGGGAGGAGTGTGCAGGCCAGAGGAAAACCTCACTCCAACAGAATGGTGGAAGGGCTGGGAGGAAAATCTCTGCATGTCATTTGCCAGAGACACCTCTGCAGTCATAGAATGGCTCAGGTTGGAAGGGACCTTAAAGATCATCTAGTTCCAACCCCCCTGCCATGGGCAGGGATGCCACACACTAGACCAGACTGCCCAGGGCCACATCCAGCCTGGCCTTGAACACTGCCAGGGATGGGGCAGCCACAAACACTCTGGGCAACCTGTTCCAGTGGCTCACCACCCTCTGGGGAAAGAACCTCCTTCTAATCTCCAGCCTAAATTTCCCCTCCTTCAGCTTGTATCCATTTCCCTGTGTCCTGTTGCAATCTGACCACCTGAAAAGTCTCTCCCCTTCTATCTTGTACTCCCCCTTTAGGTACTGAAAGACTGCTATAAGGTCCACTTGAAGCCTTCTTTTCTCCAGGCTGAATAACCCCAACTCCTTCAGCCTATTCTTGTAGAGGAGGTGCTGGAAACAAGTGCTGGATCCTGGAAACACTGCTGGAAGAGAGGCTGTAACATTAATTTTGAAGGTAAGGCAACTCTGAAGAGCCAATAAACATGTTTGCATGCACAACCATACACCAGCCTTCTCACCTCTCCTACTTTGACCTCCAATGCTATCCAACCTCTGCAACATATTGTGCCCCATTACCAGAGGCCCCACCTGAGTCCTGCTCAACATGTTATTCCCCAAGTTCACCCTCCTGTGTAATCTCATTTCCCTCTCTGATCCTCCTGCCCTGCCCAGGTTGGCTTCTGTCCAGGGCAAAAGATGGCAATCAGGAGGGCCTGGGCATCACAGGCCCTATGGCAGTGATTTACAGCTCCTACTGCAGTGGTTCTGAGTTCAGGAGGGTGGCTGGAAGGGCAGTTTAATGAAGTGCAAAGGAATGGGCAGCATGAGATACTGAAGCTGAGAAAAATACCAGCCTACTGCTAAATAATTTCCTTCTGACTAGGCATGTCCTGCAGTCTCTAAATCCTTCTTCCAAAGGATTTAATAAATCCTCTGCTTTCCTCACCCCCCCTCCCCTAAACCAGACACTCCTGTGTGGAAGGTGGGTCCAAGCCCCCCATGTCCTCCACAGTCCACAGCAGATGGATGGCAGCTGATCCTAGGGTCATCCTGGTGAGTCCATGGTGCCATTATCCAAGGAGAAGCAGGGAGTGATGTCCCAGGAAAGCCACTGCAGCAAGGCAAGGGGATGGAGATGGAGTCAGCTGCTTCTCCAACTTCTGAGTCGCTCTGCAAGAGAACTGGGATGGAGAACAGAAGCTGGTGCAATGAAGGCACAGTGGATACCATACCTCCCTTTGCTTCCAGTTCCTGGAGGTGAAATGTCTGGCAGACACTGATGGGATCCCTCTCTGCTGATCAGCTTCTCTTGCTTCTGCTTACCTCAAAATCTGACTCAATGCCATAGCTGTGGACAGCAGTTTCCAGTCCAGAGGACAGAGCTGACATCCTTGTTCCAACTTTTCTTCGTGCCTGCATTGGAAGGAAAGAGCTGTGAGTGGCATGTGCATGGAACAAGAAGGTTGTGCATGCCACAGGACAGTGGTGGCCTCAGTGATGTCCCTTCAAAGCCTGAGCAAACAGAGGTCCTTTGGGGCTCAACACAGGCACCACTGCTTCTGCTGCTCACTCCTTGCTGTTGCCTTGCTTTATACCTTGAATGGACTTCAAAGCTCTTGGTACCACCTCTGAGAAGCCACAAAGAGCTGGCCCTGGGAGAGGGCTGTGGCTAGAAAAGCAGATGCTATGTTACTCCTCTTTGCTGGAGGATGGCTGGGAAGAGGAGGCCCAGGAAATGAGGGTGTATTTCATGTTGACTTTACTATTTGGTGTGACACCAGAGTATTCATCAGCGGGGGAGAAGGGGAAGATTATCTTTACTCCAAAGAAAACTGTGTCACTTTGCCAGGGAAATCTCCTCTGAGACTGAAAAACCAATGGAATGGCCACCCTTGGTGCTTGGGGTTGGCATGGTATGCCCTGCTGTGAGGTCACTGCCCTTCAGTAGGTCCAGTTCAAACCACCAGCAGTGGGGGGAATTACCATAGCCCCAGGGCCATGCCACAGCTAACACCTTTCTGAACATGTTTTCCCTCCCATAACTCTGATGCAAACCTGGGTGTCCCCCCTCTTGCCCAATTCCTTCCAGCTGTTTTCCATCCTCCTGGCATAAAAGGCTGAGCTTAAGGCTAGCTAGCCCCCTACCCTGGTAGCCTCATGGACATGGGGCTACCTGGTAGGAAGGGACCCTTGTCCTACTGCTAAGCCCATCCATCTCCCTACCCAAGTCAGGGAGGGAATGAAACCCCTCCTCTCTCTTTTCTTTGGATTTGGACAAAAGCAGCCCTTTTCCTACCACTGCAACCCTGGCAACCTCCAATAGAAAATCCAGCTTTCAAGCTGTTCATTTGCCTGATGCTTTCCACAGTGAGCTGTAAACTGTTCTGTATCCTATACCATGAGATCATATAGGATATCTTATATCTTGTCCCTGTATCCTGCTTCTCACTCAAGCCTGTCCAGGAGGACCAGTTTGCCTAGCAAACACTGTAACCCACCCAGGGGCAAAGTGTACCTGTCCTCTCCCTGACTCTGCACCCATGGGTGAACAGAGCAGTGGGCTTGCTGGATGCTCTAACCTCTCTACAATCAAGACTGTAGACTTGACATAACAGATGACTGTACCTGTCCCTTACTTATCTGACACCAGCCCACTGGTGGGGCCCTGGCTGCTTTTCTGTTACCTTGCAGGGATGGTATCCATGGGTATGATTCAGAAGGGCTCCAAGGGTTAAATTTGAAACTTCCAGCCATTCTCCTCTGGCTGTGTGCTGGAGCTGTGCAGAGCCTAGAAACAATAGTGGTACCAGGCAAGGTGATTATCCATGCAAGTTATGTGCTTTTTCCTGATACAATACAGTGGAGTCAATGAGAAGGGCAGATGCTGAGAAACATGAGGGAAGCAGGACAAAGGAGAAAAAGAAACACCATGTGTTTATTGACACAGCCCTTGATGGTGCTGTCAGCTTCATCCCTGTAGAGGAAAGATCCCAAACGGTTGAGCTGCTCCTGCTCGCCTGGAAATGCCCTTACCCTCCAGGAGATGTAATTTGTGGTGTTTCCCACAGACAGCTGCAGTGGGTCCCTGCCCAGCTCCAGCAGCTGGTGCAGGAGAGCTGCCACAGGATGTCCTGAGCTGCTCCATTCCCCCAGGCCATGGCTTTCCTCACCCTACACAAACAGTTTGTGCAAGAAGCCCTGGGCGCACCCTCTCCCTGGGGTGGGGCACCACCAGCATGCACAGGGACATGATGCCCTCATGAGCCTCTCCCAGCCACCTCCCAAAGACTGGCACAATTTGGCCTGCCATTCCCCAGGATGTCTGCAGTCCAAGGATGTTCCTGCAGTTTACTCAAGGGTTGCACACAGCCCCTTGCATGATCTGGCCTGCTTGCTCTTCATCTGCAGCCTAAGACACCAGCTTGCAACCCCCACTCTTTTCTCCTCAGCCACTTAGGGTCCCTGGAGCAAGAAGGATGTTTGTCCCATCTTTCTTCCAGCCACTGTTCTGTCACAACACCCAGAATGACTAGGGGAATGTGACATTCCTCTCGAGGTGGCTGCAACATGTTTGGATGTCAAGAGAATCCCATCTGGCTGGTAGCATTGCTGGCAGCAATCTCCCTGCAAAGCCATAGGAGCTGCCTCCTGCTTTCCATCCTTTACAACAAAGCCACTACTTTCAAGTCCTCAGTTTACTGAGATCCCACAAAGATTGGGTTGCTTTAAGCCACTATGCACTTTCCTGGCTGGGTCTTCAGCAGGATGCAAGTCAGCAAAGCATCACTGCTGTTGACTCAGCACAGCTCATCCAAATCTGTAGAATACCCATGAGCTGGAATCCACCTCTCATAGGGCATTGCTGCATCTCAGCACCAGTGTGTGCCCAAGTAGGCAACATGGGACATGCTATCCAGCTCGTCCTGCCAGCCTCAGGTCCAAACACTCATCCCTTACATCAGTGATAGGCATTGGACATCTCTCATACCTCTGTGCTCTAAGCATGGCTCACATCTTGGCAAGCTCATCCTGCGGTGCTGCACCATGAACATGCCAGAAAAGACCCAAATCTGCTTATTATTTTGTACCCAGTAATCATCAGCTCATGCTCTGTGGCTCCTAAGCCCAAAGGACCTGCAAAAAGGCCTGATGGAGGGAGAAGGCACAGGGACACGCAGCTCTCCTGCAAGGCAGCTGCTGTCCTTCGGTTAAATTCCCTGAAGCCCAGCATGGTTAATATTTTCATCCCTGCACCTACCCCAGTTGCTTCCTGGGAGGGGGTTTGGAGGGCAGCAACCAACAGCCACTAGAAATCACCCCGCAGGACCCCAGGACCATTGGATTTACACTCGCTCTGCAAATGCAGCAGCTGCTGCAAGCATGGTCAAAACCAAGGAAAAACAGCAAAAAAAAAAAAATAAAAGAGGAGGAGAGGGAAAAAAAAACAAAACAACAACCAACCCACAACCCTTACAGCAGGCAGAAAAAGCTTGAAAAGATCTGGTTAAACCCAGGGAGGAGGAAGCCTTGCTTGCCTTGCTCTGCCTCCCTCCTTTCTTCTTTGTTCCACCCCTAAAAAAATATACTGCTCTGCCTGCAACTGAAAACAAGGCTTCCTTGAGCAGCAGTGAAACCTCATCTTATTTCTTTGGGGGTAGGCTGTGTGTTACTGGGAAACGACAGAGGCTGCCTCCAAGTTCCGACCTACGCCTCCCCTCCGGCTCCAAAGGAAGAAGGGGGGGGAAGGAAAACATGCCGTTCCCTGCAACCCCACCAGCTCCTGCCCCTTCCCATCTCAGCGGCAGGCCGGGACCTGTTGGCAGCGAGCGGATTGGGTAGGGGGTGGGTGGGAAAGGGAGCCCAGTTTTGTGTTACTGGGCAGACTTGGAGATTTTTTGGGGGGGGGGTATGGAGGGAGGGGGATGCACACACACACACGCACAGAGAGATGCGCGCCTGCGTCAGGAGGGGAGCGCGTACAGGGCTTGTTTTGTGATGCTAGATTCCA
>VWZX01008720.1:179241-236152 GCA_013399015.1 Galbula dea | reverse complement strand
GGTGGGGGGAGACGGGGAAGGCAGGGAGGGGGTGGTCTCTGGGTTGGTGCTCGGGCGACGCGGTGCCCGCTTGAATGTTCCCATTGTGCTGGCCGGGAGGGAGCAGGAAGCCCTGGCATGGGCCACTCCGAGCGCTTTGGCACCTCGCCGGCACCCTGCCAGGACAGGGGACACCGGCAAAAGGGACCGTGTCCCCCAGGGATATGTTGGGGGGAGGGAGAAATAGGAGGAGGGGAAAAAGGAGAGGGGAAAAAAAAAGAAAAAACCACCCCAAACCAACATAAAAACCCCAAACAGGGTTTGGAAGTAGAAAATGTTACTGTGCAGAAAGAAGGATTGAAAGGGAAGGGGAAAAACACAGCCAGCTCTCTGTCGGCTACACTGGGGCATTAAGAATGGTGTTTTTCTGGGGGAACAGGGGAAAAAAAAAGCCCTCTGCCACTGCCCCAAAATGCTAATTTCATCCCAAAAGCTGGGTTTGCACAGGTGGGCAACCTGATCTAGTGGAAGGTGTCCCTGCCAGGCAGGGGGATTGGAACTAGATGATCTTTAAGGTCCCTTCCAACTCTGGCAATTCTGTGATTCTAGGTGGCTGTCCTGGCACTTGGCTAACCTGATCCCAGCAGGATGTTTCACCCAGTCCCAAAGCCCAGTGCTGACAGATTCCTGGAGCCACCTCTGTGCTTCAGCCCTGGGGCTCTTCCCATTCCCCAGCCCTAGCCAGGTAAACTGTCCCCTGTCCCTCTCAGCCTACAGGATGGGTTCTGGACAGGGAAACCCTGAGTGCCTACACCCATCCTGGCCATGGACAGGTGTGGCTGAGCCAAAGAACTTGGGCTCACCTGGACCTTTCTTCCATCATCAGCACTGGCTGAGAAACTTCAAAGCTGCTCAGTGCTCCCACACAGCTTGACAGTACAAAATTAAACTTGAAAGCAGGAAACAAAACCTTAAATGGCAGCAGAAGATGACTTTTTTTTCCCCCTTAAAAGATGTGAAAGCCAATAAATTTCTCTATGCCAGAGCTCAAGAGAAAAGGTAAAACCCTTTCCCAGCTTCCTGTGCTAGATGCCTGCTCCATCCTCCCACATGAGGGGCTGGGGTGCCTCTGGACAAAGTCTGTGCTGTGCTGAAGGATGCAGGAGTCAGGGCTTGGTGCATGGAACCAAGGAGGATTTTTTTGCCCCACAAAGGTTATTTTAAGAATCTTATAAAAGAGATTTTGGAGTAACTTTTTGAAGAGCATCTACATGGCTTCAGGGCCCTGCTGACCTGTCAAGGGGTAACATGGGCTTGCAGGAGCCTTGTGCTGGACTTCAGATGCCCCTGAGGGGCTATTTCACCCTCCAAGGACTTTGCTTACCCATGCCATGGTTGTAAACATGCAGGGCTGCTGCAGGTCCACCTTGGCCACCCAGCAGAGTGAAGCACCTTCCTGGTGGCCATCAGAGAGAAGATGGGGTAGGTGACAGCAGCTTGGAGGCCAGCCTGGAAGATGCAGCTCTGGGCACCTCTGAAAGCTAAGCAAAGCCCAAGACAAAAGCATTTGGAGAGCCATGTTCATTAGAGAAGAGAGTGAGGTGTTTTTCACTTGTGTGATGAGAGCTTGTATTCATGGTTCCCCATTAGGACTCAAAGGACCTGTGGACCCATCCCAGCTTCTGGTTGGCACAATCTGCACTCCTATCAGCTTGCAATTGTCCATTGGGCAGGTCACTCAAGGGGAAAAAAACCCAACAAACAACCCCATGCAATTATAAACCAGGTCCTTCCTTCTGTTCAGCCTCAGCTCACTGGACACTCTCCTAGGGTGACCCAAGACACTGATCTCGGCCTTCTGCCCTTTTCCCATTCACTCCACACTCTGGCCAAGGCCAATACCAAGGGATTTTAATTAAAACTTCTTTCCAGCCTTAATTGGAGAACAGACAGCCTCTCAGCAAAACCAAACTGGCCAGTTGGTCAGCATTACCCTTTCAAAGCCAAGAGTTGGGAACATTAGCACTGAGCACAAGAACATTCTTTCACAGTAAGGACACATAGAAAACAAGAGGTGAGTGGTCATCATCATCATTAGGAGGCAAAAATGAGAACAACATTTTCTCCTGCTGAGTAAGGGTGGAAACTGGGCTCAGAGCCTGTCTCTGCCATGTGGAAAAACCAAGATGGGAGAAGGAAAACCATGTCTGACCCTCACATCTCTTTCACCCTTGGAGCAACCAGGACAGTGAATTTGCTTTGCACTTGCTCTACTCTATCTTCTCCCAGGAAAAGGATGATCAGATGTGGACCCACTCTTCCAGTGGAGGTTTTGGTGGCTCTTGCCCTGAGGGTTTCAATGTCAATGGAGAGGCCCTGTCATGAAAGTCACCTAGGGGTGCATCTGTTGCCTGCAGAAAATGTGAAGTCCTATCCTATCCTATTTTGTTGCTCCTCAAGGTGAAAGACTTTGTGTTTTATACTGTGAAGCTTTGGATCATTATTGCTATTGCTCTTATCTTCCAAGCCATCCAATTCTCTTTTAAAAACACCTCTAAACTGCTCTATACCATTGACATCTCCCAGCTCTGCCTCTGCCACATGTCAACGTTGCCCTTCTACTTTTTTGGGGGTAATTCACAGAACTATGAAACAAGAAAGGCCTGGGGAACTCCAGGGGAATCACAGAATGGCCCAGCTTGGAGGGCACCTTAAAGATCATCTAGTTCCAACTCCCCTGCCATGGGCAGGGATGCCACACACTAGACCAGGCTGCCCAGGGCCACATCCAGCCTGGCCTTGAACACTGCCAGGGATGAGGCAGCCACAACCTCTCTGGGCAACCTGTTCCAGTGCCTCACCAGCCTCTGGGGAAAGAACCTCTTTCTAATCTCCAGCCTAAATCTCCCCTCCTTCAGCTTGTATCCATTCCCCTGTGTCCTGTTGCAATCTGACCACCTGAAACATCTCTCCCCCTCTGTCTTGTAATCCCTCTTTAGGTACTGGAAGGCAGCTATGAGATGCCCTCGAAGCCTTCTCTTCTCCAGGCTGAACAACCCCAACTCCCTCAGCCTCTCCTCATAGGGGAGGTGCTCTAGTCCTCTGATCATCTTTGTGACCCTCTGCTGGACCAGCTCTAACAGGTCCACCTCTTTCTTATGCTGAGGACCCCTGAGGTGGATGCAGTACTCCAGGTGGGCAACAAGGGCAGAGCAGAGTGGCAGAATCACTTCCCTTCACCTGCTAGTCATGAAACTCCCATTCTGCCTGATGCTTCTTCCCCTTGCAACCACATACAGATCATTTCTTTCTTCAAAATCCATTGTAGATCTTGCAGCCTTTCCTGAAAGATAACAGTTTGGCTTTTCTGGTGCAGTCCAACCATCCACAGCCATGACAGACATCCTTTGCATGGGAGAACAGGCTTAGATGAAAGGAAACCTTCCAGCTATGGCACTTCTCTCTCTGAAAACAACCCAAGGCTCACATGTGGTGGACTTGGGCTGTGTTTCTTGACACAGCACCCAGCTCCTATGGCATGCAGCAGCATGCAGAAAACCCACACCACCCTTCCCAGGAAGGAGTGTAACTGTTCCTTGCCCTAACAGCCTGCCTGGGCTGGACACCACCCAGGTGCTAAAGCCACCTCCCTTGAGCTACCCCCTCATTAGGCTGATTGTAATTACCTGCCAACCTAATTGCAGCCTTTCCCTGGGGAGAAGTAAGCTCAGAGATGCTTCTCCTACAGAGCAGTTGGGAAGCTACTAGTAATTAGAAGGGTATTTTTATAACCTATTCTGAGTGCCTTAAATCAAGAGTGAATCTAAGCATGCAGAAAGCTGTGGTATGTACCTAAAGCATGCTGCTTCTGCTCCTCACAATTAAACATCATCATTAGCATTATTCACTTTGTAGACAGGAAAAGCTCCACTTCTGCCCTGATGGTCTGCAAGGGTTATAGAGTCAACTGCAGCATGATTTCAAGGGTGTCCTGGTTGGTTTGCTTGCTCAGATTTTAAGCCTGGCTTTGCCTATAGGAGGTAGCACAGAAAGATGCCACATTCCTTAGTGACAACACAAAACAAACATCACCTGGAAGATAAAAGGAACCCTCCTTCTCCATTTCTAAGCATGGCATACACTGCAGGAAGCCATAGCTTGGTCTTTCTGCCCTAAAATCCTCTCCAGCTTTACCCTGGAAAACATCAAGATGAGTGTATTTGTAATTGAGGGATGTTGTCCAGAGGATGAAAACAAGCCAGGAAGGGAAGTTTTCACTTTCAAATGCTAGAGCCTTGCTGTTTGGAATCCTTCTCTAGTTCATCTTCTCCTGGCCAGCCAATTCACATTTTTGTTTCAGTCTTTGCAGGCTGAGCCAGGCAGTTGTGTGCAGAGCTGTTGTTAGTGTGTCACGGATAGCAACACATACCTAAGGGAAAGAGTCAACGTTTGCTGGAAACAGGCCTGGCTGAAGTCCCTTTCCCTCCTCCCCCTCCCTAATCCAAATGGCCCCCAGCTTTGGAAAAGTTTGCCTCCAACTCTGAACTTGCTTGGCCCCAACTGCTATAAATAGTCAGAACAAAACCTCCCAGGCCAAATGCCCTGAGTGTTTAGAGAGCTTTGATCCCGTGCCGCTCTTTGAGAGCTTGAGCCTTTTCAGTTCGTGCAGCTTGAGCCCATATTGCTGCTTCAAACCAAGGAGGCCAAGGAGACCCAAGCACCAAGGTGGGATGTGGGTGGGCACTGTGCATCCTGTGTGCACCCTGAGTGCAGAGCCTCCCTGCCTCTCCCCTGGTGGACCAGCATCAGGGCAAGAGCAGAGGACACGATGCTGAATTTGACCTAGGATATCTGCCTCGAGTGCATGGACTTCCCTAAGGAGAGCTGTCTCTTGGCCATAGCCAACAAGCAAAGCCTCCTCCTCACTCTTGGTCCACTGTGTTTGCCTTCTGTCCCTGTTTTCATGCAGGGTTGAGAGTGCTTTGTTTCCCCCTCCCTCTGGGTGTGCCTGGCTCTTGTGTCTTGGCACCGCTCGCCTTGGCCACAGACGGAAGTGGAAAGACACAAACATCAAGGGGGAAGAAAAACCCAAAACAAAACAGAAAAAGGGCTGCTGTTGCAGTATTTCCAACCCATCAAGCCCAGAGTGGGAATTCTATGAAAAAGCTAGCTCTCACAAAACCCCAGGCCAAGAGGTTTGGATAAGCAGTCCCAGGGTTTGCAGCCCAAAGGTTTCAGAGGAGCACACTCAGCTCTGCTGGACATTAGTGCTTGCAGGGTTGCTCAGCACCCAAAAAACAGCAGCTGGAGCAGACATGGAGGCATGCTGCTCCTCAAGCCTCCCCTGCCCAAAGCTGGTGTGGCTGCATGAGGAGGCAGTCCCACATACCTCCCCAGTCTTCACTGCCCCAAGCCCTTGTATAACTCCAACCACCAGCTTGTTCTTGCTTTCTGGGCACAAGAAAGAGACCTTGAAGACCACCCCAGCCCAGCTTTCCAGCCAGGCTCAGCACTGCACCAGGCAGCACCTGCCTTTCCTACCTCTGAATTTCCAATGGGTTTTTACATGTGCAGCTCAGAGCCCCCAGATCCCAGCCAGGAAAACAGCTTTCTGCCCAGGCAGCTTTTTTTTTCCTGCCAAAGCTCTTCCTTTTGGGAGCAGAAGACAGCAATGCCATTGCACATGGAGTGTGGCAGGACTGCAACAGGGCAGCTTGGGCTAACTCACTGCAGAATCTTGGAGCAGAGATGACCTCACTGCCCACCATGGCCAGCAGAACAGTCACCCAGGACAGAGGTGAAGCACCAAACCATCCTCCCTTTTGTTGCCCTAGCAGCAATAGCATTCCTAGGAGTTCTGCTGCAGCCTTACACTTGGCCAGTGCTTTTCCCCAGCCAAGTGACTTCAAGGTGCTTACAAGACACTGTGCTCCAAAGCAAATCTTACCTGAAACTCTTGGAAGTGTTTCAAATCCCAGCAATGAGTGTTTGCTCCCTTCCTTCTTCTAACATTGCCCTGCAGCAGGCTGACAGGGACAAAATTGTGGCTCTGTGAAAATTCAGGGTAGCTGGCACAGGTTTGGGTTGTCTCTGGGGAGCCAGCTTAGCTAATACTGTGTTGGGAAAGGGCTGAAGTGAGGCCCATCACCCTCTGTCACTGACAGGCATCTAGCATAGGGGCAAGAAAGGCTGACAATTACTTCTTGGGGAAGCTATAAAGAATCATAGAATTCATAGAATGGTCAGAGTTGGAAGGGACCTTAAAGATCATCTAGTTCCAACCCCCCTGCCTGGCAGGGACACCATCCTCTAGATAAGGTTGCCCAGGGCCCCATCAAGCCTTGTCTTAAAAGCTCCAGGGATGAGGCTTCCACAACCTCTCAGGGCAACCTGTTCCAGTGCCTCACCACCCTCTGGGTAAAGAACCTCCTTCTAATCTCTGGTCTAAATTTCCCCTCCTTCAGCTTGCATCCATTTCCCCTGGGAAAACAGCCCAGCTTTAAGGGAGCAGTGAAACCTCATGCACAGAGCTCATTGCAGAGAGGACAAGCATTCTCTGCCCCACTGTATCCCATGGTACACCAAGTGGGGCTTGGTTCTGCTGCCTGGGACTGGGCCTTGTGGGGTCACAGCAAAACCCTTGCAGGGGTCACCCAGCCCAACCAGTGTCTGTAGAGTGTTCAGCCTGGTGTCACTCCTGGAGCACCCAACCTCAGCATTCTGAGGCCATGGAACTTAAGTAGATGTTGGGGACACGGTTTAGTGGTGAGCATGGTAGTCTTAGGTTAAAAGTTGGACTTGATGATCTCAGAGGTCTTTTCCAACCATATGGATTCTGTGATTTGATGACTTTGGGGATTATAAGGTAGAAAGGGAGAGACTTTTCAGCTGGTCAGATTGCAACAGGACACAGGGGAATGGATACAAGCTGAAGGAGGGGAAATTTAGACTAGAGATTAGAAGGAGGTTCTTTCCCCAGAGGCTGGGGAGGCACTGGAACAGGTTGCCGAGAGAGGTTGTGGCTGCCCCATCCCTGGAAGTGTTCAGGGCCAGGCTGGATGTGGCCCTGGGCAGCCTGGTCTAGTGTGTGGCATCCTTGCCCATGGCAGGGAGGGTTGGAACTAGCTGATCTTTAAGGTCCCTTCCATCCTGAGCCATTCTATGATTCTATAACTTGCCACCGGAGCCCTGCCACGGAGCTTTGCTCCCTTTTTCCTACTCGCTCCTTGCCATGGGACAACCCTCAGCCAGCCACGGAAACGGCTGCAGCGCCTAGAAACCCCCCTGGGTGGGCTCCTGTTTCCTCCCCTTCATCCCAGGCTGTGGCACCTTGGATGAGGTGGCTGCTCCCCAGGGAGAGAACACGGGGAGGACGGGCTGTCCCGTGGGGGTGGGGGGGTTGGCAGCACGCTGTCTTGGAGGCGAGGGCTGGTTCGAGGCTTTGTTTGATGTCCTGTTTATCCTGCCGAAAGAAACAGAGGAGTTCAGTGTGCAGGAATCTTGCTCCCTTCCCCGACTCCCCCTCCGCATAAAAGCTGCTGAGCAAACAGGAGAGAATCAAAGGCGACTGCCCCCTGCCAGCAGCCCGCTGGGTTTCCGCACCACTGGCCCCGCTGCCAGCCCTTACATAAGCCAACGGCTCAGCCCGGGGCTGCACTCGGGCCTTTCTTCTTGGAAACCAAGCAGATGGCCCCAGCAGAGCCTCTCCAGGACCCTGCAGCTGTGCTATCCCCTCTGTTCATCAGGGAAGAGCCAGCCTATTGGGTTTTTGTTTCCCCCATCATATAGAATGGGAGACCTGAGCAGCCTCTGGAAATACAACCGAGCCACGTTGAGCTGGTCATTGGCATGGCAGAGCATGGGTGGTGGGTGACTTCTCTCATGGCATCTCACAGACCCTAGACTCAAGCCAACACCATGAGCTGCCACCATCTCATCTCATCTCATCTCATCTCATCTCATCTCATCTCATCTCATCTCATCTCATCTCATCTCATCTCAATCTCATCTCAATCTCATCTCATCTCAATCTCATCTCATCTCATCAAAACTCAGCCCCCCAAACTGGAGCCCTGTAACATTCAGACCTCACTTCTCTTTTCTTCACACCCAGAGCATCACCATGGCAGTTAGAAGAGGTTTGTTACCAGAGGCATGGGTGTGCATCCTCTTCACCCAGCATAGCCCAAAGCATCAGCTTCCTTGCCTTCTGTCAAGGTGTCTTGATCCTGTCACCTTTGGCTGTCAAGCAGTCCTCAGGTCTAAGGGTGTTCCCAGGCACAGGCCTTGCATGGGTTATGAGGACTCATTTCACCATCTCTCTTGAGCATGACCTCTCAGCAGAAGAGGAATGAAAACCCTGCAGATACAAAAATACTCAGGAAAGATTAAATCACCTATGTATCTGCCCCTCACTGTCAGGCATGGCCTCACCTTCCCCTCCAACACAAGGTGACTCTCTGATTTGGCAGGGTTTTCATTCCCTTTCACCATGGGAAAAGGAAGAAAGCAAAGTTTCATGCTTTGAGAGGTCACTGGCAGCCAGTCCATGAACAGAGGCAGTTCTCAAGGGTCCCATGCCCTCACTCACACCAGCCCCCCCACCTTCTGGGCCACCCCAGGCAGAGCTCCTTGGATCATTGCTTTAGTAGCTCCATCCAGCATCACATAGACCTGCCATCCATCAGTCTTCAGCAATACACTATCATCCTCTACCATGCAAAACTATTCTTATTTCCTGCTTTTTTCCCACTCTGCTCAGTAATTTCTGATTAAAAGCAACTTGCCTGGGTTTCACCATCATTCACACCAAACAGTATGGCAGCCCTGTTTACCTGCACACTCCCTCAGCCTTCAGGAGGGAACTCCTCACTTTCCAACACACACAGCAGAGGGATTAGATCAAATGAACTCACACTTCAAGCCATGGCAGGATCAGGCAAATCCTGGCTTGGCTATCTCTCTTTAGACTACATCTTGCAAACAGAAGGGCTGGAAACAATTTTGCTTTAATTGCTCTCTAACAGGCAGCCAGCAGATGGTTTGGTAACCCGAATTCGTGACTCTTTCCTCAGCTCCAGGTTGCTGGCTAGGAAACCAAACCCAAGAACAACCCAGGTAGCAAGGGATCCATCCTGCCTGCTTTAGCAAAGTACTGGCCATGATGCCCAAGACAGGACTGCCTGACTGGCCAAGAGGGACACCTCAAGGCTGCCAGGCCATCAGCTGCCCTTGTTGCATGTCCTGTCAGCATTTCCCAGCCGTCAGCACCAGTGGAAAGTTGTCTCCATTACTCTCAGCTCAAGAACTATCCTAATGGCACTTGGGCAGCCCAGGGCTGGCAAGGATATTAAGCAGGCTGGTCTCTGGTCCCAGGTGTTATTTGTGGTTGGAAGGGCACTAGGGAATGGGCTGGCTGCTCTTGAAGATCTCAGCATAGCACAGCCAGAAATCAGAGATAATTTGCAAGTGCACTGCAGCCTGTGGTGTCAAGGCCACCATGCTTAGAAACACCCTGGTAAGCCTGGAGAACCCAGAAGTATATAATATGGTCCACAGTTTCCCTGGGGAGCATGGCATGGCCTCACCACATGTCTGTTGGTCCCTTGGTCCTTGTGGGTTGCTCCCATGGACCCATGACAGTAAGCATCCTACATGCTCTGGAAAGGCTCATGGGTTAGGTCAGCAAAGTCTTTTTCTTGCTGGCTCTCACACTGACCTGCTGTGTGACTTCCCACTAGTCCCATCACCTCTCCTTCTCCATGGCAGTCCCAGGATTGCTGGGATAGTGTTCCCAATGCCTCTGTACCCATCAAGTTGGGAACAAGGACTGGCAGGGCTACACACTGGTTGTAGAGCAAAGCACTGGAGCAGGGTTTAAATACACTGAGGCTGACTCTCCTGACCTTAGTCTTCACATGTAGTCCCCACTTCCCTAGGAACATCTACACCCTCAGCCCCCCATGGAACCCAGCTGCAGGGCCCAAACCAGCCACACCACAGTGCAGAGGAGTTCAGGCCATCCTGAGAAGCGTGGCAACTTCTCCTGAAGCAGGCTTGTTTTTCTCTTACAAAGTAATTTGAAATTCTTGGAAGGCAATCAGGAAAGTACAAAGTATTCCAGCTCAGGACAGCCTGGGACTCATTCCTTAGAGGCACAATGGTTGTTTACTCAATCCCTCATACATTAATATCTAAAAATTCATGAGTTCAACTGTAAACAAGAAGTACTGGCTTTAGAGTGTTGTCTGTTTAACAGTAGTGTTCCCAGCCTGAATGCTGGTTTTGTTGTTATCTTTCTTCTGATCTTGCTATCAGAGGATCAAGATCTTGCAGAAGGATGGGAAATATTTAAGCCCATTTATGTCTGGTTTGGAAAATCACCCCTCAGAAATCCAAGGCCAAAGAAAGACTACTTCAAATCAACACTGACAAGTACAAGGCAGAGAGAAGAGCTCTCTGTGCCAGCACTGTCCTCTAGCTCAAGAACAAATGAGGAAAAAGCCAGCCACAAATACATTTGTGCTGGAAATCTGCAGAAGATTCCTACCAACTGAGAGGGAAGGCAAATCCCCAAGACAGTCTCCTAAGGGGACCAGGGAACACAAAATAGCCCAAACCCAACCTGTTTCCAAGACAAAGCACAACTGTTTTCTGGAAGCACTGGTTATCAGTGCATTGCTTGTAGTGAGCAGAGGTCTCATTTGCATTCATCAGCTCAAGGACTGTAAGCCCAACAGCCTGGGACCCTTCCCAACACTTCATCCTGACAGCAAGCTTGCAAGCCCAGATCCTTCTTCCAGAAGGAGCTGGGGGTGGAGAGCCTGCAGGATGGACATGATCCAGAACTCATTGGAGCTCACCTCCCCTTCCATCTTTGCTGACTGGCACTACCACAGACCCTTCTCATACCAGGTCTGTGCAGCATCGAGCTCCCCAACTCATCCCACTTACAGACCTCTTTCCCTTTTGGGTCTGATGCTTGTCAGAGGGAGCAAGCTGAGACCAGGGCTGTAGGCTCCAGGAGGTTCACCAGGACATTCACAGCTAGGCTGGCAGCATTTCCTGGCTCCTTTACAGTCCTACATAAACACACTGCTGTTTCAGGCATTATGGTGCCAGGGAACACGGTTTTAACTCAGCTTTCTCCTCATTCCTGAGCAACAGCTACTTGTTTAGATAGCTTAAACAATATGAGATCCATCCCTCTTGCTTGCAGAGCCAGAGCAGATCAGCCAGCTCCACTGGGATGCTTTCTCACCCACTTCCACACAAGCCCTTGCTCCAAGTGGGGGAGGAGAAACAAGCCATAGGGTACTTCCATGGGTGATCAGGGCTGTGTGTGAAACCCCAGTTGCTTCTTCTGGGGGCAGAGGCTCAGGCCACGAAGCAGTAAACTGCATGCTAATCTTAAGGAAGCAGTGCAAGAGGAAGAGGGAGCTTCCTTGAGCAGGGAGGTTCATGTATCATAATCTTTGCTGCTGCCAAAGGGCAATAGCTGAGATTGCAGCATCTTGGAAAGTCTCCATTCAAGCTATCTCCTGAGGACATCAACAAGTCTGGAAAATCACCTTCACTCTCTTGATAAAGGTTTTAGTGAACAAATGAACTCCAAGCCATGTTCTCTGGGAGCAATCACCTCTGCTCTCTAGAAACACACCAGCTTACATTTGAGTGAAGCTTCTGGCTTGCTTGAATCACAGGTACCTCCTGGAGATGCAGAAGCCTGCACTCCTGTTGTGGTTTGCTGGTGTTTCATCTGTGACTTCTGCCCTGCAGAAACCAGCCAGATGGGTGGGGTTTTGGGGTGGTCATCCAAGTGCTGCCAAATCACTAGCTAATGGCAAGAGGTCTCAGACAAGGCCAGATTTCAACCAGTGAAGAAACCAGAAACACTCCACAATTCAATCTCTTGCCCTTCCTACCCTATGAAAGACAGCAGGACATGCTGTCCAAGAAAAGTCCACAAGCTTTTGATCTTTACTGCTGCCTTTTCAAGCAAAGAGACCTCCACTGAGGAGCAGTCCCCACTACATCGAAAGCTACAGTGCTACAGCAATAGCATCTGGCTCCCTGTTCACTCCAGTGAGCAGCTCCTTCCATGGGTATCGTGGGAGCTTCCCCTTTGGAACACTTATCTCTGCAATGACACACAAATATTCTCACTGGAAGAGCCCAAAGCCTGTCTCCAAACCCTGGCCCTCAGCCCACCTCAGCAAGGATGACATGATCTGCAGCAAACCCAGCTGGGATCATGAGGATGCCATACAGGCTGATAAATATCCTGCTCTGATGAAAACAATCCAACAGCCTGTCACAGGCTGTGGTGGGACAGGCTCCTTCTGCTCCCTGGATGGGCTGGGTACCATCTGCAGACCAGGGGGAGCTCCTCCCTGACCACCTGTGGTGACCGCAGCAGAGCACAAAGCCGAACTGCTTTAACGGCTTTGCCTGCCCAGATCCCCGGCTCCTGCCCATCCTGCCGGTCAGCCAGGCCACCCCAGAAGGTAGCATCCTGTCTGTCTGGGAATGACATCCTGCCAGATCAGAGCTTTCCACAGCACGGCTCTTCTCTGCTGCCAGAAAGCAGATTTCCTGCTGTTTGATCTAAAATTGCCCATCGGTTCACCAAGTGCCTCCTGATTTCCTTCAGCAGCCCTGAGCTTTTCCATCAGGGAGGTGACCCCACAGCCAGGCGACAGGTCTGGTGGTCAGAGAGCAAAAGCTGCTTGGTCTATGCCTCCCCTGGCCTTGAAGCTGGATTCTTCTTTCCCAGGAGAATCACACATGGATATGCAGTGCCCTCTGCTGATCTGGCCACGGAGGGAGAGATGCAGCAAGGAACAGCATGCAGGGCTCAGCACCTTTGGAAATCTCCAGATGAGCAGCCAAGCCTCCAGCCTCCCTGCTAGCTCTTTGCTGACAGGGCAGAGACAATACACATCTCTAGTACATGCTGGTATAAGAGACCCAAGTGGTCCAGCTGGCATCAGGTAACTCTGCATCTACAGTTAGAGCTGCCTAAAGCAGGCAGGATATCTTCAATACCCTCTGTAGTCCTAGCCACTAGGCTTGAGCAATGCTTTCCTTCTCCATGCAATGGGCAGGGGGACAGTCTGGCAAGATGTGCAGAGCATTAAGGGACAAGAAGTTGGTGTGGGGGCAAGATCATGTTCCCCTTCTGTTTGAGCAGAGGCTCCCTCTCCCTAAAGAAATGTGCTGCTTTGTCTTCAAACAGTGGAGGGAAGCAGCCACAGGAGGAGGACAAGCTGGTGGTCCAAGCTGTCCAGGGGAGGAGAAGAAGTCTTATCAGGAACTCACCAGCATGGCTCAGGTGTGAAATAGAGACACTGCCCATACCAGGACCTCAGGGAATCATTCCTCTTGCTACAGAAGCCTTCCTGGGAACACAAAGTTAGACATGAATTAATCAAAGGCCCAGAAAAGTCCCTTGCAACATTCCTGCTCACAGGACTGGAGGTGAGGTTAGCTGTAGACCAGCATCATTAACTGCAAGTCTGCTACCAGCGGACTTAGTGGCTGTGAGGAGTGTTAGGTGTGCAAGTGCCTCTTCTGAACCAGCTGGGAAAACTGCAGAGTGAGGGCAGCTTCCTTCTTCAAACTTGGCCAGAAAGAGTAGACCAACTTCTTTGGCTGGAGTTGGTAGAGCCCTACTAAGGCCCTGTAGGTGTGATGGACCTGGGTTGCTCCAGTACAGAGAAAGCCAAGAGCTTGGCACAACCCCCAGGCCACTCTGGATTCCCACCATCACCCTGGAGGAAAGATGGAGCTGATCCTGAAACTACACCCAGCCACAGGGCTGGCAGGACACCCACAGCCTCCAGCAGCTCACACTGGAAGAAACCACTTTGGTTTCCTTTTCCTCCACTCTGTCCAATCCTGTACGACTCATTCGATGGTAAAGAACCTAAAGTGAGGTTTAGAGGCCACAATCCAGGCAGCAAAGTCCACTCCTAGTTAATAAGATTCACTTAAGTGATAAAGTGATAATGATAGAGGTTTATAATGCTGGCAGCAACCTGACCTCCAGCAGGTTTACGTGGCACAAGTCCTGTCCAGCAAGATAATCATCTCCTGCTCCTGGTCTGGTATTGGCTCCTTTCACTGATTGCAAAGACTGCATATTCCTTATCTCTGCTGCAAGAGAAGGTCACCCCCAAAATGCAATGCATTCAACTTTGGATTGCCTTCCCCTCTCCACTCATTTTTTTTTCCAGGGCTTTTAAGTCAGGACACAAAGCAAGCAGAGAAGGAGCTGGCTCAGTGTTGCACTTGATTCTTTTCTCCTCATTTCTTAGTCTCAGCCTTTCTGGTTCTGCCAGTCTGCTTCTCTGGATACTCACACACTTCCTGTGCCACTGGTCTCCACCTGTGGTTACCTCCTGTTGGACAGGGAAGACCTCCTGCACCTTCACACTGTGCCTCAGCCTCCTTGGTGCTCCTCCAGAGAGGAGACAAGTGCCTTGGGCTAAGGACTAGTGTGAAAAGTCAGGTCTCTCCTGTAAAACAAAGCAGAAGTTCAGAGGGAAGGAGCATGTGAAACCACACACAGTAGCAACACAGAGCTCAGTCTGAAGGCCCAGGGCCTCTCTCAGGACCTCTCATTCAGTCTGATCTCTCTCTCATGAGCATATTTTGTGATGTTTCATGGATGTACCAGGCCAGGACTCTCTGGTCACACTGCATCTTGCAAGGGCTTTCAGGTCTCAGTCAATGTCCCCCCCAAAATACAGCTGCCACTACTGTGGAACCTGACCACTATCTAACAGATGACAACTATGCCATGCTTTAGGTAAATACAAAAAGAAAACAGAGCCACACAAATTCTCCTAAGAGGAAGAAATTAGGCTCAGGCCACACAGATCTTGATGCCTTCTAGCATTTAAGACATAAGGACTTGTGTTTTTTTTAAGGAGCATCCCAAACCCAGCACCTTTCAAGGTACTCACATACCTCAGCATGGAGCTGGGGGTTGGTGACAGGGACACCATGAGAACCCACCCCTGTTTCCATGACCTGCATATCCTCTTGCCAAACTGCACCTCTGGCCCCAGTGTGCTGAGAAAGCACAGCTGGTATCTCTCTATTGCACCTAATAAGGAGATACCCAGATGGGACAACTGCCATCCCTCTGCATTCAGTATCTTCTTGTTATCTCACACCTGCTGTAAAGTGCTGGCAGGAGAAATGCTGAATCAGGAGTGCTCAGCTGGAAAAAAAAATTTGTTCTTTCCAACTGGCATGGCACAAGTGTTCCTCCTCAGGGAGCAGAGGGTAAGTTCAGTGCTTCACTCCCTGAGGAATAACTTGGTCCCCAACCAAGATGCCATGGCAATGAGGAGGCCAAGGGGACCAACAATACACCTTCTGACAATTCAAAACGACTCCTTTGTACCTCCTGACCTCTCCTTCACAGGTCTGTGGTGAGGTGCCTTGGCTGCTGCTATTACTTGCAGTGGCAGCACCCAGGAGCTCCCCTCTGCACCCAGGGCTGATGCCAGCCCTGTTTTCTATACAACTACTGCAGTCACCAGGATGTTGTTAGCTCGGGGGAGTCAGCAAAACCCACAGCCTGTCCTCAGGAGACCGCCCCCAGCAAGCAAACCTCTCCCACCTTCCTGAGCTCAGCAGCCCTGCCTGATAAAGGGTGGGATGGAGCCGCCCAGAGGAAAGGAGAAGGAAACGCTTTCAGCACTGGCTCTCCTCCCATCAGATAGAGAGTACATGGCTGCACAAAGTCCCTAAGGTACAGTTCTGGGATGGCCCCGTGGCCCCGGGACACAGCCAAGCCAGGCAGCGACAGCTCCAGGGAACAGCCCAGCTTTCCATCCTGGCACAGGAACAGTCTCTCAGCACAGAGAGGAAATGTGGCCACCCAAGTTCCCCAGCCTGCTGCACCCAGAAAATAGCCATTGGCACTGGGGTGAGTCAGGGAGAGGAAGCACAACAACACCCTGTCAAAGCTCCTGACCATGACAAACCTTAACCAAGGCTCAGCTGTGGGAGCAGCTTCACCCCACTGCTAAGGACACCACCCAACCAGCTCCATAGCACCTTCTCTGCCTCAGTTTCTCTAGCTGTCCAAATCATACCCTACCAAGGCCTAGCATGAGCCAGCCTGGGATATTTTACATCTTGGGTCTACCCCAGCCATGACTAGTCTGATGTGAGCAGCCCCACAGTAGCCTCTGCCAGGCAGGATGGGAGGGCAGCAGGCAGAAAGGGAAGTCCCTGCCTGCTCTGTCACTTGTCTTTCCCACCAGAGTGGCCATGACAAGCAGGGAGCCCAGCCAGCACAAGGCCAAGGAGCATCTCTACCAGGCACCCAATGCTGCCTGAAACTCTCCAGCTTCTGCTAAAGAATCTGGACCCACTGCCAAGGGGGTCACTTTGTTCCCCATCCCCAAGCTGCCAGCACAGCAAAGCACCTACCTGCATCCCTGCCCATGGTTCTCACAGGGCGACATTGCCACCTGCTGCCTGCTGCTCAGCAGGACAGGCCAGCCTGTCTCTGCCACCCGGCCCTGGTTCTCATAGAATCCTAGACTGCTGTGGGTTAGAAGTGACCCTTAAGGTCATCTAGTCCAACCCCCTTCAGTCAGCAGGGACATCTGCAACTAGATCAGGTTGGTCAGAACCCCAAACAACCTGACCTGGGATGGTTCCAGGGATTGGACGTCTACCATCTCTCTAGGCAACCTGGGACAGTGCCTCACAGCAGTGTAAAAACTTCCTTCCTTCTATCTGGTCTAAATCTCCCCTCTTTTATTTTACAATCATCACCCCTTGTCCTGTCCCAACAGGCCCTGCTAAATGTCTGTCCCCATCTTTCTTCGAGGCCCTTTGAAGTTCTGAAAGGCTGCAGGAAGATCTCCCTGGAGCCTTCTCTTCAAAGGCTCAACAACCTCCACCCCAGCTTGCAGTGAACTGTCCCCACAGGGACCCACCAGCAGCACCCATGCCACCATCTCCACACAGTCACCTTTCCTGGATACTCAACTGGCACCAAACCTTGTGGGCAGCACAGACCTCTCAGCTCCAGCCCAGCAGCAAGGAGCACAAATCCCACCAGGTACCTCCAGGTCTACCCTACTCAAGAGCTGTGTACAGGGCTGGTATAAACATGCAACCCCCTAGCAGCAGTGTCCCTAAGCAGGGCTGTGCCCCCTGCCAACAGCTCAGCTTTGCAAGTATCAGCCTCACTGCTCTAAGCTGCTGTGGAGCAACACTCTGGCACTGAGTGCTGCCCTTAGACTCACCTGCTGAGCAGGAGCATGCACCCCCAGCTCTTCTGCCTTGGGTGCTTCATCTGGAAACACAAACATGCTATGGTTTGAATTCACAGCCATGCCAAGAGACATACATTGATTTTAAACTTGAGAGCACCTACAGGTTGTTTCTACAGCTTAAGATAGGAGATGCCATCACAGAGAGGAGAAGGGCAGTCATTATCTGCTGTTCAGAAGTTTAACCTTTAGAGAAGGAATTGGGTTTGCAGCTATGCTTGTTAAATGCTTTTAAGCTGATCTTTTCTAAGAGGCTGTGCAGTTTATAATTGAGATTACCCACCAGAGACAGGATGTTTCCACAAGCAGGCCTAGGTTTATAGGCCACTGACACAGACTAAGGCTGCTGGTTGCTCTTCAAGAGGGACAGGACCACAGAAGATGGCATGGTACCACATTGCTGGAGATCACTGCAGGCAAAGAACAGAGGAGAAATACAGATTCCCCTTTCCAGTTACTTACAGGATCATAGAATAATAGCATCATTTTGGTTGGAAGAGACCTTTAAGGTCATCAAGTCCAACTGTTAACCCAGCACTGCCAGGTCACCACTAAACCTTGTCATCTATGTGCCTTTTAAAGCCCTCCAGGGATGATGACTCCACCACTTTCCTAGGTATCCTGTTCCAATGCTTGACAACCTGTTCAGGGTAGAAATTTATCCTAATATTCAACCTAAACCTCCTCTGGCACAACTTCAGGCACCTTTGGTTTCTCTTGCCCTATCAGCCATGAGGGCTACCTCCAGACAAAGCCTAGTGTGAACAGATGTGATCCTCATTATCGATCCCTGCTTTCTATCTGAGCAGCAGATGGATCTATTGAAGCAGGAACTGCCAAAATACAGAGTTCTGGAGGACCAGCCAAGCTCTGCAGGCCCAGAAGGCTGAAGGATCTGCTTTGAAATGCACTGGTAGGATCTGAGACAATCTTCAGTGCTGTGCAGCACACTCAAAAAGAAAAGTTATCCAAGATATGGGACCCAGCCCCTGGACCAAAGGGGCTTGTTTTGTAGGTCAGTGGCTATAGCATGAGTTAGAAGCATGAAAGGACCTCAGACAGGAATGTCAGTACTAAAATAATCACAAAGAATTAATAAAACCTAATTTTTAAAGTGCTTCCCCATCTCCAAACAAGAGAAAATGCTTTTCCCATGGGGATTGTTGGGTCTCCTGTTATCAGCAGTGAGCACAAATCTAACAAGTGCATCTGCCAATTCTATTTTAAGGGCTGCAGTGAGTTATCACAAGAGATCAGTAATGTCCACATTCCAAGAGGATGATTAAGTAAGGTGCCCAAGCTTACATCACTATCAGGTCCTAGGGGGTGCAGAAATGCACAGCCAAAACCAGCACAAGATCACCAACCTGACTGTGGCCCAGGAGACTTGAGAGAAGCCAAGAACTGGTGTCCCTTGTTCCCTGTGTCCTAGACAGACTGTCTAGACACACTTTGACTGCTGAACAGGTGACTTGACCACATACCTTCATGCCACATGTTCACCTGGCCAGGAGGGAGAGTGTGAAGGAGGGAAGTCAGACCTGTCTGAGAACAAAATCACCTTCCCCTCCTATCAGGTCTGGCACTGAGATTTGCTGTGCTGTTGCTAGATGCTGCAGTATTATTTCCTACCTTTTCCAGCCATGGGGCCATGCAGCTGGCCCTGGATCCCACTCTTCCCAGTTGCTGGCACCTGGACATGCCACAGCCCCAGTGCAGCTGTGGCACAGATCCCTAGGAGCTGGCTTTGAACGTCCCCAGAAAGCAGGGGCATCAGTGCCACAAGAGCTCAGGATAGCTGCTGCAGCTGCCTCATCCTGATGGCCCACAGGGCTGGGGGTCTCCTGAGACAGTTCCAGAGAGTCCTTTCCACTGAGGCTGTATTTTGGAGTCCTGTCTGCCTTTGTGCCTCTCACAGCTCCTGAGATGGGCCTGAGAGCAGTTGGGAGAGGGTATTCTTTGGGTTCCCCACTATGACTGCTCCTCCATGCAATGCATTGCACTGTTTATCCCTTCACCTAACACTGGTAACCAGGGAAAATACCAGGCAGATCTCAGATCAGCTCAGGAACTGCAAGGAAAAAGGGAGGATTTCACAGAGAAAAAATAATAATTTTTCCTGGTTGCATCTTCAGAAAAGAGCTCTGCTGAAGTGAGAAACCAGCCCAGAAGAACATGTTACTCATAGATCCCAGCAGAGAGGACACTTGGTTAAATGTTTTCCCCTGACACTATTTATCTCCTATTTCAACAGTCTGAAGGGGAAAGCAATACTCATCAATATTACCTTTCTCTTCTACTGTATTTCTTTTCTTTGCAGGCTGGCAATAGCAGCATGCTTGCCCTGATCAAGGAAATAATTGAGGGGTGTGTGGGGGTGTTTGAGGACCCCAGGTGCCCCAAAACACCCAGTATGGCTGGAGGAGGACCAACAATGCCAGGGTCATCACAGGACCATGCTAGCCTGGCCCTACTTTTAGCAACCTGTGTTAGAGAGGGAACTCTGTAGTGGTTTTGCTGAAGTATTACCTGTTGCCAGGACATTTTGGGATTTAATTTCTGCTAGTAAATGGACTGTAGACAGAGATTCCCTAGTGCTGAAACTGCCTACAAAGTGAGACAGCTCCAAACAAGGGGAACAGTTTGCTTCTGATGACAGAGAGGAGACAGAAATCCCCAGTGTAAAGAAGGGAAAGCTCCAAAGTGTGTGCAAGGCAGGTAGTAAGAGCAGCAGGGAGAAAATATCCTTGTGGAAAAGCTCCCCCATGAAGAGAGACAGAAGCATGTGGTATGTCATTATAGGCCAGGCTCCTACAGGAGAGAAACTAGACAAGGCAGAGATCAGTTTCTCACAAGAAAGAAGTTAGATAGCCTGAGGGAGAAAGTGGGAGTCAGCTAGCAGGAGCTCTGCAGCTGCCCACAAAGGCCTTGACACCCTACACAGTCTTAGCATGTTCTCCTCCCCACAGCTCACAGTGCCAGTCTTATCATATTTACATGTCCTTGTAGTGCACTGTTTCTATCACATTTATAGTGGTGGTTTTTATCTATGAAGGTGTCACTTGCTAATTCATCAGTGTACTCTGTGTCTGAAGCTGTTAGTTACTAATTGGTCAGTGCCCTTTCTGTATGAAGGGAAGGGGTCCTTATCCTTTCTGTGTGTAAGAGTACAATTTCCAGCTTCTGGAACAATCAAGTTGATTCTGATTGCCATCAGCAACTGGGGTCCATGCCCTCATATGCCACAGAAGCATACATGCTGGACTAGTGGAGAAGGAGAGACTGCTTGTGCAGTGGCCAAGGAACAATCAGACAGTGACAAATGGGTCTTGAAGAGGAATAAAAGCAGAGGTTTAGCACAAGGCACTGGAGGTGAATTGAAAGCAACAGCATGAAGTCCTGAGAGGAAAGCAGGGGGAAAAGCACCCAGAGAACACTACTGGCACTAGATTCTCTCTTTGGAAAGCTGCTTCAGGAAAACAGCTTTGCCCTCACAATGGGCACAGACTGGCTTTCCTGCAGGTGCTCTCCCACCTCTCTGCAGCAGGCTGGGCAGCCCCTATACCACTGGCCATACTCCTTGGGTAGGTAAAAGCAGTGTTGGCACCTCCCAAAGCTTACAAGTGCTGTCTCTTCCTCAGGCTAGCTTCAAACTAGCCAGCAGCCCCTGAACAGGAATCCTGGGGAATACTAGCAAATCAGCATCCCAAGAGGAATTCAGCATCCCAAGAGGAATTCACTGCACCTCTTTGTCAGAGTGGGGCTTCTTCTTTTTCCTGCTGGAGTTTGCAGCTGGTTTTGTCTTCCTGAGAAGCAATTGCTCAGATCTCCTCTTCTCCATGCCTCCCCAGCCTTGCCACAGCATGAGGAGCAGATAGACATTGTTCTCCAGATCCCTCATGCAGCATGAGCTCTTTGGGCCATTTTACACTTGTGGCTAAGAGCAGAGCAGAGCCCTGTGGGCTGTCAGGTAGCTTTCCCACCTTCACCATCACAGCTTCCAGATTAAGTTGGTTTCTTACCCTCTTGTTATTTTTATTTCTCTGGAAGTGCTCTGTGTGGCAAAGTAACCTTTATTAAGATCATTTTTTTTTCCCATATACTGCATGATTCTGCATTAACATGGTGCTCTTTTATCCTATTGTCCTGGTTTGGGATAGAACAGAACCAATTCTCTTCAGTCATTTGACTTGTTAGTTACAACTCCTCTGAGAAACTGCACAGGAATAGGAGAAACAGCTACTGCTCATCTGTCACTGTAACTTGTGAGCTCCTGAGCCTTCAAGAGAAACAGCCAGTTCATCTGAAACCTGACAGAGCAGCAGGGCCTCTGTATTTAATAACATCAGCATTTTGCTTCCTAGTGTTTCTGTATTTATGAAGCAGAAAAATAGTGAAGAAAGGGTAGAAAATAAAAATCCATGCTTTCCTATCAGCATTGTAGCCTTTAGAAGAAGGAAAAAGGACATCAGATCTAAATATAAATCACTGTGACCAAAGATAAAACCAGCTATATATTACAGAACAGCTGCCTGGTTGCTTTCTGCTTCTCAGGCCTATCCCCTCCTGCCCCAAAATCCAGGTCCTCTATAGCAACAGCCACAGAAGTGGAAGAGCCTTAGAGAAAGGAGCCCTGGCAAACCCACTGGATGGTCAGCCCAGCCACATGGAACCTATGTGCCAGCAACACCCATCCCAGCTGGATGGGAGGATCCCTAGGTCTTGGGGTGCAGAGGGCACTGCAGTTACCCTGGGCAGCAGCTCTGGGGAGGCATCTGGAGATTGCCACTGCAGCCAAGCCACCTGGAGAGAGCTGGCTTCCACTAGTAGAGGCCATCAGGCCAGGGGGTCCACAGGGATCCACCCTGGTGGAGCATCCCTCCAAGGGTGGTTACTGAAGAAGTCCAGCAACCTGCTGAGCCCCTGGGAGATGCAGAATAGGGCCCAGCCCTATGCCTGGAAAACTGGCAAAGCCTGCTTGCACCAGGGCACACTGCAGCAGCACCACTGCCTGCACAGGAGGGGGCCTCCAAGTGCCCTTTCTGTGCCAAAACCTATGCCTGGTCCTTGGACTACCAGAAGCACACCTGCACTCCCAGGGGTGAGAGGTCCTATGCCAACTGCAGGAAGGTCTTATTTATTTCTGAGTCTTCTTCCTCTGGGAAAAGAGGATCCAGCTTGGCTGGCATGGGATCCATCCCCCTGGCTGTACAAAGTGCCCCACACATTTCACAGGATGGTGGAAACACCAACACCCCTGTGGGCTTAAGCACATACACACTGGGCTTAAATTCCACATGGAAATGGGCAAGGAAAACCCAACTGAAGCCCAAAGCCTCCTGTGCTACCAATGAGGTAAGGGCTGCAAAACACAGCCCTTTCCTTTCATGCAGAGTACACTGGAGACTGTAATTACAGGCAAAATATTTGTACCCTTTGCTCTCCTCTTGGGAGAGCTCCTTACTGAAGCAGAAGTGCACTGAGTGCTTCTACAGCAATCAGCTGCTTTCTGAGACCAAGAAGAGGGACTAGACAGTGAGTAAAAAATGGCTTTCCTCAGCTATCTGAGAGCTGAGGCAATTAAAAGAAAATTAAGCTGCCATTTCTAACTTACACTGTAAGAGAGATGTGCAGTGCAGTGAAATAATTCAGAAGTTACTGCTGGAAACATCCTGTTCTCACCCATCTGTTGTGAAGAANCCCCTTCTTTCTTGCTTGATAATTAATTGCTAGTTATTGCTGCATCTCCAAATGCCAGAACCCAAGAGATTTCCAAATGCCAACAGAGATATTTAGTGGTTGGTACCTGGTTTAGCCAGCCTCACTTGGTGACAACCAACCAACATTTTGCAAGCCAGATCTCCCTGCTCAAGTCATTCCCAGGAAGGGCTCAGAGCTTCATTTGCTGGTTTAGAACACTTGCCTGAAAGGTCTTTGCAGCAGCTGCCTGGGAGCAGCTTCATTTCAGCAAAGGCCCTGGCCTGTGTGAGAAAACAGTGAGTCCCTTCCACCTTTCTCATTAGATATAAGAAATGAGTGATATTTATTGTCTGCTCACTGAATGCCAGCCTTCACATGAACCTCTTGCTTCCTGACATAACCCCAAGTCATCCTTGCCCTCAACACTGCCTCCAGCAGCCATGCCTGGCTTATGCTTCAGCCCATCACCCAAGGGTACCCCTGCCTCTGGTCCCTCCTTCCACACCTCCTCCTGTGCCAGTGCAATGCCAGGTTCATGTGTAAGGGGCAACACCAGCACAGGAAAGTTTCTGATGCTTCCCAGGTCAGAGCTTAGCTGGATTTTAGTCTCTCTCATGCACAGCAAGGCTGAGTATTCCCTGGGCTGGTATTTACTGACCTTCTAGAAGAGAGAACAGGGATCTGTGTGGTTTTAGGATGAGCATCTCCTTCCCCCACAAGGTAAGCAGAAGAGAGATGAAGCCCAAAACCATAGCAGGTGTGTGCTTCTCCAGAGTCCATATCACTCTGCTTCAGCCTGTCCAACCTCCTGCTTTGCAAGCCCTTCCAGGAAGGGTTTGGGGATGACTCTGGAACAATAAGGAAGGTGCATGCTAGGCTGACTCCATCATTTCCACTGCCAGGGGTGATAGTATGTTTTACAGGTCTGTACACAGCCAGCCAGCAAAATCTTTGCAAAACAAGACAGAAAAGACATATAAACCTCTTCCTCAAGAGCATTTCCTGAGAAGAGAAGCAAAAAAGCAATTATAGCAAACTGTGAAATAAAAAGGAAGTCAGGTCAAAAGACAGGTGAGCACACAATCCACTCAGCAAGGCTCTGTGCTGGCAATTGCTCAAAGCCCCCAAAATCTGCTTCCCTCTTTTGAATATGAACAAAACAGATCAAGCTGGGCCTTTCCTCACTCAGATCTGGCTATCTTCCATCACAAGAGGGATATGGGGGGGTGCTGGAGCAAGTCCAGAGAAGGGCCAGGAGAATGATCAGAGGGCTGGAGCACCTCTGCTATGAGGACAGACTGAGAGAGTTGGGGTTGTTCTGTCTGCAGAGGAAAAGGCTCAGAGGAGACCTTCTTGTGGCCTTCCAGTATCTGAAGGGGGCCTGCAAGAAAGCTGGGGAGGGACTTTTTAGGAGGTCAGACAGTGATAGAACCAGGGGAAATGGGTGTAAGCTAGAGGAGGGGAGATTTAGGTTGGATATTAGGAGGAAGTTTTTCACTCTGAGGGTGGTTAGACAGTGGAACAGGTTGCCCAGAGAGGTTGTGGAAGCCTCATCCCTGGAAGCTTTTAAGACAAGGCTTGATGGGGTCCTGGGCAACCTGATCTAGTGGATGGTGTCCCTGGCAGACAGGGGAACTAGATGATCTTTAAGGTCCCTTCCAACTCTGACAATTCTATGATTCTATGAACAGTCCAAAAGAAAATCTCTTTTGCCTCTTGCCCACATGTGCTGCTGAGCTCTGGGGCAAACCCAGGTGTTTGTACCTATACACAGTGTATTCAGTGTCTATCACCATATGCAAGGACTGTGCATCTGCACACCTTCAGAAGTGAAGCAGGACATGAGATCTTACAACTACTCACAGATTCCTTCCTGCACCTCAACCCAAGCCTGCAGGTATCCCTAGGGGTGAGTTTTGGTGCATGAAAAGCAAAGGCTTAACAGTAAGTGTACAGGCAGCCTTGTGGCACCACAGTCATAAACATGGATCTCAGCCTTCCTGACATACTGCACTTCTGCCACATTGCCTGAGCTGTGATCAGGAGCTGAGGTGCAGCTGGAGATGGGACCAGCTAGCCACCTCTCTGTACTCAGGAAATGCAGCTCCCAACCTCACAGATCTCTGGGAAGGAAGCATCTCCCAAAGCATACTGCACCAGGTGAAAAACATCCCCACTCCACTGGATTTGGTGCAGCAGCTGTGCTGTAAGTGCCCAGATTCTCCAACACAGTTGTGCCTTCTGGCAAGGTCAGCTTTCAGCCAGCAGATGTAACACTCTGCCAGCATAAATACTCCTGTAATAACCATATTACAGACTATTCTCAATGCAAAAGTCAATGTTGCCTTTTTTTTTTTCACCCTCCTGGGGCAAACCAGGAGGCAGATAGACTTCTACATGTAAGTTCATCTTCTTTTTAAACAAGTAAGGTATAAATCTGAAATCTAGCTGAGAACTGGCCCAAGAGCTTCTTAAATGCAAGTACTGAGACACAAACAGGAGCAAATTTCCTATGAGTTCCCACAAGGACAGTCAGATCACACTTAAATCTTGGGGTCTGGGAGAGTGAATGCTGCATCATACCTCCTCCCAATTCCCTTTCTCAATAAATGACAACAAGTCATTCATCACTTACACCCCTAACCAAGCAAAAGCCCAGACCAAACCCTTTATAACAGCTGCTGACAGTTCAGGTTTTAGCAGCTCCTCTTTTGGAATCACTGTCAACCCACCAGGCAGGCCAAAAGAACCCACTCAAGTCACTAACCCTAGGCTACCTTCCTGTCACCTATGCAAGGCTCTGAGCCCAGAGACCCATCCTTTAGAGTCCCTTGCAGCCAACCAGTGTGCTGGTAGCTTGTACAGAAACAGACCTGCTCTGAGCAGATCACTCCTCCTGCTTTCAGCATTTGAAGCAGGTAAGCAACAACTAAGACAACACCCTTCATGAGGAAATGAGTTTATGAGCTCTGATGTTTACTTCTAGCAGATAAGCAAGAGGAAAGCCATGAGATGAACTGCATGAGCATGTTCATTTGAGCACAGCCTCCTCTGGGAAACACCATTCCCAGGTAGCAGGGGGCAGTTCAGCAGCAGAGCCATCCCCCAGTGAATTTACAAGTGGCCTGACCTGTGCCACCTGCTTCATGGGCTAGCTCCCAGTCAGTGGTTACTCTTTTAAAATGCTTTTAACCTTGCACAGGCCCACAATCTTTTAACTTCTTAAAGCATCAGGCACAGCTGGGATCACCAAAATACAACCATTGTTCTCCTTTCTATTTCCACTATGGTATCCTAGGAAAATGCTATTCATCTGCTGTTCTGTTGGTGAGATCTTGGCCTCTGTTTGTTTCCAGTCTGTAAGGAGGAAAACCACAGAGGAGGCTCCCTCTGCCAACAGAAACTTTACCAGATCAGAGGCAGATCATCACATGATGAAGCCTCCCTTTAAATAAAAGCTTGCCTACTCCAGAGATTTCAATGCCCTTTGCTCAGATTAATTGACAAAAGATGGATTGCTTAGGTTACATCAAAGATTCCTGCTTCGGACTCCTCCACACTGAGAGAAGCCCCACAGCATAAGAGGAGGAGGATGGTATGCAGAGGAGCAGCAAGCACATTTAGGTGTATTTACCTAAGAAAACAGTAGCATAGCTGCCAAGGACTGGATGATGATTCCAGGTCACTGAGGGCTAGGAGTCTGCAGCACTGGATCTGTTTTAACTAGCAATGAGATCCTGGAGGGAGTCCTCTGCACAGCACAGCAAATGGAACCACATCTTCCACAGCCTCACTTGGTGACATGGCTTGCTGGAGCTAACAGATGTGCTGGCTACTCTGAACAAAGGAAAATGCCTTCTGCTCAAGCCACACACTTTGAAACCTCTCTGGTGAAGCAATGCTCTACAGCAGGTCTATTTGCTCACTACCTCCCTGTTTCAGCTAGATAATCATGACTAGCTATGTCTGTTGTAGGCTATCAGCACCTCAGACTGACATTGTGAGAGTGTCAGGGCCTTGGAGGGATTTCCAAGCTGTTCTATTAAAAATGTAAAGTGTGTATGTGATGATCTCTGGGTTAAATTAAGCTCCAAGGGATTTCTTGTAGCCTGCACAGGAGTTAGTGGAAGTTCCTTTGAAGAAGGTTTTCCCAGAAAGCACCACACACTTTAATAATTCCTTTTACACACAGAAGCACTTTATATGCCAGCCAACCTTCCAGGCAAGTCTCTTTTTAATAACCTTTTAGTTAAGCCTAGTCATTTTCATTTCACCAACCATTTACTCTTCCCATTAAACAGACCTTTGTTCCAAACACTTTTCACCACTGTGCTCTTATGGGTATGAATTCCACCAGCTGCTAACACCAAAACCCAGAATAACTAGATGCTCTCAATTACAGCAACTAAGTGGAACAGTCACACAACATAAAAGTATGCATAGTGGTGCAGTTTAATGGGACACTAAAACCCCCTACAGCAAGAGTACCTCATCCCCAAGGGAGAAGCAGGATGCTCACAACAAGAGACTGTGACTGACAACTTCAAAAAGGGTATAGAACATGAGAGTGTAAACTTAATGCATGATAACTTCTGGAAGGGCTTTGTCACCTTGCTATCTGCTCTCTCTCCAGGTCATTTTTAGATTGTACTGAACAGCACAATCCTCACAGAACAGCACTGACGACCTCCCTCTGCAGATCATTAACCTACAGATTCCTTTCAGCCAGGATTTTTTTCCATGCAAAGATTGTTCCTCTTAGAGAAGCTAAGCAGCCCTCAGATAAGACCAATCCTTTGCTAAGGGGCCCTGTGAAAAATCCTTTGGAAACCCAAACCCATACTGGAACTACCTGCAGAGCGGAGTTTGGAGAAGTCTCACTCACAGCCTGGGTCCAGTCATCCTGCAGAGGTATCTGTGCTACAGAAGTAAATCATTTCAGAGACAACAGAACACACCCCTAAAAAAAAGGGATGCAGATCAGTTCCCTGAGCTGGAGACTCCTTTGAGGAATGACATTAAAATGATCCATTAGTGAGGCCAGGAGAATCAGTCTCCCATTCATAATCAAGCCACAGTGCTGCTGTGGACAGTGGTTCAGCTTGACCTGTGCCAAGGACCTCACCTGGAACACGACAGCACCTCCAGCTGTAAAAGTGCCTGCTCAGTTGTTGCACATGTGGAAGTTGCTGAGCAGCCATCACTGGTGGTTTTTTTTCACTCTGTGAAACATGTGAACAAATGGTAGTCAGTACTTTACATTAAATAGCCTGGTGATAAATGCAAGGGTACATTTCCCTGAAGCTTTACTTTCCTTCTGCTGCACCACTTCCTGCTGAAAAGGCATTAGGCATTAGAAAGGAATTAGTGACATTATGGCAGCTGGCAGAGGAAAGGAAGCAAAGCCTTCTGCCAAGGAAAGGAAAGCAAGGCTGCAACTTGAGGACAAACTGGATGCTTCTACCACAGTGGTTAACCATAGATTGCCATTATTAAGCTTCAAAGTTAAAAACCCTATTGCCACAACTGAGTTACAGCCTTAAGGAATTTGGCAGCACCTGCCTGAGTCTGCCAGGCTAGTTTCTAAAGAAAGTTTTCTTCACTAACCATTTGAATCTACATCAAAGCAGAGAGTCCAGCAGACACTGAGTAGTATTCAGACACAGCACTGAACACAAAACACAGTTTTGTCATGAGAAGCTTCCTTATGTGTGCAAATATTCAAATGAAGAAGATTCCTACGCAGTGAGTGGCAAAGGTGGCTCCAATTTAGACTTCAGCTCTTTGAATTTTGTGTTCCCAAACACTTCCTAATGTAATACCCAGCTGGACAGATTTAGAATGCATGGTTCCATCAGAGACACAAATGTATTCAAATCCCTGACCCCAAGAACATGCCCCATCATAGCAAAAAATAAAACTTTTTCCATTATTAACATTCAAATAATCACATGGAAGGGTGAAAGGGATTGGTACTCCCTTAGAAACATTCATGACATACAGCTGGTAGCTACTGAGTTTATTAAGGAACTGGTTTGTGGTTGGTTTTTGTTTTGTTTTGTTTTTGTTTGGGGTTTGTTGGTTTGGGTTTTTTTTAAATAACCAACATGGTACTTCCCCCCCAAGTAAGAAAAGGAATGGAATGAAAAACTCAGCAGAATGCAAGGAGAGAAGGGACAGAGAGATAGCAGACATAGCAAAGACCTGCAACTACAGATCTCCAAAGAGCTATGGCACTCAAGAGGGCAGGGCCAATTTATTCAGTGACCAAGCCTGCAGAGAGAAGTCTCACAGCCCATGCATCCTTGTGAAAAGCTCAAGCTGATGCATCACCAGCTTGCTGCTAGGACATGAGAGTGATTTCAGTCTTCTCAAGTCTCACATTTCATTACTCAGTGGTAATTAGGGTATTTTTTCATACACAGCCAGTTTAAAGCCAGGGAGTGCAACCTCTACCAGTACAAGTCCCAGAGAGCCCCATGATGGAGCATTCCTTGTCAGCCATTCCTGGCAAGCGGGTCTGGACCGGCCAGAGCATGTGCAGTGGATTGCTTTCTCCAGCCCAACAGAGCAGGCCTCCTTCAGGCAAGAAACAACCAAGAAGACCAAAACCACAAATGAACTAAGAATTCAGACTTGTCCAATCTGTGCCTGAGCTCATGCCTCCATGGGGTACCTGACTCGGTGAAGGAGTGACCGCAGTAACAGCAAGAGTAGGGCTTCTCTCCGGTATGGATGTGGTGGTGGCACTGGAGAAAGGCCAGGTGGGTGAACGTCCCTTTACACTCCTGGGAAGAGAAGGGATGCTCTCCAGCATGAGTCTGTTGGTGTCTTTTCAGCCTGAGCAGCTGGACAAAGGCCATGCCACATTCCTGACACTTACAGGGCTTGTCTTCTCGGTGGATCACTCCTGGCAAGAGAAGGGATGCTCCCCAGCACGAGTCTGTTGGTGTCTTTTCAGCCTGAGCAGCTGGACAAAGGCCATGCCACATTCCTGACACTTACAGGGCTTGTCTTCTCAGTGGATCACCTTGTGTTTGGAAAGCAGGTTAGGCTTATCAAAACCTTTGCCACATGTTGGACAGGTGTGAGGTTTATAGTCATCACCCTCAGACTTTGGGTTTGTTGCACAAGGCTGATCCGGGTACTCCACAGTGTGCTGGTTCCAGTGCCTTATGGACCACGGGTTCCTAGCCAGGCCATTTCCCAGGATCACCATGGAGTGCTTGAGCTTGTGCACGTTGTGTAGGTGCCTCCAGACATTAGCTGTGTGAATGAAGCCCTTGTCACACTCTGGGCACTTGTGTGGCCTGGCACTGGAGTGAATGAGCTTGTGCATTCGCAAATTCGCCGCCCGGAAGAACTCCTTGGCACAGACAGGACAGCGGTAGGGGTTTTCAACAAGGTGAGTTCTCTGGTGGTCCCACAGCTCACTCATACCCTGGAAAGAGGAACCACATTTCTTGCACCTATAGGACAAAGCTTCCTCAGAGACAGGCTCCAGGTCCTCATCAAACACATCAGCAAGAACAGCATTTTCATGATCATGTAGTGTTCTCCGTGGTTTCTTAGATTGCTCAGAGGAACAGTGTTCTAAATCTTGATCTTCACACTGCAGGTCAAAGTTGGTACTGGAGGGGACAAATACTCCAGCTGCACTCTCATCTTGTTTCTGGTAGTAGGTCTCATAGGTTTCTTTGTCTTCACATTGCAACTCTGCAGGAAGCTCCTGCTTACCCGAAGGTCCAGTAGAGTTGTGATGAGGACTGCATGTCTGCAAGTAATTCACTTCTACCCTCTTCTGGAGGCTAGATGTGTAGCCCACCTGCTTAGTGGTCTTTCTGGAATAATGTGAATGCTTATCACCTCTGTCACAAATGTTATTCTCAGAGTCCCAGTCCACACTCACATTCGTACTCAGAGGTGCACATTGTGTTCATCCACAGCTCATCGATGATGTGCACACCAAGAGCTTCAGCTCCTTCATGGTAAGTCCACCTCATTCTCAGCTTTCTTTACAGTCCTCCCTAAAAAATAAACCACCCATTTCATTAGTAATTTTTCTGATATTAAAATAAGATAAAGTTACCATAGTGAAGATTTCTTTCTGATTAAAAGAATGGGACAGACTCCTAGTGATGCAATAGGAGAAACAGAATCACCTGCTTTTACAGATGTAGAAAACACATAATACAGACAGACCACAGTTAATGAAGTTAAATCCTCTCTCATAATCAATCTAGCCTTCACTACAAACATAAAGTGGTAATTTCCACTTTGAATTCACCTAAAGTTGAGACATCTTCAGAAAGGTCTGGAACACAAACACTTTCAGCCAAGTCCAACACCACAGCTGGATTCAGAAACTGTGTCAGTTAAAGAGCCCAAACCAGAAGCAATGTACAGAAGGAAGGTCTGAAGAGCTTGGGAGCATCTTTGTCCTCCCATCCTGAAGATATGCGAGGTACCTGTGCCACTGCCAGCTAGCACCAAGGAAAGGCATGAAAGAGTTGTCCAGAAAGCTTATTAATCATCTTCCCAGGCTTCAAAGCACTGCTAGTAATCCTCTAGAGCTGGCCTGCTGAAGAAGCTTCAAATTCTCTGGGTAAACTCCCTTTGCAGACCAGTTGTGCTAGCAGAAAATATGAGCAACAGTAACTGGTCAGAAATATCTGTCTGATTCACCAGCTTTCTTGTGAAGAAGACACTTTTCTTTACATCATACCAAAGTGTGGATTTGTGACAGGATTTGGATTTGCAAAAGCCTTTCTAGGTTTGCCCCAGCAGCCACTGTTGACCCAGCTCCACAGGGAGCTTCCACTCACCTGGTTTAAACCTGCATACACACTGAATTGCTAGTCTAAGCTCAGAAACTGCATTTTTACCATCCTGATGGATATTTTGGCTGCTACTCTGACCCACCTTCTCATTCACCTCTGCTTTTTATGTTCCCACTGCTTCTTCACTTCCTTTTAACTGCTTTTGTCTGGGTAAGACTTCTCTGAATGCAAGCAGAGATATACATATTTCTGTATTTCCATGTGTACATAAACATAAAGCTTGTCCATTTAGTTTCAGTAGGTTTAAACAGTTATAAAAGCACCGTAGCAACGTGCATGAAGTGCAAGGTCTCTCTGCACATCTCAGAACGACCAGCTTCATCTGAAAAACACAAGCTGGGCTTTCTTCTGCCGTGATGTCGAGAACAGGCTCAATTAGCCTTTTTTATCAGCCACTGGCTGGAACAGAATGGCTCAAGTCACCCCCCAACTTCCACCACCATCTCCATTAATTTAATCCCCACGGGCCCAGGAACCGTTCGTCACCTCCTGGGAGGGGCTATACAACTCCAACAGCATCCCACCGGCTCCGAACGCTCTAACTGGGTTGGTTATTTCCTTTGCTGAACTTTTCCGAGGGAGGCTGGCACCGCTTGACTCCAGAGAGCTCCGTGACAAAGGCCCGGCCGGTTTCAGCGCGGGGGGAGGGAGGAATATTTAAATCACGATTTAGGCTTGAAAAAAACCCAATAATTATTTGTTGTTTGTTGTTTTTTTCCTCATTCCAGGCTGAACGACCCCCGCCCCAAACTTTTCTCCCTGGCCCGGGGGCTTACCTCGTTCCGTTCCCGCAGCCGCCGCCGCTCCCTGCGGGGCTCACTACCCGCGGCCCTCGGCCCCGCCGCCAGCATCGGCTCCACGCAGCCACTCACGCCGCCGCGCCGGCCCCCGGCAGCGGCGGCAGAGCAACGGCAGCCTGCCGTGCCCCATCCCGGTCCGGTCCGCAGCGACCGGCAGCTGCCAGCAGCGGCGCGGGACGCGGCGGTTTCTCACCCGGCAGCGCGGATCGGGGGCGCAGGGACCTCCCTTCTCCGGCTCCCGGCGCCCATTTCAAACAGGAGGGAGCCAGGAGGTGCGGGGAAGCGTCCAGGTGGATGAGGCGCTGGATCCAAGACAGCAGGTAATGCATAGAATCCGACTGGTTTGGGTTGGAAGGGACCTTTAAAGGTCACCTAGTCTAACCTTGCTGCAGTGAGCAGGGACATCTTCAGCTAGATCAGGTTCCTCAGCTGCCCTCCCCTCCCTTTCCGTCCTCTCCTGCTGAAGGGCTCTCCCAAATCCCTAGAGCTCAGGTCGATCAGAGCCTTCTCCCCAGCTCCCGCCTGCACCAACTCACAGGGTGTTCCTCCAACCCACGGCAATACCTGCACGTCTTACCACAGAAGTTTGGCAGGGATCGGATTCACTTTCAAGCTTTGCTTTGTCCCAAGAAAGAGGCTCTGCTCTTGTCAGGAAGGCTCTATCCACATTCTGACTGCTGTGTCTCACATCCAAGTAGGATGTTTCTTCACTCTGAATGCCCAGAACTGCAATGGACATCTTTAGTGAAACTACCAGGGCTTTTCTTATTCCTAGTAGAAGACCTTAGCCCAACACATCCCAGGGTGCCATCTGCCTTTTCCAAAGCCACAAAATGACCACAATCTGTAGGCTTTCTCAGGCTCCTTTCCTCCATCCCTTAGAGCTGATAACCCACCAGTCTGGAGCAGAATTTTTCACCATTTCCCTACTGCTATTCCTGCAGATCTTCTCCTTCTTCCATGGCTCTGCAGCCCTCCCTCCTGTTCATACTCCCTCTCAGAACGTTACATGTCCATTTTTACATTCCCATCATTAACTCAGCAAGAGTGTACATGACCAGCATGCAAATATGGTAAATAAGAATGCTCCAGGTTTTACACTCTTGTGTTATCACAGAGCTTCCTAAAAATAAAACAGGAAGCCAGAAACTACTCTGCTGGGAGTTGAGGAACAGAAACGTTCAGACCAGCTAGTCCTGGTCATATCCAACAACTACACATTTCTTTTGACTTCAATCTAATCAAATGGCAGCATTTCCTTTTGAAGCTGCCAAGGAATGGCATAATGACAGGAAACAATGGTCTTTCTCATAGGGAGGAAAAGACCAAATGCTCCAGGCTGTCCTCCTCCTTCTCAAAAGCATCAATAAGAATTATGCTTTCATCATCCTCTCTTATCCTTTCTTGAGGTTCCTCAGAGCATTCAGAGGAAATACATTCTAAACATGACTCTTCACACTGCAGGTGAAAGTTGGTGAGTTGGTTAAATCATGCTTCAAAGGTCTCCTCTTCTTTGCACTGCAGTTATGGATGGCTTTCTTCTCTCCTGAAGGTCTAGCAGGATGCACCCAGGACTAGAACCTGGTGAGTAACCTTCTTCCACTTCCAGCTGCAGGCTGCCTTTGCAGCCTACTGCTTCTAAGGCTTGTCTGGAATCACCTGAGTGATCCTCACCTGTGTGACAACTAACATGAACAGAAACCATGTTTGCCTCCAACCTATGGCATCATATAGTGCTTACTTGTGGAGACAGGCAGTACAAATCTCTGTGACCTCACATTGTTGGCTTCTTTCATGTCAGTTGCCTTGGAAAAGAAACAAGAATTTAAGTATCTGCCAGGCAAAGTTAGTAGTTCAGATGTCAGTTTAATTGAAAATACTTCAGAAGCAATAAATAATGCAGCTCACTCCCAACAGTGTCTCCAGGGTTACATCAAGGACCCAGGGGTAACTCTATCCAGCACACTGTGTCTTCTGTTGCTGGTGTGAGACAGAAAATGGGCAAGGTAGTAAACCCAGCAGGTACACACTCAGATGAACAGAAGTGTCAGCACACTCATAAAATTCAGGAGCACTGTCCCCAAAGTAGCTTCTTGCTTTCAGTAATGAAGAACCAGCCACTCTACTAATGTTTCCCTTTTAACACAAAATGAAAGATGAAATCCAAAGGTCTTATGTACCCTGGTTTTCAGATGAATGTACTTAGCTCTACCAAGGTCCACATACTTTTTAAGTTTTCCTCCTGTACTATTTAAAACTTATCTTCTGTTACCTATTGCATTGATAAGCACATGATTCCATTAAATTCTGTAGTCTAAGCCTTTCCCATCAGCCTTGATAAGTTATTCCAGCACACACTAAAAACAAACTGTAAGCCTCAAGGAGGTGGCATTAAAACAAGTGAAATACCTCTCTTTCCACAATATATGATCCTTATTAAGATCACACCATTGCTGCTTTGTACCCATCCTACATTCACACTCCCAACACACACATATGGATGCCAAATCCTCCTTTTTATTCATGCTATGTCAGTTTTACATGTTTTAAATATGAAAAGTGTATCAGGACAAAGGAGTATCTGAAATCTAGTTGTCAGATCTCTTTGGAGTCATTTTTAATTACTTTTTTTCTTGAAGGATTAGACTCTACACTCCCATGTTTCCACTGATCACTAAAGACTGCAAATGTGTTGGCTGGCACAGTAACAAATCTTATGAAGGGTTTAAAATCACATTCCACCAAAATCCAGTTTGTATGGGCTAGACAGGTTTCTCCCCTAACAGCTGGCTGTTTTGTGGTAGGACTGCCATAAACACTTTCAACATCTAAGAGCTTCACTCTTCTACATAAAACAACAAGAAGAAAGTTTCCTTCTGAGTAGGAACTGAATTCAGAGAAACTTAACTGGTATTTGGCTATAGCTTGAACTTGTAATTCCTCAGGGGAATGCTGGGCTCCCTTTAGCACACTCAACTCTGATGAAAAACTGGCAATAGCTGTTTGCTGTTAGAGATACTGAATTTTGCCAGGACACCATCACAGCACCAGACAGCAGGTGCTCTCCTACAAAAGCTGGTTACACCATATGCAACATACTACAGCCACAGAGATGGAGAGCAAGCAGCAGCACCCTGCTGAGAGTGAGATGAAAAGGAGCTGCAGGTTCTCTGACACTATCCTCTCTCAAATCACCTGGAACAAGGAATCATTTCACTATCTCTAGCCAGCTCCAGCCTGTTATCATAACATGTTTTGTTCTGTGAAGCTTGCCAGGAACTTCTAGGTCTTTTGGTCCCAGTCAACTGGCATCTCATAAACAAGGTGTTCAGAAGAAACATACACTGAGAAAACAAGTCCTAACTCCAGCAGAAGCCACATAGTTATAAAATCTAGAGTCAAGTTGCAAAGACCATGGAAAAATTAATGGAAGGAAACTAGGTGAGGACTGCAAAAGGCAAATCAGTCAAGGAATAACCTTCTGGCATGCTCATTTCTCAAACTTGCATTTTCCTTTGCAGATATTGATCTAGATTGCCAACAAATCTCTATGCAACACTCGTGTGACCCCAGCCCAACTCCAACAGCCCAATGCTAGTGCTGGACATGCAAAGGAGCCTGCAAAGCAATAACCAGACCTTTTTGATGCAGGGCAGAAAGTGTGTATGCCACAGAATCCATACCCTACAGCCTTCTGCAACAACTGGCTGTAGTTTAAGAGATGTATCTGTTATCTGCACACATACCTCAGACGTGCTTAGTTTTGAAAAGCCCCAAAATGCATACACAAGCTTGTTAAAGAGCGAAAGGAGAAACCTCTACCTGCTGAAGTTCTCTCAATACCCTTTCTCTGAACTCACTGTTTTGTCTTGCAACTCTTGGATCCCTAAGTTGACTCAGAAAAGCACTCGACCCAGCTATTCAAACAACCATTCAACATACAGGATTTCTCCAGGAGTACCTGATTAAGCCTAAGTGGGACGGGTTTAGTAGCGACCCAGGAAAACACACACTCTCAGCGAGGTTTTGGATTCAAAAGGAAACTGAACGAACACCTCTGCCTGTAACACCCACAAAAGCGACCCGGAGCTACTGGAGGGGAGTCTCCCAGTCCTCTGCCTCTTCGCTCTTTCCCATGGCTAAAGGACGACGGGCGCAAGGGGAAGCTCACACTGCCCGATGAGGTCTTTCCCGCAGCAGCCCCCGCACCCCCAACCCCTCACCGTTCAAGGCCGGGCCGTACGGTGCACTGCCCCACGGCGGCCCCAGCCCCAGCCCCAGGAGAGGAGCGACGACCACCGCCGTGCCGTGCTAGAGCCGTGCTAGAGCAACGGCACTGATAACTCAGCACGGACAACAGCCTCTACGCCGTGACATGACCTTCTGCAAGGAGGAGGGCAGCCAATCGCCCCAGCTGATGACGCGCCTAGCCCCGCCTCGGCCTGACAGACAGCTCCCGCCACCAATCGGCGGCTGCAGCCCGGCTATTGGCCCGTGAGCGCGTCACGGACGTCTGCATACGCTACTTGCCAGGCTCGGGGTCTAACCCAAAGTGTTCGGTCACGGACATCCCCGGAGACCGGCTGCCGCCACATCCCCAGTCACGGACACAGCGTGAGATCAGCTCCTGTCACACCCTCATGGGACCTGGCCGTCAGAGGTCCCCGCCACACCCCCTGCGGGACTTTCGGAGCTGGGGACTGGCCCCGCCACGTCTCTGGTGTGGCTGATACCCAGAGACTAGCCCTGTCGTACCTCCAGTGTGACTGACACAGCTAGAAACCTGCCCGGTAACACCCTCAGTGTGACTGACACCACGGGGGACCTCCCCTGTCACGCCCCCAGTGGCAATGACCCAGTGAAAGATCAGCCCCTGTCACTCCACCTGTATGACTGACACGCCGACACCAGTCCCTGTTACTCCCTCAGTTTGACGGATACAGCAAGACGCTAACTCCCCCATCACAGCCCTACTGTGACTGACATTTGGAGACCAGCTGCTGTCACACCCCCCGTGTGACTGACACAGGCAGGGACCGCCCCTGTCACCCCGCAACGTGACCGACACAGGCAGGTACCACCCCTGCCACCCCCCCCAGTGTGACTGACACAGGCAGGGACCAAGCCGTGCTCCTATCCCCAGCACGACTGACACGCTGAGACCACCCCTGCCCTGTGACATATCACACACCCATGAGGCTGACACAACTGTCCCCAGTGAGACTGCCTCTCAGGAGTCTCGCTGGACACCAAAAAACACAACAGGAGAGAAAACTGCACTCACAGAAAGAGCAGATTCTTCTCGAGGGTCCTTAGCTGTGGAAAACACCTCAACAGAGCATAAAGGAGTCCAAAACTCCTACCTCCCTTCTGTGCTCAAGCCCACCTGCTCAATCCTTCTCCAAAACACACTCATATTTGCCAACCTTCAACCACTGCTGTCACACATGACCAGCACAAAGTTTTTCATATAAAATCTTCCAGCTGTTCATTAACATCCATTGTTTAATAACACAGAATCATAAACTGGTTTGGGCTGGAAAGGACTTTTAAAGGTTATCTAGTTCAACCCCCCTGCAGTGAGCAGGGACATCTGCAACTAGATCAGGTTGCTCAGAGCCTCATCCAACTTTGCCCGGAATGGTTTCAGGGATGGGGCATCTACCATCTCTCTGGGCAACCTGGGCTAGTGTCTCACCACCTGCAGTGTAAAAAAAATCTTCCTTCCATCTAGTCTAAATCTCCCTCTTTCAGTTTAAAACTGTCACCCCTTGTCCTGTCACAACAGGCTCTACTAAAACGCCTGTTCCCATCTTTCTTCTCGACTCCTCTAAGTACTGAAAGGCCACAATAAGATCTCCCTGAAAGCCTTCTCTTCTCAACAACCCCAGCTCTCCCAGCCTGTCCTCCCAGCAGAGGTGTTCCAACCCTTGGATCATTTCTGTGGCCTTCTCTTGACCCCTTCCAACAGGTCCATCTCTTTCTTGTGCTGAGGACTCCAGAGAGCTGGACACAAGTATTGCAAGATGTCTGGATACAGTGTGGAGCTCCAGCAGCAGAGGCTTTGCCCTCAAGCCAGGGTCTGCCACTCCTGCTGCAACACAGAGAACAGAGGAATGACTGCACAGGGGAGCATGAGCACAGTGTATATGAGCAATTCCCTAAATATACAGGCTATATGGGAGAAGTCTCCAGATCCAGGACTCTCTGCTAAATCGAGTCCAGGGTATGATGCTTGTGCTATGCAGATGAGCTGGCATATTGTCTCCCACACAAGACAGTCTCCAAAGGAACCTACACCTACTGCAAATATCCTGCAGCATATGGACATTTATAGGTCAACCTGGAAGAAGGGAGAGTAATGATTGTCCAAAAAAAGCAGGAACCTGAGCAATTTTCCAGTGTTATTTTGGAAAATGGAGACATGGAACAGGCTGTATTATACATACCTGAGAGCCATTAGAAAATGTCAGCTTGCCTCTAAAGTGCATTAGAAGGGAAGAAAATGCCTCCAGCTTTCTTGTGTGAGAAGAGAATGCAGCATGTAAATAAGATTCCCTAATAAAAGTCAGCACTGGAATGAATTTGCAAGCATATTCCATCTCTCTCTTGTGATGGGGATGGAGGCTGGGTTTCCATTCTAGCAGCCAGAAACATCATCAGGCTGAAACTCTGACAGAAAAGCTGCACTTTGATTGCAGGAGCAACCCAACCCTGATGTATAAGCCAGGGACTCCTCCTGTAATGATTTCAGAGCACACCCAGAATATTTGTTACTCTTCTCAAAATTGAGCTGGAAGAAAAAAGAATTTCTGGTGCCAGCTCTGTGAAAACAACACATATGTCTCAACAGCTTAGGGCTAGATGATTTAAACCATCAATGCAATATTCTGGGTGTTGAGGGAGGAAGGGGACTGGCAAACCCTGAAATCTGAACCTCTCAGCAGTCACCTCCAGCAGGTAGCTGTCACATCTCCCAGTTGGATGCACCATCCTCAGTATATTTTTATAGAGCTCCAGCCTCTGAATAAGAGCCAGACCCTCTGCTGACTGATGCTTCTGCTGGAGAGCTGGGATTTCTATAATTAGCACCAGAGAGGATTTGAGGAGGGAGCTGTCATTTTTGGTTGGGGTTCCTTTTTTGGGGGTAAATGTGGATGTTGCACTTTTGAAAACAAAACGTTTTGCTTGAAACTTCAGCACATGGGTTCACAATTGCAGAGTGGAAACGAGGAGCATGTCAGTCCTGGGAAAAAAAAAAACACATGAAATTTGCAAGGAAGCACAGAAGGGGGCAAATGGAGATAAGACAGGCAGGCTGCTAGCCTTTCAGCTGCTGGAAAACTTGCACAGCAGAGACTTACCCCTTAGAAGAGAAGCAAGGGGGAGAGAAAAAAAAAAGAATTCTAGAAACACCTGCTTTCCCTTCTCTCCTATGTGTGCAAACTCTCATTAGAATAATTATTAGATCACAGCATGATCAGGGGAGACTTTCAGCAGCAGGATGCATCCCTCTCTACATTTCTGCTGGGATCTGTGTGCCCACTTCCAGTTGCAGAACTGTGCTGGTAGCCATGTTCACAAAGGATGCATCATTATTCAAGGGGGAGAAATCCTCTGTTTTGAATGTTTTGGTCACCACTGTGATGACCAAGGTGCCTGTCTTTGCCAATTTGTATGACTGCTTTTACATTTGGCTCCTTCTAAGTTTTCTTTGTCATAATCCTCAGGAAGAGCAAAGACATAAAAAATCCCTTGCCAATAGGTAACTAACCTGGAGACCTCATTGCAGTCTACAACTTCCTCATGAGGGGAAGTGGAGGGGCAGGGGCTGATTTCTTCTCTCTGGTGACCAGCAATAAAACTAAAAGGAATGGCATAAAGCTGTGCCAGGAAAGGTTTAGGCTGGATATTAGGAAAAGATTCTTCACCCAGAGGGTGGCTGAACACTGAAACAGGCTCCCCAGGGAATTAGTCATGGAACCAAGCCTGGCAGAATTAAAAGAGCATCTGGACAATTCTCTTAGACACATGCTGGGATTTTTGGGGTTGTCCTATGCATAGTTCAGAGTTGGACTTAATGATCCTTGTGGATCCCTTCCAGCTCAGGACATTCTGTGTTCCTGTAGTTCTAGCTATTGAGCCCATACTGGCCATTTTTTAGCCACTGCAGGCTGTCATCTTCTATGAAACAGAAAGTTGAGTGATGATGGTTGGGGCAGCAGAGAAGCTTTACCTTCAGCTCTGCAAACACTCCACAAGAGCCTTTCTCTGACAGGAAGCTGGATCTGTACTGTCCCTCACTATGAGGTGGCTGTGGCACTACTGGCAAGATTTGTGCCAGCATTCTAGCTTTCCATGCTGAACTGCTCCAGCAAAATCCCTTTGCACTGCCCACAGCTACTGGCTGCAGAAAGACACCCAACTCACATAGAGCCCACAAACATCCCAGTGAACCCCCTCTAACCTCATCACAGTTTATAACTTTCTCCTCCTCCCAGATGATAACTTCCTTGCTAGAGGAGGAGCAGGTGATGGTCTCTTCTCTTTGGTGACCAGCACAGGACCTGGGGGATGGCATGAACTTGTGCCAGGAAAGGTTAGAATTCAGGGAAAGGTTCTTCACCCAGAGAGTGGTGGAGCATTGGAACAGGCTCCCCAGGGATCCAGTCATGGCAGCAACTCTCACAGAATTCAAGAAGCATCTGGACAATGCTCTTAGACACATGGTATGACCTCTGTCCTGTGCATCAACAGGAGTTGGACTTGATGATCCTTGTGGGTCCCTTCCAACGTGGGACATTCTGTGATCCTGTGAACCTGAAGCACAAAATGGCTGGTTTAATTTGCCTTTAGAAGCACTTCTCAACCTGAAGTAGAACCAGAGCAGTATCATCCTCTTACACAGGGGAGGTATCACAAAGTATTACCTGAAATAGAGGCATCTATTCTCCATCTGGTAGGAAAACAAGCTTAACATTTAAAACTGTCTGCAAGATGGGAGCAGATGAAGTCTTGAATGAGTGCAGAAAGAACAGAATGTTATAAAACCAAGCAGATAATTGCTGATAGATTATCTGGGGACACGGGCTAACACCAAACAAATTGGGAGAGAGAGCTTCAAAATAACTAATAACCAAAGCACAGCTCCAGTGCAGAGTGTGGTAACATGAAATCTTGTCCTTAACACCTCTGGATCTGCTGCTTTTTTTTGGAAACTCTGCAGTTATTCAGATTAAAAAATATCATATTCACCAGTCCAGCTAACATGAGTCACATCATTTTGTGTACAGATACTCTACAAGTGCCTCTGTGACCTCAGACTGAAAGTAAACCATATTCTACAGAAAATGAGCAACTTGCCAAGTAAATACAAGTTGCTTTACTTCTCTTTTCAATTCTCCCCTCCACCAGAGAACTGAATCTTGAGCTAATGAATCAGAAAATATAAAATGATCAGAAACTACCTGGCAAAAGAGGTTAAAATAGTCATCCTTGTTCAGCTGCAAAATCTATTGGTTATTTGTCCTGGATTTAAGTGGCAAAACCCACCAAGATTGGCTAGCTCAGCACAAAATCTCTGACCCAAGCCAGTTTCAGATTTGACAGGATAACATACCACTGCTTAGAAGAGCTAGCTGATCAACACCTGTGAAGAGTGCATGTCCATGAGCTTTTGGAGGGCAAATGGCTTTACCAACCCAGCCTCATTGTGAAGAAACATCTCTGAGAAATTCAACATGTACAAGGAGTAATCAGGGCATAAACTGTGGGCCTTTGAGTACCCAGGACTACCTCAGGGTGCCATTCTGGAGGCTGTACCCTTTTGGGTGACTTTTAAACTGAAGGATCATGGGCAATGCAGAGCAGCCAACATAATCAAAGCCACTGTCCTAGGTAATAACTTCAAGGTTCCCCAAATGCTTATAAGAACATGATACCCCTATAAAAATTAATGACCCATCAACTGCAAACAGCCAAGTACAAGGCAAAACCACATTTCTTGATGTATCTATTTGCCATTTGCTGCCAGTCCTCACACTAAAAGTGTTTCTGGTTATGGTTACTGTTAATTGCTTTTTATCTCAGAGTGGAGCTAAGAGGTTTCAGCTGAGATGGGGTTTCACAGTGTTAGGCAATTACACAAACATCCAGATGCACAAAAATTCCCTGGTTTGTAATCTGGATGAGGCAGAACACAGCAAGCTATCTCAGGCCTAAAGAGAGGTTTCTGATCTGGGGGAAAAAAAAACCAAAACAACAAAAAACAAGCCCTGATTAACCAAGGAAGCATCAAAGAGAGTGGAAAAAATGAATCACTGCCTCCTTGTGCTTCAGCTATTCCAGTTCACAGATTAAAACTTCAGCCATGGTTGCCTGAATTTTAAGTCATCAAGAGGAACACACAGAAGCATTGCATTTTCCAACACTCCACCTATCTCCTGAAGAGATTCCTCCTAAGGAGGGCTTCCTTGTGCAGTGTCATTATCTCCTACAGATCTGCTTTGGAAATTTCCTCTCAGGGCTCCTCCAAGTTGACAAGTGCCTCAGAAATATTTGTTCAGAGGCTGCCAGGCTCATCAGGCATTTCCCTGAGAAGGAGGTGGTTCTGGGGGGTGGATTCTGCTCTTCTCCCTTCCATCACCCTAGGAAAAGTGATGTTATAGAGAGGACAACAACTACAGCCATGTGCCTGTGCCACTTTCTTCCCTGCAATACTGCTCATTTCTCTGTGTCAGGGTTAGGAACAACACCACTGCCTGGCCTTGTCCCTCCCAATGACAAAGGCAAGAGGGTAACCTGGCCTGGCCTGAGCAGGACTTCTAGCACCCTCCTGCTCTGGGGGTTAGGAGAGCTAAGACATCACTGCTGGCTGCCATCCACCAACACAGAACTAATTATCTGAGACTTATCCAGGCAGAAGGGAAACACAAGCATCTCAGCATGGGGTTGTTTAACAAGCACCTTTAGTCTGATGGCAGTTCTTAGTGGAGCATAGAAGTGATTTATGGCATCTCAGTGTAGCATCATGGGTGGACAAGGGGAGGATGGCTGGATCTCAGGCAGCACTTAGGCTGGTGGCTTACCAAAGGCCTCTGACAGCTTCTGACTGACTTAATGAAGAGCTCCTTCCTATAGCTCTGGCTGCCACTCCATCATTCATCATTAAAGCACTTAGGTGTTTTATCTCTGAACAGTGAGATTTCTTGGGTGCACATAAATCAGCCTCTCTCTAGCAAGAAAGCTCAGCTTTCACCTAGCCAGCTCTTTCTGAAAGAAAAAGCTCTGGCACAAGAAAGAAAAATCCCTCCCCCTTTCCATTCCCAGACATGCTACATGACAGTTTTTTTCCCCTTTCCAATGTTATCCATTACTTTTTCATTCCATGTTCACCAATCATTAAAATTATTTTGCTGAGAGTGAAACAAGCTAAACATTGAGTAATTTCTTCCTGGTTTTTTTTGTTGGTTCTATTAATGTTTTTGTCACACAAGAGAAGATTTGATTTGGTGTCTTTGAGGGACCACTCAGGACTCGTTTGTCTTGATTATTCCACTTTTAAGCTAGTGCTGCTCTGCTATGCCTCTGAAACCAGATGAAGGCAGTGGTGAACATGTCAGGTTTGGAAAGGTGTCACAGGAGGAAAAGTGTTATTAGCTCATCTTGCTAACAAAGGTATCGTGCTGGATTTTCAACCTCACTGCTTCTGCTTTTGTCTATGGTTTCTGAAGCCAAAAGATGAAAATTCATTCATTAACAAGAGAAGGTGGAAGATAATCTAGTGATTATGTGATTGGAGTGGGCCCTGGGAGAACTGGGTTGATTTCTTAGTCCTGGGCTGGTTGCTATGTCATCTTATTCAAATCACTGCATGGTGATAAATGCAGAAGTCTGTAGTGCCAACTCCCCAGAGGCAGAGGCACTAAGGGCAGGAGCTGCCCCACCTTGTATTTGTTATTGTTACCAGCTGGAGTCAGTTCTGCTCTAAGATAAATGGAAACAACTCCACAACCCTAAATCCATTTTGCATTCTGCAACTGGCCTTTGCTCAAGCTTTTCCAGAACCTCCTATGATTGACTAAATCATTCCTTTCAATGTTTCCCCCCCCACCACCCCTTTCTTCTGTTTCCCTGAGAAAGGCTTTACCTTCTGTCTGTTGCAAATGTGAACAGTTTTAATTAGGGGCTGTTGAAATGTTTCTTGCAGTTTGGCATCCTGTTTGGTTTTGCTTCTCTCCTCTCCTTGCAGTTCTGTTCCTTCCCACATTGCTTATGTTTGTGGAAGGTCTTCTTTATATGCATAATTTAATCATGCTGCACTTCAGATTTGCTTCTAAGAAGCATAAATAGGGAAAAGAACATGTGAAGCTCAGTTCTCCAGGTGCTTCTTAAATAGTCCTCTATTACTCTAGTGTGTCCCTCAAATGTTAAGGGTTTCCAGCTGAACTCAAAGACATAACACTCAGCTCAGCCAAACAGGTTTATTGTGTTTTTAAATTGTATTCTTAAATGACTTCATTCTTTTCTACAACTTTAGAGATCATCCTGAGCCTACACCTTCAGTTGAGATCCAGAACAGTAGGGAACTATTCAAGAACCTCACAGAATCACAGAATGTTAGGAGCTGGAAGGGACCTTGAAAGATCATCTAACCCAACCTCCCTGTCACAGCAGGATTCCCTAGACCAGGTCACAAAGAATAACTCTGTTAACAAAGACCCAAAATCTCAAGGGTGGTGCCATTAAAGCCAGTTCCTCATCTCCTCCTTTTTCTGCTCTATGGCTGAACTACTGGGTTTTGCTTTTGCTCAAGTTATCCTTCTTGTGTCAGCATCAAATCTCCATGGTCTTCTTTCCTCTGGGATGTTCTTTGTCGGTGTCTCACTATACCATCCTTAGGGCTGCAATCTGTGAGCACTGGCTATCTCAGTCATTTGCCTATAACAACCAAATCACTGTTGATCTGGTTACACCCAGCTTATCTGGGAAAGTCAGCAACTTCAATTAAGCTGTGGTATGCATTTATTTCTGGTTTTATAAGAGAAGACACACTTTCCCTTTTATTCTTCCTGATCTCCAACAGCAATACTACAAAAATCATTAAAAAACAGGGCTAAAGTGAACCCCTCTAACACAAGGCCATAGTCTTCTACTTCTGCCCCTAAATCCACTCCAGAGAGAGAATTTTAACAAGCTGCAGACACAAACTTTTCAGATGCATCCTCTGTAATCTCTCTGACGATCTGCTCTAGCATTTACCCTGTGCCTATCATGACCACGTCTTCTTTCTCTTCTCTGTCATGTTCAAACTGCATGTGCTTTGCTATTCTTCAAGCCTACAGTTTCTCCCACCCAGACCATGTGTGGTGAGGATGATTTTTACAAACATGCTGTTTATTATCAGATCTCCCCACTTCTTCCCTCCCTCGACTGCTGACTGAGGCCAGTCCCTGTAGAGAAGTGGCAGAATGCAGGCAGTGCACCCTCTGAACATAGAATCATAGAATGGTCAGAGTTGGAAGGGACCTTAAAGATCAGCTAGTCCCAACCCCCCTGCCTGCCAGGGACACCATCCGCTAGATCAGGTTGTCCAGGGCCCCATCCAGCCTTGCCTTAAAAGCTTCCAGGGATGAGGCTTCCACAACCTCTCTGGGCAACCTGTTCCACTGTCTAACCACCCTCATAGTGAAGAACTTCCTCCTAATATCCAACCTAAATCTGCCCTCCTCTAGCTTACACCTATTTCCCCTGGTTCTATCACTGTCTGACCTCCTAAAAAGTCCCTCCCCAGCTTTATTGCAGGCCCCCTTCAGATACTGGAAGTCCACAAGAAGGTCTCTTTGGAGCCTTCTCTTCTCTAGACTGAACAATCCCAACTCTCCCAGTCTGTCCTCGTAGGAGAGGTGCTCCAGTCCTCTGATCATCCTCCTGGCCCTTCTCTGAACAGCCTAGGGTTTTGCTCCAAAGTCAGTCCCAGTGAAAAAAAGGGATTTGAAAAGAAAGGGCTAGCAAGGAAGATTTTATGAGAAGTGGAGAAATGAATAGTGACACTTCTTTAAAGTCTTTTTTTTCCTGAGGTTTGCCAGAAGCCAGTCGGGGCATCGCCTCCTATTATGTTATCAGGGACAACCGCTTGGCTGCAGTGAAATCATTTAGCCATGCCTAGAAGAAGAGAGGATTAGACAGAAGAAGACTTGCTGTGTGATGAATGGGATTTACAGGCAAACCCTCACACTCTCCTGCCTCCATCCACAGGAGGGTAACAAACACAGAGCTTATCTCTGGGGCACTTTGTCCTGATGCTGATTTTAGTCAAAAAAAGGTGAACAACATTGCCAGGCTCTACTTTGTGCTTTGGAGTGTCAACAAAACCCCTTGAAAGTGCTCTGGGGTGGGATAGTTGGCTTTATCCTGACCTTGGAAAGTACACAGGCTTGTCCTTTCTTCCACACCTTCTTTGTGGGAGTGTGGCTGTCTGCAGGTAACTCAGTGCAGCAACGGGTGTAAGCTAGAAGAGGGCAGATTTAGGTTGGATATTAGGAGGAAGTTCTTCACTATGAGGGTGGTGAGACAGTGGAACAGGTTGCCCAGAGAGGTTGTGGAAGCCTCATCCCTGGAAGCTTTTAAGACAAGGCTTGATGGGGCCCTGGGCAACCTGATCTAGTGGGTGGTGTCCCTGCCAGGCAGGGGGGTTGGAATTAGATGATCTTTGAGGTCCCTTCCAACTCTGACCATTCTATGATTCTATAATCACTTCTCTGTGATAAGAATTCTGTTTCCAGCATAGGTGAAGAAACTTCACTTGTGTCATCAAATAAGGAGACACAGCCAGAAAATCACTGTTGTGCAGCTTTTTCCCCAGTGAACAGCACTTTATCAGGGTTGGACTAGATGATCTTTCGAGGTCCCTTTCAACCCCTAACATTCTATGTGTGATTCTGTGATTCATTCACTAAGTGTTCCTAGATCAATCCCAATGGGACATCTCTTCAATTTGATTCCCTTCTGCTCTTAACCACTTACTGGAAAAGCAACAGTGTTGTGCTGCAAGCTTTAGAGGTCTGTTCTGAGCCCACAGCAAAACCCCAAACTGTTAATAAGTGACCTTAAATTTAACTACAGCAGAGGAAATCTATATGCCAAAAAAATCAAGTCATTCAGCTGTATTTTTCAGGCTTTCTTGACAGGATTCAAAGCCTTGGTCTGACTTCTTGAGTCTTTTTTTCCCCAAAACCTGCACAAAAACCCAGAAAAGGCTCTGAGGATGGGATGTTTCAGACAAGAGACTTTTCAAGAAACCCTTCTCAGCACAGCTTCCTGCTCAAGTTTTCAAACCCAGCATTGAAGTGACCTCCAAAACGATCCAGCACATTGTTTACCTAGTGCAGGCTCTGACACATGAACAATTTGTTCATGCTTAAATGAAGTAGGAGAAGCCCTGGGTAACTTGACTGTGACAGGCACTGTGACATTTTCTTTCTACAAGAGGAAACCTCAAAGATGCCCATGCCTGATAAGTTTGCATGAACAAAGGAACAAGGGGAAAAATATCTACAGCTACTGGAGAAGGAGAAGCAGCAGCACCCTTTTTACTGCAGGGAGTGGAAACCCTAGCTTTCAAATTAAGGCAGCTAGAATCACTAGTTGCTTTTCAAAACAGTGGCCAAACAGCTGCTGTTTTGACATTTGTGTGTGGAAAGTTACTGTACAAAAGAAAAGGAAAGAGGAGAGTGGTGTTTGGAAGCACAGCAGTAACTGCATGGAGAAGAAAACACTTGGCTCTTTCCAGCCTGGATTGTGTCATTTGCCACGTGTCTGGAGGGAGGAGCTGAAGGAAGGCATCGGCTCTGACCTGCTCCCTGGCTCTGGAACAAATACCTGGAGTGCAGCAGGTCGGTGGGGGGAGATGCTGACATTTTTTGGTGTTCTCATGTGTCTTTTGTCAGGGCAGGAAAGCTCAAGAGAAGATGCTCTGTAATAGGGATAGTTGTTTTCTGATTCTGGGTCAAAGCCAGGACTCCTCTAGCCCTCCTGGTGGGTTTGTTCAGCATCATAGAATCATTCAGGTTGTTAAAGACCCTTAAGATCATTAACACCAACAGTCAAACCTACCACTACCATACCAATAAACTATCTCATGAAGTTCCACATCTACTTATCTTCTGAACACCTCCAGGGATGATGACCACCACTTCCCTGGGGAGCCTCTTTCAATGCTTAACCACTCTTTCAGGGAAGAAATGTTTCCTAATATCCAACCTAAACCTCCTTTGGTGCAACTTGACACTGTTCCTGCTTGTACTATCACTTGTTGCTTGGGAGAAGACAACAACCTCCACCTTGCTCCAACCTCTTTTCAGGGAGTTATAGAGAGCAAGAAGGCCTCCCCTGAGCCTTCTTTACTCTAGACTAAACAACCCCAGTTCCTTCAGCCACTCCTCATAAAACACTTCTGCTCTAGACCCTCCATCAGTTTTATTGCCCTTCTCTGGACATCTCCAGCCCCTCAATGTCCTTGTGATCATGCCATCATGTCTACAGAACCAAGCTCCCTTGTGACAGCAGAGATGCAAAGGGTGTGCTCCAGTCTGATGGAGGACCTGAAATGTTTGTGCCTTAAGAAAACCAGCAGCCACTGCAGAGAGGAGGAGGATGCCAGAAGCATCAATATAACAGTGAGGGAATCCTTACAGATGAAGATGATATGGTTAGATAAATTCCAGCTGGTACTGCAGATTAAGTGCATGCCACTAAGCTAATGAAAGCTCAGCTTGCATTTCAGGAGGACCTCACTGCAGTGTCAGCAGTCTGCTCATTTTTTGCTGGTGGCAGGGTAGCAATGCCAGCAAGCAAGAAATACTCTGAGTGTGACAGATGGTTTCAGGGCACTCTTAAACTAATGCCAAGATACTAGAGCTGGAAAGAGGTGTAGATGAAGCTATAAAAGCTGACCTGTTCTATCAAGCCAATTCTTCATCACAGCAGAAGATCCTACATTCACCAATCTGTTCATCCACAGGGAAACAAGACTGAAAGGTGCTTAATTAGATTGAAAGATGGGGGAAATAAATAAAAGATGCAGCTATTCAAAGGAATAGACAGTAAACCCCAGCAAGCAGGACCTCTCAATCTACAATGGAGAGAAAACAGACACTGCTGACGTGGCAGTGGAAGAAAAGCAGTGAGGAAAAAGTGCCAGGTGCTCCAGACACATCATGGTTAGGCAGTAGAACAGGTTGCCCAGAGAGGTTGTGGAAGCCTCATCCCTGGAAGCTTGTAAGACAAGGCTGGATGGGGACCTGGGCAACCTGATCTAGTGGATGGTGTCCCTGCCAGGCAGGGGGGTTGGAACTAGCTGATCTTTGAGTTCCCTTCCAACTCTGACAATCCTATGATCCTATGTACCTGGAGTAAAGCTTTTTCTTGTACCTGGAGTAAAGCTTTTTCAGCTGCTTGGGACACCAAGTCTATCCTCTGGGAACAGGAGGCTCAACCTGGCCATGGCAGCAAGGTGAGGCTGTGCAGCTTTCCCCTCCCTTCAAAGTTATCCCCTGGCTGCTAGCTAGAAACCAGACACCACAAACTCCTAAGCTTATTCGTCTTCATCAATATTTTAACAGATATTGGTTTTTCCTGTAAGAGACATCACTTCTTGTTAATTTGAGTGCTGGAATGGCACTGGCAGGCAGAATACCTTGGCTCCAAACAAACCCTAAGGGGAAAAGGGAAATATATTCCTAAGAACAACAACTGGAAAGCATCTAATTCAATAATAGATTTTGTTTGGTATCATGCTGGCACCAGCAGTCATCTTCCTGTTATTTTTAGGTCCTGATGACGCCAACAAGTTTGGGATTTTTTTTTTTCTTGATGGGATTTTACTTTTGCTGTTATGCAAAAAAAAAAAAAATAAATATCCCAAGGAGAACATCTCCAGAGTTTAATCACATTAAAGGAAATCACAATTATTTCTGGAATTGAAGGCTTTGTACCTCTAGATCCTCAGCAGAATACGCAAAGGTTTGCCTGAGAGGAGGATAAGGACTTCTGGGTTGTTTTTTGGGGAAGGTTAGAGGAATGGAGTGAGGACAGAAAGCAAAGTCTTAGGGAATCCTGCTGTGGCAGGGGGGTTGGACTAGATGATCTTTCAAAGTCCCTTCCAACTCCTAACATCCTGTGATACTATGAAATGCACCTTTACCTAGCAAGACACTAACAAGGTTTTAAATGAAGCATATCACACAGCCCAAGAAGCAACATTTGTGTTTATAAATACAAGGAAACATCAAAATCATCTTGTTTCATGTGAAGGCCTCTTTCATTGTATTTTCCTTTCCAAGGGATTAGTCACAGAAGGATATATCTGGGGCTATAAGCTGCAGTAGTTATCCAAACCAGGCACCCAATATTATGACTGCCTGCTCTAGTATGGTATGTGCTTTCCACTAGGTCGTGAAATGCTTGATCTGTAAAAATGTGTGTTCTGAAGAGCTTTTCCCCATGATTTCCTTTGCTTTGTGCATCATGAAGACTTACTCGTTCGTGCACTAAGTGGCTTGACAGCAGGGTGGGGACTGCAAATCCCGAAGAAGCCAGGAGGGGCTCCGCAGGGAAGCGAGGGCGAAAGGGAGGGGATCAGCATCACCTAGATGCACTCGGGTTGCTGGGATGGGGTGTAAGGGGTGTACCAGTTGAACCCCAAACCCCTCACCTGTACTGGCTCTGAATTCAGTCACAGATAGACATGGTCAATCGACCACAGCAACGTCGTGAGCTTCCTGAACCATGCTATGCTGCCTGATGCAGATGCCTGCTCACCAAGGTGCAAAGGGATGCTCACCTAGCTGTAAGTACACCTGCAACACAGCTCAGGGTCACATCCCAGCTGAGATTCCTCCATCCTCTTTCCAATTGCTGCAGATTTCTTTTTCTGCAATAGAAAAACCTCTTCTTGCATTTCATTACTGTGGAAGAGTAAGCAGGGAGAGGTTTCACTGAACATCTCCATCTCTTCCTAGGACTGCTCTAGGAAGCAAAGACCATCAGATAACTGTCTTGGGAGCTGCATGTCCAATGGTGACAAATTCCAGACCAAGAAAGGACATTATTGTTCCAGGGCTGGCCAAAAGGAGAGTTAACCAAAACCTTACAAATGAGGGAATTTATACTTAGGGATAGCAGGATCCATATCCCCTCGCTGCATTTACTGCCAGGCTTGAGGCATGTTCTGTTCTTGTTTGAGCCCTTGAGATGAGGAGAAATTGGTTGTAAAACTGCTTGGCTATGAGGAATAAGATGCAAACTATACATCCATGTTTTCAAGAGTTTGTTCATCTTTGGTGTCACTTTGGGACTCAGAGTTATCCAGACTCTGTATTTTTTGAAGGTAAATAATTGGTAGATTCTTTCTAGGGTTTGGGGTGGGTTTTTTTTTGTCCTTTCCATTCTTTTTCTTTTTCTTTTTTTTTTTTTACAATTACAAAAAGTATTTGCAAAACACTATTTTTTTTTTTTTCCAGATAGCTTCTGGCTCCTTTCAAGCTGAAATTTGGCAGCCAGCATGCATTTCTTATTCAATAACAGGCACAGATTCTGCACGTTAAAACTTGTGGTGGGTACAGACCCAAGAGGTTTTGGTTTTTTGTTTTTTGGGTTTTTTTTCTCTCTTTTCTTTCCAATCTGCATTAAAATCACACATGACATTATTTTTTGGTTGTTGTTTTTTAAAGCAAAAGCTACAACAGAAAACCCTAGGACTTCTGTTAACAACAGCCAATTAGCCATATATTGCCTAGGTGGCTATTTGCAGAAGAGGGCTTTATCAATAATAAAATGGTGGAAGCTGATTAATTGTACAATGGGACAATTTCATATTGGGGAACCAGATTGCATTGGATGCCAAACAGAAGTGAGGATGTGTGGCTTTTTGTTTCTCTTGGGCACTAGTCCAAAGCCAGCCCACCTCAGCCCTGCCCGGTGGTTTTCCTCTTTGCCAGTCAGTTGGGGTTCCCAGTGGGGTGAAGGATCTGGGAGAAGGACATTCATTAGCATTGCTGGAGGGGAAGCCCGTGGCTGATCCAGCTCCTTCCAGGTTTTTGCATTCATCACCTATTTCTCTGGAGAGAGGTACATTAGAGGAGAAGGAAATGTGCACATCTAATTTTACCTTTGAAGTGGGGGAGACGGTGGCGGGTTTTGTCCTGGAGCTCCTTCTTATCCCCCTCCCTCCCTACCCCAAATATCTTTGCAGACTTTTTCAAACGTGCTTGGTTTGAATATGCACAGGCTTCTGAGCTTTAGCTCAGACCAGTGCCTTTGGGTAGCTTTTTGAAAAACATGAGAAATTAGCATTTGAAAAGGTATTCCCACACACTTTCTGAGCAGGAAATGTGGCTTCCTTCTCCATCCACTTTTATCAGTAAGCAGCTTGGAGATAAAGGCCATTGTGATTAAAACCCACCACCCCAGCACACTGGGGATAATCTCTCAAGCCTGTCTTTGCTGAGCAGGGAATTGGACAGGGAGCTACACCTAGATCTCCATGTATTGTCTCAGCTGTTGCAGACAGTCGCCCACAGACCTCTGTTTACAGTGGGTGAAATGTGAGATGAAGTAAGTCAAGAAAGCCACATCCAGAAACACCCACTTTTGAGGCAGTGCTGGCCCTGACAGGGCTCTGCTGCTGGGCACTGCAACAGTCATTGGCACTGGGTGAGGCTGCAGAAGATGCTCTGCTTCCTTGCTGCTTGTCCTTCTAGTATACCTCCTTGGGTCCTGGTACAACCAGGTTATCACCAGCTTAGAGCTACCTCCTGGCATCTGTATGTCCCTGGGCAGAGTAGCTTGCTTTAAATCACTGTCCTGACACCACAGGAAGATGCCAGGCTTGGGGTCTAGGAGCTGAGTTAGCAATCCTTGCTCAGACTGCATGTCTTGTGCTGACAGAGCAGCTTGTTTGGGGATAAGCATGGGGAAGGGACTACTGGCCTTGCAGGGGGGAAATATCTTGAGACACAAAGTTTGGGGAAAAGGTCATGAGAAAGCTTTACAGGAAAAAAAAGCTAAGAAATGCTTTTGGGTGATGTACTGCACCAAACATGGAGACAAAATTCAGATGGTTGGAGTGCAATCTCTGGGAGCCAAAGCTCTCCTGAAGGGCACGTTTCAGTGCAGCTGTAACCAGGTAACAGCGAGCAGCACCTTCCCAAAAAAAAAGGAAAGAAAAGAAACAGACACAATTTGCCATCCAGGCCTCAGTGTTTCCTTGCCCATTTTTTTTTTCACATGTGCAGCAATCTGCCAAGCCAGATGTACAACTGTGGTGTGTGGGCAAACAGGCACTTGTATGGGCAAACACTGACTCGAGGCGCGTGTGCTTGTGGGCATGAAATCAGGCAGTGCACAGAGATGGGCAGGAGAAACAGGCCTGGGTGAAGCCTGACCCTCTCCCTGGCTATGAAAACTCTTCCTCTAATGCCCAACACCTAGAGACCACGATAATGAAGCTCAAGAAGGCTCAGAGTGGTGGACGATGCTGGACGACCTCCTTTCAACTGGTTTTCCCACTCCCACATTGCTGGCATTGCCATGGGGCTTGCCAGGCTCCCATTGCCATGCCTACCATGAAAGTCATGCCTGACTGAGTCACATGTGAGGTGATGTGATCAGCTTAGATGTGAGATGAATCAGATTAAGGTGCTTACCTCATCTCACATATCAATTCCTGTTTGCCTCAGGCTACAAAAGGACACCTAAGGAAGCAGGGAAGTGCTATACCACCCTAATATGAGATGCAACACTGTTTATCTTCTCCCATCTATGAATAACCTTGTCTAAGCCATTAAAAACAGGTGTGAAGTAATGCATTTGCTATGCTTTCACAAGCTAATTGGGAGCATTACAACAAATGACTAGGTAATTAACCACTGTTTCAACCCCAGTAATCACATATTGTAGTTCTTGCAGTGCTGTAAAGACTCTGTAATATTGGCTCCTTTTGGAAAGAAGCACCATTAGGGTTATAATCTCAATCTCTGTTCTTCAAGGAAATACAGTTCTCCCAGAAACAGCAGAACAAGAGTTTTCCATGCTGGATGCCCTTGGAACACCCTGGGGCTGATGATCTCCAGCCATCAGCCCTGACAACTCCAGAGGAGTAGCACTTGGGCTGTGCCTCTTGACAGAGCTGGTAGGGGAATGGGTGAGATGGATTTCATCTGGAGCAAGCCCTTGCTGCAGGGTGGCTACACATGGCTGGTTTGGGCTGAACACAAAAGATTGCTTAAAGAAAAGCAGGGTGGGGGAAGAGACTTCTTAAAGCACATCTTGCCATTCTCCATGGTCCAAGGAGCTGCTGGTCAGTGTGATGGGCAGCAGGACCAAGTCTCTGTAGGGAGAGTACACTAGCTCCTGGTTGGAGTGGAGAGGTTCCAACCTTAATGATTCTGTCATCTTCCTTCCAGATCCCATACACCACAGACTCATCTTTGTGTCAAGGAACAGTTGTGTCTGATTCAGAGCCCAGTTTACTCTGTCTGAGTGGAAAATTGAAACAGCTTGGGATGTCCTAAAAGCACCCCAGGATGTGAGTATTAGTCTACTGCAGGTTGCTTTGGATGTAGTAGCTCCTACAGCCCCTGGGAAGGCCCAAGGCTCCTGAATATCAAGGGCAACTGGCAGCAGTAGGAGCTGACAAACACAGCTCCCTCCTGCAGCTCTGAGCCCATGTTGAGAGCACTGTGTAATACAGAGGATGCCAATCTGGCACTGAATTTCTGCTTTAAAACACCCCCCCTCCCTCCTGAAAATAAACAGACCTATTAGAAAGCTCACAAGCCTGGGAACAGGCTGCAGGCAGGAAGCTCTGTGAGATGCTGGAACTCCAGTGTCCCACGAAGGTGGGGGCTTGTGCATCCTTCTGTCTCATGGTGGTTTCCAGCCTCTTCACATCACACCCTGCAGCTCCTCCTTCCCCTGCACTGCAGCTACCGTGGAGGTAGCTCACGTGGACCCTGTAGGAGTGCCATGCTGGGTGCTGTCAGGATGCTGGGACAGGGCTATTACTGGGTGGCCTTCAAGAGACTGAGGGTACTGTAGAGCTAGGGAGACACCAATTCTGGGTTATTAACTCCCAGCAAGAATGGCTTACCCCCCCTTGCAACACCACAGTCTGGGATGGCAGGAAAGGCTCTGTCAGCCAAGCATCAAAGTCCTCACCAAAACTGAGGGAACTGAGAAGGGTCTGGTTGATCTTGGCCTCTATCTCCCATCAGTGAGGGCAGGACCAAGGGATGCTAAGACTGTCTGTGCCAAGGGAACTGGAACATCCTTCCCTGCCTAAAACTCATTTGACCTTTATAGGTCTCTGCCCACCTCCTTCCTCGAGAGCAAGGAAGCAAAGTGAAACACAGAGGCTTTGTTACAAACAGTACCTGTTTCCATAGAGATTTGCTTAGACAAAGGTGGAAGTTAGCAAGGAAAACACAAGGGCTTGTCCTTGTGCATCACAGGAGATGTCTCACCCACCTATGCTGTTCAGCAGCCTTCACTATCCTGGATGGGACTGAGTGCAGGTGTGTGACAAGACACCCAGCTCACCCCTACTGGACACAGGAGCTGATGTCCTATGCCACAGCAGGTCTTCTGGCATGTCCTGGCACCTGGATGTCCCCAGCCAACCTCTTCCAGAGCTCAGAGGTAAATGAGAGGAGCCTTGCTCTAAAACACCAGAAGATGAAAGGCAGAAATGACATCTTAGGGGAGAGAATAAACTATGAGGCAGAAGGCTGCCTCCCTCCTGCTGCCTGTGAGGGGCACAAGCAACACAAGGCCTGCTCCCATGCAACATCCAGCATACCAAGGATCAGGGAGTCATTGGGAGCAGTCAGCATGGGCTTACCAAGGGGAAGTCATGTTTGACCAACCTGATAGCCTTTGATGAGGACATAACCAGGTGGATAGATGAGGGTAGAGCAGTGGATGTGGTTTATCTTGATTCAGTAAAGCAGTTGACACTGTCTCCCACAGCATCCTTGCAGTTAAACTGAGCAAGTGTGGTCTGGCTGATTGGGTAGTGAGGTGGATTGGGAACTGGTTGAAGGACAGAAGTCAGAGAGTTGTGGCCAGTGGGATGGAGTTGGAGGCCTGTGTCTAGTGGAGTCCCTCAGGGGTCAATACTGGGACCAGTACTTTTCAATCTATTCATTAATGACCTTGCTGAGGGAACAGAGTGCACTGTCAGCAAGTTTGCTGCTGACACTAAACTGGGTGGAGTGGCTGACACACC
>VWZX01008720.1:89999-178867 GCA_013399015.1 Galbula dea | reverse complement strand
GTGACCTGGTCTAGGGAAACCTGCTGTGGCAGGGGGGTTGGACTAGATGATCTTTCCAGGTCCCTTCCAACTCCTAACATTCTGTGATCCCATCCCACCCCACCCCTGCAGCATAGCAGCTGCTGGGAGAAACCTTCCTGCATCTCAGGCAATGCTCAGCCTGTGATTCACCAGCTGCATTTGCTGTTCTGCGTGGGATGGAACAGAGCAGCCCCAGCATCAGTGGCTGCCTCTGCCCAACTCTCCCTTTGTGAGGCATCTGCTGAGGAGAACCTTGCCCATCTCTTCTCATGTGCTTGACACAAACCAGGCCAAATTCACCCTGGTACAACTCCACTGACACCAATAGCATTATCTACATAGTGAGAGTTGCTGCCTCTGTTTAACAAGGGAGATTAGAGATGTTTCCTTGACCCAGTGGAATCCAGGATTTTCTTGTTCTCCTGGCAGATTGTGATGTCTCAGGATGAGATAAAAGCATGGATGCAATTAGATTCTCTCCTATTTGCCTTTAATCAGCTCTCTGAGGAAACAGGCTCTGTAGAAAGTGGTTGCAAATGCTTAGTTAGTTTCACAGCTTTCCAGAGTAAGGAATGACTTGCAAGATAGGCAGGCCAGTGGAAAAAAAGCAGGATTCTACAGTGGTTTCCACCACCAGTAGGTGATATTGTATCATAGAATTGTTTGGGCTGGAAAGGACCTTAAAGATCACCTAGTTGCAACCTCCCTGCCATGAGCAGGGCAGCTTCTACCAGATCAGGCTGCTCAAAGCCCCATCCAATGTGACCTTGAAGACTTCCACAGACAGGGCAACCACAGCTTCTCTGGGCAACCTGTGCCAGTGTCTCACCACCCTCCCAGTGGAGAATTTCTTCCTTAATGTCTAATCTAAACCTGCCCTCTGGTAAAGAAATAGCTATTCCCCTCAGCAGGTAGAAGGGTGAAGATATGCTGGTCCCACACATTTGGTAATGTACAGAAATGGATCCAAGCAAGGGATTAAATAGATCAGACTTTCTTAGATCATGATCTGTTGTCTGAGGATTGGCAAACAAACCCAGAGAGCATTGCCAGGGCAATGGCAAGTGGGGCTTGGCTCAGAGATGCTGGCACCTGCCTAGCAAGGCTGGACTGCCTGGGCCAAGGGAGAAGTGTGCTCATAGCAGGATAAGGTCACTGTCTAACACTGTTTCCATCTGCACACCTCCTTCTTTGGAAGCAGACATCCTTCCCCTGAACACAGCCTGAACTCTGGGGAGCCCAGGGGATGACTTCAGCCCTGCTTCTCTACTGGGGAACCAAAGATGAGTTTTGTTGCCACGCTAAGCTGCATGGAGTCTCTCCCAACTATGCTGGGCTGACTCATGGATACAGGTGTAACTACCTCCCAACAGCACATCCCTGGAGAGAGAGTGGCCATTTTTGGGGAACAGGGATGTATGAAGAGCAAACAAATTCCCCAGCTAAAGAAACCCACGGATTCACAAGAAGAAAATGACAAGAGTCTCAAGAGGGACATAGGCTTTGCTGCACAGGGAGAGCTTTGGGGGCAAGAAGAAGAACAGCAATGACTCAGCTCCACCAGTTGGGCAAAAACAACCAGATGGAGCTGGGCATTTTCTCAGTACAGGAAAGCCTCACTGGGAAGGGGGCAGGAGGTGGCTGCCGCTCGTATCCAGCCTCTGAGAGGTACACTGAGAAGAGGAGCCAAGCATCCTGCTGTGCCTTCCAGCTGGTGGGTCAGCCTTCACCATCAAAGCACCAACACTCTCCCAGCCCCTTTGGAGCCCTCAATGTTGCTTGGATCCTGCTTCTTCTGGCAGACAGAGAACCAGCCAGGGTAAGCTCAACTGCTGAGTGTTTTTTGCAGGCATACACCACCCACGGAGGGGGAGAACGCTGGTGTATCAGCTCTACTCAATAGGGCTGGGAAATTAAAATTCAAACAAGATTATTGGGTATTATCTTAGCTGGGCAGATTGAGGCTTTTGCATTCCTGCAAAACAAGAGATGCTCTCCTCTGTCAGGGCCTCACAGCTGCCTCTGCAAAGCCTCTGCTCTCTCTTCTTTTAAAACAGAAGAAATTCATCCACCTCTGTCTCGGTCTGCAAGATCAGCGACCGAGTAGACACAAAGCAAGAGATACCTGCAGAGTGATAGAGCATCACTTCAGAAAGGGTGAGGACAAGCTGCTCTGCACATCCCTGCAGGCTTAATGATGCCCATACAAGACAGCAGTGGCATCACAGGGAGCAAGACCAGAAAGTCAGGCTGCTTGGTCCTCCAAACAGCAATTGGTACTCCCAGGGGATGAGAGCCATGAGCCTGAGTCACCTACCCATGGCAGTGCTGGCACTTAGCAAACACAGAGACAGCTGAAAGTGCAGTAGACTGAGGGGAAGAAGGAGCAGGTTTCATTTAATAAACATGGACATGGTGTTCACTTGAATAGTTTATCTGAAGGGACCAAAGACAGGTAGGACCCACATCTGGATGAACAGGTCATCAGGCACATGCTGGGATTCAACCTGGAGAGCTACTCTTCCTGACTCACTACTGAAGAGCCATCAGTGTCCCTGTGGGAGAGGCTGCTGTGAGACACTCATGGCAGTGGCTGCTAATGGAGAGCTTAGAAAATGCTGGAATCCCCTTTTACAGGGGATCCTTGCCCTGCTGATCCATGAAGCCCAGGCTGGGTGAGCTCAGACAGCTGCTAGAGCCTTGTGGAGAACTTTGGGTCATCTTTTTCAGCCACAGCTGCAAAGCCACTGCCATGCAGCCTCTTTTGTTGCCTGGGGAAGCCTCACAAGCTGCCATGTGATGGAAAAGTCACACTGGGCTTTCCTAACTGGAGCACACTGCATGTATCTCCTGAGATGCAGGCCCCCTGTGACATCCCAAGCTTGAACAAGTCACAGAGCATGGGCCAATTGCTGGGTGCACCCTGGTTGTCTGTGGAAGGATTTTTAGAGATCATCAAAATATCTGCAGCCATCCTCACCCTGGGAGCATCTCACCAGCCAACACAAGGCACTGGCAGCCAACCAGGCATGCAACCAACCAGTCTGCAGGGAGCCAGCCCCATGCCAGGCGAGCTCAATCTGCAATGGGCAGGCAACCACTGCCTGTGTAGTGAGTGAGCAAGCTGCCTGCAAGCATCTGCTGTCCCCAAAGGCACACTCTGGTCTCTCCACTGCTGAGGCCTCATGTCATCACATAATGCATGCTGGGAGCCAGAGCTGGGGTGCTCAGGACTCGGTAACTCCCTCTAGTAATATCTCCTTCCTCCATCAATGAAACTATTCATGCCTCCACAAAATAGGATTTACTTCTCCCACCCTGAGCTGACAACGTTTCAGGGAGCAAAGGCTGTCTCCTCCTGCTTGTCCAGATGGCAACACCCCCAGGAGCCCTAACCCTGCTGAGAGGCAGGCTGTCACTGCGGCACACAGCACCAATGAGCCCAGAGCTTCTTAACAGCATCAGAGGAGCACCAAGAGGGCTTTTGGTGCAAAAGGGACAGCACCTTGCAGACATCTGTCACTGTGACCACCTGAACCTTGTGCATGAGCATTGCAACTCTATGAAGGAGCATGAAAGAACAGCTGCTAGGTTGCAGCTCCCTCTTACTATTTTCTCTAGGAGTACTTCATCCTCCTGCTCCTGGGGACTGTGTTTCTTAGGACAGGAGCTGCATGGGTCATCTCCAGCCCTGCTGCTCTGTCCCCTCCATTTTCCTTTTTGCCCTGCCTTCATTTCCACACCCATCACCCCTTTGATTGCACTGTGACATTCAGTCCTCTGTTGCAGCCTATTCAGCCAGAAGCACCAAAGAAGTCAAGCCAAGCAGAGGCTGAGGCTTGGATTAATAGATCAAAAATCCACTAAAAAAAACCCCCAGAATCCCCCCAGCTGTCCATTCCCCAGTTCCCAATCCACTGCTTGCAACCAGCACTGCTGTGTTAACACTAGGAATGCTCTCAGCTCTGCCAAGGGCCCTGGTTGCCCCAGCAGGTCAGCAGGATAGAAACTCCTGGACACTTAGTGCATCCACTGATGAGATCACCACAGGATCCAGGTTTCTGCCAGAGCCCTAGAAATGCCAATTAATACAAGGGGAGGTTTTGCTATTGCCAGGCTCTAAACAGAGCTGTATCTCACATCTGTCCCCATGTGCTGCAGTGTCAGGCACAAAGCACCCAGATAGGCATGGGATAAAATTCCAGCTGCCTCTTGAAATGAATCTCTCTACAGTTTTACCACTCACCTCTCAGCTGTCTCCTTGGTCCTACCATCATCTGTCTCCCTCCAGCTTCCAGGACTGAGGTGGGGTGGTGGATGCTGCCGAGGAATGACTCTCCTCAGAGTAAATCCTTCAGAGTAAATCCAGGGCTGCAGAGGGGCTGCTGGAGCAAATGGTGAGGAAAAAGAGAGCTGAGCAAGAAGAGGATACTGAGGAGGGTGCACCTTGGTGACCCTGGCAAAAAGAACCCCCCCCTGCTCCCCACAGCACATCCTAGCAGGGGCCCACAGCATCAATACCAGGGTGAGGAGGTTGGTGGCTTGGCCACCAGCATTACTACTTGATCACTTGAAGAAAAGGCTCCATGCCATAGGACCAAGCAACAACAGGCCCATCCAGTCCAGGTACCTCACAGGAATATCACAGCCATCCTCTGCACCTGCCTGCTTCCACATCACAAGGATGCAAACACACTTGGCTTCTTCCTCTGCAGGACAGAGCCTGCTGGTGATGGGCCTTGGTCTTATGTTTTTGCTGTGCACATAGGATCCCTGGCTTTGCTTTGGGCTTCTGGAGGTTCTTAGGATCTACAGAGAAGTATGAATTCATGGCAAAAAGCAAACACTAAATAAGCTCCCTCTGCCTAAGCCCCTGCTTTATATTCAAGCAAAGATGACAGCCGTTTGTCAGGAAGGGAGGATTCAGCATTCTCCGTCTGCAGCATGTCTCCTTCTTGGCAGCACTGGCAAAATCAACAACTTGTTCTACTTAGGGCTGTGAAATTCAGCCTGGGAGGTCTGTCTAGCCCTCCTGACCTCCAGTTTCCCAGCTAAAATAAGTTTTTGTTGCTGGGAGAACAGCCAGACTCCTTCCCGGTGCTGCTGGAGCTTCTCCTCTGCCTCAGCCTGTTTGTGGGACAGCATCCTCCCAGCTCCCCTTGCCCCCCAGTGCTGGGCAGGGGTGGTGGAGCTGCCCTGTTGCACCATAAGCCAAGGAATGGGCAGAATATGGGGGGGGTGGGGAAGGCTTCTTTTCTGGCCTGATTTCAGCCACGAGATAACTGGAGAACATCCACCTCCTTCCCAGACTGAAACCTGATCTGTTCTCATGGGCTATAATAACATCTCCAAGTTAATTCACTGGAGCTGTAGTCAATTGTGTCCAAAAATATGGCTTAACCTCTTTCCCTAGATGAAGAGGCTGGCCTGAGGAGTAGATGAGAGCCCTAGGGGCAACAAGGACAGCAGCTCAGCCTCAGCAAGCACAATCCTGGCTGAAAGCCTCCCAATCCCCCACCAGATAACTCTTGCAAATAGAGCAACAAGGAATTTCTACAGGAAGAAGCTGCATGATTAAAGGATTCAAGCAGAGAGCACCAGCTCCTGCCAAGTCCAGAGGAGCAAAGCCTAGCCCCACTAGGAACTGCTATTCCCAGTCCTATGATCTTGTGCCTCAGTTTCCCTACCTGTGAGCAGGACTGAACTCAGGGATGGTGAAAGCCTGTCCTGACCAAAGGACAGACCCATCTCTGCAGTGTCTGGCTGCTGCTCCTCCAGGAGAAGGGCAGGGAGAGCCCCTCAACTTCATCACTGCTATTTAAGAGGTGGCTCATAAGCCACACCTGGGAACTGCAGCATCTCCCCCCTGCACACCTGGAAATGGTGCACCAGCTTGAAGCTGACACTAAGCCCTCTGCAGAACATCTCATGGGAAGCCCAGAGGTGCTCTGTGGGCCAACAGCTCTGTCTCCAAACCACAGGAGCCTTGTGGTGGTGTGGATGTGTTGATGGAAGGTATGTGCATGCAGAAAGTAAAAAAAACCAGGTTGTGGTAACAACTAATCCAAGCAGGGGCTGCTGGTTTTACCTGCACAATCTCCTTCTGCTACAGTCTCCTACAATCCACTTCTTTTGGCTGAGTAGCTCCAAGGGGTTCCTCTAGTGTGGTGGAGGGGAAAAATGCAGATAGCAGCAACATCTTTACAGCCAGAGGTTGTAAGTAATCATAGAGCAATCCTAGGCTGATATTAATTGGTGTGGAGCACCCAGAGCCAGCAGCTAACCCCAGCTTTGAGCCAGCCATTTCCATCCTCTCCTTTCCTCAGGCAGGTGTGCTTGGGGAGCACAAACGAAGGAGAAGGAGGGAGGTCTAGAGAAAGCTGCCTTCTGTGGCCAAGATGACTTCCCAGCCACTAGCTGCTGCCACCAGAGTGTATCTCCAAAGCTCCTTCTAGGGCAAGGATCACCACATATGAGAGCAATGCAGGAGAGGGGAAAATCAGCAGAGGAAATTAGGCAGGGCAGCCTCCATTTGTCATGCAGATGGTGGTGGGCTGCATCTGGCCAAGCATAAACATGGGTGGGAGAGTGCAAACAAGCTGCAAAGACCTTTCCCCTGGAAGCTGCTGGGCACTCCAGGGCCCAGGGAAGCTTTCCTCCTGGGATGTGATGTGGAGGAAGGCCAGCCTCACTTGGCTACATCCCACTGGGTGTGCTTAAACACCCACCAGCCTCTCACAGACAGTGGGAAGTAGCTGATTGTGTCAAGAATCAAGTGGCTGTTGCTAGCACAGGCTGGAAACGCTCTGGAGAAGTTAATGCAGGGGGAAAAAGAGGCTTAGACAAGAGAGGGGTGGGACCTGTAACTGAGAATCACATTTAGGTCTTTGTGCCCTTTGGCACTGCTGAGATATTGCAGGCACCAAGAGCAAGCTGGTTCTTCCCAGCACCAATCTGCTCAGCACAGGGTGGGAAGATGTCCCTCAAAGAATCATCTAGGTTGGAAAAGACCTCCAAGATCATCAAGTCCAACCCTTGACCCAACACCACCATGCCACTAAACCATGTTGTGAAGTGCCACATCTACATGGTTGTTGACTCCACCACTTCCCTGGGCAGCCTGTGCCAATGCTTAACCAAACCAGCTCCTGCTGAAGCAGAGATTTGCCAGCAACCATCATAGAAATGTCCCCAAACAGCAAAGAGGATCCAGTGGGCATGGATTCTCTTGCATCCACCATTGCCCTCCTTCCCTGCTCCTTGGCCCACTGGGGTATCTTCAAGCTCTAAGTGGTTTTTGACACCTGGGGGCAAGAATGTTTGTCCTTGCAGCATTGTAGGACATGCATGGCTGAGGACACCAGGCATTTGGGGAAGTGGGCACCACAGCAAAGCCCCCATTCCCAAGACTAGTGTGGATAGGCTGGGCTTTGGGTGGCAGACTGGCTGTGACCTGAGGCTGAGCCCTTAAGAGGATGAAAGGACCACGTGGGCTGTCCTATTGCCTTCCCCATCACACCCCCTCTGCTCTCACTTCTGCTGCAGCAAGCAGCTGGAGCTATTCCTGTTGGGAGGTGTAAGACAAGGCTTTGCCGAGCAGCAGGGGAGGCTTTGCTAACTCGCAGCTCCGTTGCACAGCTCCTGCTCCTAGCTGCTAAAGGAGGTGAGACTTGCTGATACAGCACAAGATCACATCCTGGAGGGAGTGGGGCTCAAGCTGGGACAGGGTCTTGAAAAATGATGCCTGTGTAAATGCAGCCCACCCTTTGATCATGGAGAAATAAAACTAAAAATAGCTTGATTGCACTTTATTTTTTTTTTCCTCCCCCTAAAGTAAATCAGCAATGAAATAAGGCCATCTGCAAGCTCTTGTCAACACTTCAGAGACCCAGGGAAGGGGGAAAGCTGAGAGCTGTGGCTCTGGCTGATGTCCTGCCACACTCCATGCTTTGCACAGAAGACCCAGAGGTGTGATGCTGTGGCTCGAAGCTCCTGTTTGCCAAGACAGCACAGGATTAAACTTCACTGAGAGGGGTAATCCTTGGATTTCTTTCCTTCCTCTGCTTCTCCCCTTTTGGAAAGAGGAAAAAAAAAAAACAAACAAACCACACTGTTTCTGATGGCCATGAGGGAGGTCTGTGAAAATCAGTCTGAAAAATTACATCATCTGTGGCAGATTGCTCCATAAATTGACTGACTGCATCCCAGGGGAGCATGTGTGGGAGGGAGAGAGAGTCTGCTTTAGGCCTGGCTTTAGCAAATAGCAGCTTATCCTTAACCCTTGTCCCTATTCCCTCTACCTTGCACCCCAAGCAGCACTGGCACCTCTGCTGAAGTCTGCAGAGTGCATCACATCCGTGCCCTGGTCCCTATGACAGCTAGCTCCTGTGCTGGGCCACAGGGGAGACATCCAGTTCTCAGCCCAGCAATGGCTTTGAGCTGAGGGCACTGGGTGATTTTGGCTGCAGATTGCTGCTGATGGGTGCCCACCCTCTCACTCAGCCCCTCCAACACTTGACTACCCATGGCCAAGGGTGCCTGGCACCTGCAGAGCCTTGCTGTGGTGACAGGATGATACCACCTGGGGAAAAGAGAGACATTAATATCTTTTCTTTCTTTTTTTCCCCTTCTTTTTCATTCAGAAGGCAGAACTGTGTTGATTTGGAGTTGTTTTTTCATTATCTACCCAGAAATAGCAAAGATAAATGAACAGTGAGCTCTTCCCTGCTCTATGGCATTCAACCAGGAGATGGGGCAGTGCGTTCTGCAACAGGAGAAGCCCATGGGAAAAGCAGTGATGAGTCCAGCCTTGCCCACCCCCTTGCTCCCTGCAAAGCCAAAGGTAACACAAAGCAGCTCCCAAAAATCTCCTGGGAGACAGCATTTGCCACTTCACTCTTCCATGGGCTGGTAAGGGCCAGTGTCCAGGACAGACCATGGTATTTCAGCTGCTTGTGTGGAGGCTGGCAAACACAGCCAGTATAGATGTGCAGCACTACATCCCCAGGCAAGGAATAGCATTGTCAAGAGGCATAAATAAATAAAACAGAAGAACAGAAGATGCTGAACCAGGGCTGTCTGATTCCTCTGGGGAGGACAGCCCTTGTGAGCACATCCCACTTCCCTGGGGAGCCACACTGGGGCTAGAAAGGAGCAGTGGTTGCATGCACTGGCTCGTGGGGTGGGTGCTCACCTGTGGGGCAGATGCTAACCCATGGGGGGATGCTCACCTGTGGAAGGGTGCTCATCCCTGGAGGAATGCTCATCCAGGAACCATTGGTGCTGCCAGCCAGGGAGCCAGCAATGCCACGTGGCTCATGGCATGAGTAAGCAGCAGCCCCACTTCAAAGCCCACACACATCCTTGGCACTGGGAGAATGTGCTTGTAAGCACCACCAGAGGAACGAGAGGGAAGTGGGGGGATGAGAGCCACCCCCATCATGGAACCCCTCAAACCCCCTCTGAGGCATCAGCTGTGTCCCCAGATGGAGCAAACTCCTGCCTGCTCAGCCTTGGAAGTAGGGATTTTCAATACCTTACTGAGACTGGGAAAAGGAAGACAAAATATTGCATTCTTTCAAGCTTCCCCAGTCTCCTCCTCTTGTTCCCTCCTCCTCCCAGGGGCTTGTGTTTGATTCCAGCATCCTTACATCCAAGTTCCTCCTGGTTTGCTGGAGCAGTGAGTGTGGTCACCATCAGGCATTTGAGGGAGGGGGTATTTGAGTACCCAAGGACTGGGGCCAGACTTGCTTTGCAACCCCTCAGGCTTGCACAGTTTCTGGTATCCTTCCTTAAAAATCATCTGAGGAGCTTTTAGGGAACTGTCAGCTCCTGCAAAGCTACAGATGCACCCAGCACCATGTGTCTTTGTCTGGCTTTCCAGTCAGGGGAAAGCAGGGCAGAGATAGAGAGAAAAGGTACAATAATATGAGGCCTTTTCTTGAGAAGGCTCTTTTCTTGGGATGAAAACCCAAGTTCCAAAGTGAGGATTTGCAGCAGCCCCAGAAAAAGGACTGTTCATGTCTCTCAGGTATCTGGGTGCAAGGTAGGAGTGCACATCCCCCACTGAGATGCTGGTACTACGGGCAGGGACTGCTCTAGTACTCTGGGAGCCCTCAAGGTGCATGGCTGCAACCTGGGGTTGAAATAGCCCTGGAGCACCCATGGGCAAGGTGAAGGGAGCATATCCAGGCTAAGTTTTGGTGCTTCTGGTGGCCCTGTCCCCTGTGGGTCGCCAAGCAGTAGCAGTAGCAGCCACAGCACTTCTGCCAGCCACACGCCAGCAGCATCTGTTTCTGGGGTACTTTTGTTCCTGATTTATCCCCTGTCTCCTGGAGCTATTCTAAGCAGGTACAATCTGCATTGCCATTGTTATTCAGATGATGTACAGATAATTTTAACCTTTCTCTTCCATTTGTCAAGGGGCTTTTTTTAGCCTCTGTGCCTGCCAGGCAGAACGTTGGCTCTCTGGCAGGGAAGGCTCCTCGTTTTGCAGCACCAGTTTCATTTGTTAGGGTGAAGCTCTGCCTTCTCTCTGTTGCTCCAGGTACCTTTTTCATGGTCCCAGGTATGTTAGGGGATTTGGGGTGAAGCACTCAGCTAGCCACATCCATCACTCATGCTGGCACCAGCCTCTCGGGCAGGGCTTGATGGGATGTGTCCATCAGAGAACCTGTACACTCAGCTCTGCTGTCAAAGCCTCTGAAGCAGTTAAAACTTTAGACATTCACCTCAGAAAATGTTAACACAAGACTTCTGGCCTGCACAGGTGGAAGTCTTCTCCTTAAACTGCTTCCAGAGCTGGTGCAAAGCCCTCAGGGGTGAAGGAGGCATCAGCACCCTGCTGAGCCTTCCCCACAGCCAGGGATGCAGATGACTGTTTTGGTTATAAAGGAGGAATGCTCTTCCCAGCCTGAAAAAATGCTAGGCTTTGCCTCAGCCCTTGGCTTTCACTACATCCATTGTGTGGGCAAGTCATCTCACAGCTGGGCCATCTCCTTGGCCATGTCCCTATGGGACAGTATGCTTCTAGCTGAAAATAGGCTTTGTAGCACTTTATGAGCCAAAGAATTGCAGACCACACCTGACAGCATTCAGAAACTAAAGGGGAAGATACACAAAGCAAAGGGCAACATAAAGCCAGTTGCTACAGGTCACAATGGCTGGGTTTGGTTTTCAGTGGCACCACACAGAGAGGGGCAGGAGCAGGTGGGTGACACACAGGGTGAGGTGAGCTCAGAGTGGTCCAGAGGAGCAGAGCAATCGCCTTCACCCTTCCCTGAGCTCTTCTTGGCACAGCACCCTCCCATCCCTGGGAAAGAAAAAGAAGAGTCCTGTTGAGAAGCCATAAAATATCCCTGTCATCTGTGCTCAGCTTGCAGACTGCCACAGGCTGCTGACTTGCCTCTGACTGCTGGAGAACTTCTTGTGCTTTAGCAGCTCTGGGGGAAAAAAAGAAATGTAAGACCTGACTTCAGCATCTTTCCCTCACAGCTCACCCATGAGCTCTGTACCAGTCAACAGCACCTGACTCCACTTGACATCTCCCACTGTGGCATGGAGGGATGGCCTGGCTGTTTGAATCCCTGGATCTGAGCAGGTTTTCCAAGCTCCCTGTTTACAGGCTGGTGCTCCATTGCATTTCTCTCCACTGATAAGATGGCACTGTGATGCTCTTGACCTCCCTCCCTGGACCAGTTTGCTGCGGTGTGGCTCCTGATGCTCTGAGTCCCTCCAGTGTCCCCAGATCCCAGTACCCCACAGCTGGCACATCTGGAAGCAACCAGGCACGAGCTACAGCTCCCCTGCAGTGGTAACCCTTCCTAAATGTATTCCCTGCCTCTCTCCTTCTCAGCCTCCCTCCCCACCCCTGCCTGGGGACCATGGGGAAAGCCAAGACAACACTGGCAGGGAATGGTCCCTGTGCCCACACAGGTTCCCAAGGTGTCCCTTAGGACATCCCTCCTGACAGGGCTGCCCAGCAGGGGCTCTGTGTCACCCTTTCCCTGCCATGGGGACCTTTTAAAGGAGTGAAACATCTCACTCAGGGGGCCCATGGGCCCCTCAGCATTGGGGGGTGCCAGTGAAACAGGATCTGCAGGGGTTCTTTACAACAAGGTTTTATTTTTCTTTCCTTTTTGACAAAAAAAAAAACATTGAAACTGAAGTTGTACATCGCTGTCAGTCAGCTCAGTTGCCCCCATCTGGGTCTGAATGAGGGTGCTATGTTACAATGTGTCCTGCCTCAGCGCCTGAGGGAAGGCAGAGCATCTCCCACCTACCCTCCCGCAGCAGCAGGAGCTGCCAACCCCATAATAGGGTGGGGAGTGTGCATGGGGGTCTGTCCTCCAAGGCCTCGGGGGGTGGGGGACGGGACAGGAGGATGGGGCTGGGACAGTCAGCCTGGAGGGACAGCAGGACTCCATGCTCCAGGGCTGCCTCATCTCCCCGCAGACCCTCTACATCCACCTAGGAGCTTTACAGGGCTTTGAGCCGAGTCCCAGCACCAAACTGGGAATCTGGGGATCAGTAGTATGCTACTGGTGAATTCCTGCCTGGGCAGGAGCTTGTCCTCTACAGGCAGAGGTTGAAATGCTCCTTTCTCATCCTCCCTCCCGCGGTCAAGCACAGCCAGCAGCTGCCTTCTGAGTGCAGTGGCAGGTCCCCAGTGTCCAGGAGGTGAAGGAGATGTCCAAAAAGCCACAGACCAGAGACTGTAGAGCAGCAAAGTGACTCCAGTGCCTTGAAAAGCGAGATGCAGGCTGTAACAGCACCTTGGGGCTGTTTTTGCTCCCCCCATCAGCACAGTCTTTTCTGTGGTTCTCCCAGGGGTGTTTTTTGGTTTCACAGAGGTGTTTTGGAGGTGCCACCTTGTCCCCACCTGTCCCTGCATGCCCCTCCTGCCACAGGAGCAGGGCTGCAGCTCTTGCAGGAGACAGGAGTGGGCCGTTTTTGGGTTCCCCCTAAGGGGGCTCTGGTTTGCTTCATAGTCACAGCACATTAGTAAAACACAGGTCTTACATGCCCAAAAGCTCAGGTTTGGATGCTGTAGCCTACCACCCTGAGCAGGTCCATCCTGTGGGGCTCTGCCCCAACCTGTACCACCACTGCAGAGCATCTCCACACACACACACCACTGGCCAGACCCACTGTGGGGCTGAGGAAAGAAAAACACCCAACGCTTGAAATCCACATGAAACACGCCCCAGCTTCGAGAACGTCCCTCCCTCCCATCCAGCAGGCACAGACACAAAAAGGCACCTCCCTCCCTATCCCCCCCACGCAGGCTGTTACTCAGAGCTCGGTGCATTGTCAGACACCTTGCTGCATTTAGAAGTAGATGATGCCAGCACCTATATTTAGAGCACTTCTGGATGGCATTGACTGCCCAGCCCCAGCACCCCCAGGTATCCCTGGCCCTGGCCCCCATGCAGTCCCATGCTGCCCATAAAGCCAAACTTTGGCACAAGGAACAATGCTCCATCAGCTTCAGGTTGAAGCCATGGACTGCTCATGGATGGTTGGAAGAGGAGAAGCAATGCCTAGCAGGGAACAGGAGATGCCATTTCCTTCAGCCAGCACCAGAGACCTTCCCCACAACTGCATGGGGCATAGTTTACTCCTGAGCATCAAAATTGGGGATGCAGGAGCTGAACCACAGCAATGGAGAGGCTTTTTTTGGAGAGAGATTTGTTTTGGATCCTTTGGCTCCTGGAAGTGTCTGTTCAGGAAGCATGGGGTCAAGCAGGGATAGCAGAAGTGCCACACATCGGCAGGGATCTATCAAGGCAGTAGGTGGTTTTGGCTCCATAAGCAAAACCTCCTCCTTGGATGCAGAAGGCAGTTTGACAATCAGAAAGAGAGCTTTTGGTCTGTGACTGAGCTCAGAAGCAGGCAAACTTTGGAGGTGGTGAGATTTGCTTCTTGCAAAGCAGAGCTCCTCTGAGGGAGCTCACAAAGCGATTGGGGCAGGGGTAGAGCTGCACATGCAGGAGTGGTGCAGTTTGTGCCCATAGCATCTTTCAGTTGGGAGAAGACATTGGTTATCCATGACCAAAGCAAAGCCTGGCCAGAGCTCCTGAACCCAGACCACAACAACCCCACAGCAGAGCTAAGCCATGGGGAGGAGAAAGCATAGGACGAGGACTGTGCCACCTCCCCCTGCCCAGCCCAGTGGACTGAAGACCACATTCTATCTCCTTACACATATCTATGTGGTCCAACCACATCGACCAGACCCCCAGCCCACACAGCAGACCCTTCCCTGTGGCTCCAAAAGCACAGCACCCTCTAGCTCCCCACAACCATGCTCAGGCTGATGACAGACACAACTCACAGCACAAACATGCCAGTGATCACCAGGGTGAGCCACCCATAGCCAGGAGGCCACTAACATCTCCCTGGGCTGGTAAGCAAAGCATCACACCTGCAGCCAAGAGTGTGCATGGATCGTTAGAGCTGACAGCACATAATTACCAGATTAATTAATGACCAGCACTGGAAGGTGGTCCTGTGCTGCATCACTGCAGGAGGTGTGAGCCACCTTGCTAACCTCCAGGATCATGCTCAATGCCCAAAGTCCTTCCAGCTCTTCGACACTTATCTGCCCTCATGCCAGGGCCATGGGGTTTGCAGACCCGGCCACCGCCACAGCAGCCCCCTCCAAAGGAGGTGCCAGACCACGGGAGCAGGCAGGGACCAAGGCTGCAGGGGAAACTGAGGCAGGAGAGGTGCCAAAGCCAGGCTCCTTTGCCAGGAAGACAAATCTTAAGACATTGTCATGCACACACATCATCTTCTCTCCCCTGTGGACATGAGAATCTTCTTTCCGTGGGAAAACACAGCAAAGAGGCCCCTGAGAGGTTTGCCATCATCCTCTCAGTACCAGTGGTGTCAAGTTAGCTGCAAACCCCAGGGACAGCTCTGTCCTTGTCCCTTGGGCATCCCACTCCTGCAGGCACCTCACAGCACAGACAGCAGCAGAGCTGCCCAAAGACACCTTACCATAGCCACCTGTAATGGAGAAAATGCCATTCCCACCACTGGAAACATCTGAGACAGGTTGAGGGGAGCAGGGTGGCATTCCCAGTGCTCTGCTACAGAGTGATGGGTGCACAGCTTGGTCCTGTCCCCTGCCAAACAGGGTGAGGGCAGTCAAAACCCCCAGGGGCTCCCCAGCATTGTCAGATGATTAAACCAAATCCATGTATGTGTATATCTTTATATATACAGCCTATAAATATATACACACACACATACATATATACACACACAGGCACACCTAGAGTTCTCTGTAGATAAATATATGTCCCTGGAAGACAGGATACATTTGGCAGCTCTGAACCCTCCCCAGCCCCGCTCCTGCCTGCCCCAGGACAAACCAGTTGGCTTCGGTTTTGCCTACCTCTAGCAGGCAGAGCTGCTGTGATCTACCTGGTGCACCCTGACCCCTCAGCCCCTGCACTCCACTATCACACCTCACCCCTTTTCCAGGTTGGATGAGATCCTAGGGGAGGGAAATTCAAAGCCACAGCAGCATAGCCCGAATGACAGGGCAAAGTGGGTGCCCTGGTACCCCCTTGCTGGGACTCTCCGGCCTCAGGGAGTGGAAAACCATCAGGATGAGCCTTGGGGACAGGGAGCACAGCTGTGGCCGAGGGGACTCTCATATGCCCCCCCAGCACAAGTGCCTGGCTAGGCCACGCTGCCACCCATCAAATGCTTCTCTGTGCAGAAAAAAAAAGTGATAGTAATAAATGAAAGTCAACAGATTTTAATTATTTTTTTTTTTTTTTGCACAAAGACTTTTTTTTCTTTTTCTTTTTTTCTTTTTTTTGTTTGTTTTTCATTTTGTTTTAAATTCCCTTTTCTCCTCCATTCTGGTCAGTTTGGTTTTCTCCTTTTCCCCTGCATTTGGTGTTCTGGTTTCATATCATTCCCAGGCGTGGCGAAGAGCATGCATTGGAGAGGGGGAGCCAAGGCGGGGCAGGGTTTGAGGGGGTGTTAGGCAGCTTCTAGCACTTGTCATCTTCTTCAGTGTCGCTGAGCACGTCGATGCTGGCCCCGCACATCACGCCCTGCCCTGCTCCTCGCCTCCGCCGACGGTAGTGCCCGTTGGGCATCTGCCAGCTGTGCCGCAGCGGCGGGGCCGAACCGATGGTGTTGGAGCGGCCGAGGCTGGTGGCGACGGCCGCCTCGAAGGTAAGCGTCTCCTCCTCACCGCAGTCTGAGGCGTGCGAGTCGTCGTGCAGGGCCAGGTAGGGCTCAGAGATGTACCGTTGCGGGGTGGACTGCCGGCTCTGCTTCCCCGCCGGAGAGCTGGAAGACTCGGGCAGGCAGCTGGCGTTAGGCTCCAGGCTGGAGGAGAGGAGCGGGGAACCCCCTTCGCTCTCCTCGGCGGGTGGCGAGGCATCCTCGGCATGTCGCAGCATGGAGGCGTAGGAGAGGAGGGGTCGTGGCTTGGGGGGCACCGGAGGGAGCTGGCGATGGCCTCGCCGTGGGGTGCTGCTGTCCGAGACGGAGGGGATGGAGCTTTCGCTCAGTGAGCCCGCTCCCTGCAACGCACCAAGACACTTTGGGGAATACAGGGGTGATGGGCAACGCCATGAACCCAACATCTTCCCACCCCCAAGCCTTGGCTCCAGAGCATCCTCCTGCTCGCACGGGTCCCCGATGAGTCCTTCTCTGCCCCATCCCTGCCTTGGGGTCTCCTCCACCCTGGGCTCCTTCAGGAATGAGGATGGTGTCTGCTCTTGGGGGTCAAATGTAAAATGCATTTGCAAACCCTCTGTAAGAAGAGCTAATGGCTCACCAGCTGCTGGTCTCTGAGAGAAGTATCCCCTTGAGTTTCAAGGACACTCAAGAACTAGCATCTCAAAGAATCACAGAATCACAGACTATTTTGGGTTGGAAGGGACCTTTAAAGGTCTTCTAGTCCAACCCACACTGCAGTGACCAGGAACTTCTTCAATCAGATCAGTTGCCCAGAGTCTCAACCAACTTGACCTGGAACGTTTCCAGGATGAGGCATCTACCACTCATCTGGGCAACCTGGGCCAGTGTCTCACTACCCTCAGTGTAAAAGCTTTATTCCATCTATCTAGTTTAAATCTTCCTCTTTTATTTTAAAACCATCACCCCTTGTCCTGTAACAACAGGCCCTGCTAAATGTCTGTCCCCATCTTTCTTATAGGCCCCCTGAAGTATTGAAAGGCTGCAAGAAGGTCTCCTCAGAGCCTTCTCTTCTCTAGGCTGAACAAACCCAATTCTCTCAGCCTGTCTTCCAGCCCTCTGATCATTTTTGTGGCCTCCTCTGGACCCACTCCAACAGGTCCATGTCTGTCTTGCGCTGAGGACTCCAGAGATGGATCCAGAACTACAGGTGAGGTCTCCCCAGAGCCTTGACCTCTTGGCCATGCTGCTTTGTGTGCAGCCCAGGATACAGTTAGATTCTGGGCTATGAGTGCACATTTCCAGCTCCTGCCAAGCTTTTCATCCCCTAGTCCTTCTCCTCTGGGTTGCTCTCAGTCCCTTCATCCTCCAGCTTATATTGCTACCAAGGATTGCCCCAAGCCAGGTGCAGAACCTTGCCCTTGGCTTTCTTGAACATCAGTGAGGCTTTCACCACCCCATATAGCTTTACCATGGGCAAGTCTTGCCTGACCAACCTAGTGGCCTTCTATGATGGAGTGACTACATTAGCAGACAAAGGAAGAACTACCAGTGTTGTCTACCTGGACTTCTGCAAGGCTTTTGATACAGTCTCCCACAACATCCTTCTCTCTAAATTGTAGAGATACTGATTTGATGTATGGACCTCAACCTTAGCAGGGAGCAGATGCCACAGTGGTGAGAGGATCAGCCTGGAGATCCACTCCTCTCCCCAAATGATCTGCAGGTTGCCCAAGGAGTCTCCACCTGCTCAGCTCACAGCAGACAGGGAGATGCCGCTGCAAGGAGAAGAGATGGCGCAGAGCTCCCAGAGGTGGGACTTGTCTTCCTGGTTTTAGCAAGGAACTTTATCTGTGTCTCCTTTTGTACCTGGGAAGGGTTTTTTTATCACTCACCTGCCTGTTAGGCGTCTGTGACCTGCCCTCACTGGGTGACCGGGACTCACGCCGTCGCTCCGGCGACTCATCCTGCGCCTGGGGACTCCTCTCCTCTGAGTTGCAGCGGGAGATATCGGGAGACAATAAGTGCTTGCGCTCTTTGGATCGACCTCGCTCCCTGCCGCCTGAGCGATGCCCATCGGACCGGTGGCCTGAAGGACATTCCCCATCAGTCCCCACAGTCCCCTCCCCAGGAGCAAGGGATGCTCGTCTGGGATTTTTTTTTTGGGGGGGGGGGGGTGTGGCATTAGTGCTGGATGGGACCATCTGTCCCTGCTCACCCGAGTCAGCATTGAGGCGTCGGGTGGAGAGCTGGAGCGAAGAGTGGTAGCTGCGCCGGCGGGACTTGTAGGTGTTGTCACTGCTGCGCTCCATGGAGAACTCATCCAGCCAGGAGCTGTTGGTACGCTTGTCCCGGATAGTGGAGAAGGATCTCCGCATCGAACTGGTGTCTGTCACCACCTGTAAGCAACCCCAGCCAGATGAGGAAGGAGTTAGCACCAGGAAGGGCTTGGGGGACACAGGTTGAGTGATTACCTGTTCACCCACCAGCACTGGCACCCCAGCCTCTGGGATGTGGAGATATGGGTTGGGGGGGTAGCCACTCCAAACATATCGCCCCCAAATAATCTCTGCATGAATTGAGGGTGGGAGGAAAGTGGGGTTTAGCTTTTGTGCTTGTGAGCAACCCTACCTCATCTGGGAACTGTGCTCTACCAGAAAAGCCAGCAACAGTGATTCAAGCCAAGGCTGGGGAAACAGCCTGGTACCTCCTAGAACCCCACACCTGGAGTGGGGTGCTACTGCTATCAGCCCTCAGGCTGTCTCGATATCCCTCCTTGCCTTGAAAATGGGACTGAATAGAGCAGAAACATCACAGAATCTCAGAATGCTAGGAGCTGGAGGGAACCTCAAAAGATTATCTAGTCCAACCCCCCTGTCACAGCAGGATTCCCTACACCAGGTCACACGGAAGCATGTCCAGATAGGTTTTGAATCTCTCCAGAGAAGGAGACTCCAGAAGCTCTCTGGGCAGTCTGTGCCAGTGCTCTGCCACCTTACTGGGGAAACATTTCTATGTATATTCACATGGAACCTCCTATGCTTCAGCTTACAGCCATTGCCTCTTGTCCTGTCACTGGGCCTCACTGAGAAGAGCCTGACCCCATCCTCCTGACACCCACCCTTCATATATTTAAAAGCATAGATGAGGTCACCCCTTAGTCTCCTCTTCTCCAAGCTAAAGAGACCCAGCTCCCTCAGCCTTTCCTCATCAGGAAGATGTTCCACTCCCTTAATAAACTTTGTGGCTCATCAAGGAAGAAGTCATTGAGAGAGGGGGATCCTCCAGTGCCCCTTGGTGGGTGTTTATTTTCCTGGTAGTACTGGTCCTCTTTGGTCCTCCTTTATTCTCACATCTTCTTCCCCTGTACTCATTCACCCATCTCCTCACTCAAACTGTTGTTGTCCCTCTCTTTCCTTTCTCCCTTCCATGCTTCTCCTTTCTACCTTTTCCTCTTCTTCTAGATTGTATTCTCGTGTTTTGTGGGAAACATCACCTCCTGTATTTTCTATTGCTTTATTCTAGCAACTTTCTGCCCCTGCAGCCTCAGGCCTTCCTCCTTGTCTCCTGTCCTCACACCATACTGTTTCTTGCTCTCACCCCCTCCTTCTAATCATCTCCCCTGCTGCAAAATGGTCAATAAAGTCCATGAGGCAGAGCCTCCTTTCCTCTTCACCTCCCACCAAAGACTCCCACGTGTCACACCAGCACCAACACCAGGACCTCTGTGAGAAAGCAAACCCAGAGACTCCACAGCAAGACCAAACCCCAGAAGAGCATCTGTGTGTTGGTGGAGGCTGAGTACAAGACAGAACAACAGAGAAACTGGGCAGACAGATGAAAAGGTGAGATGTGGCCTGGGTTCCCCTGGACAGACAGAGAAGCGTGTGCACTGGGACAACGGGAAAGGAAGGAAAAGGTGTTTTGTCACCTGAGAGATCATCTGACAGCCTCACTGGGACTCCTCAAACCTCAGCCAGTGCCTGGGGCTGGAGGAAAGGAGAAGTGTCCCACTGTGGGACAGGTGGGACCCTGCAACCTCCCAGAATGGCTCTGCTCCACCACAGACCTCCTACACAAGCCAGGAGATCGATTCCCCTGGCAACTTTCAGCTGCCAGTGTCCTCCATGCAGGGGAAGAGCAGCTCTCCTCCTTGTGCAGCACCCCAACAGTGGGGAGATGCTCCAGTATCGAGGCACAGGGGAAATCTTAAGGCTTGCAGGACTTCCTCAGCATGGAGAGAAGCCCCAGCATTACCTGGTAGGCTTTGCTTGGACCCAGCACCCATGGGAGCTTTGCTTGGTTTTACCTGGGGATCCACAGTGAGACGAGGCATGGAAGAGGCCCTCCCAGAGACAGCGTGGTCCTGAGTATCCACGGGAAGGTAGCTGCCACGGTTAGAGGGCTGCACTCTTTGAAACTCCCTAACCTCTGGCTCCTGGAAACAAACACACAGCCAAGCTCTTGGGATGGGGTTGGAGCAGGGCAGCGTGCTGCTTCTGCCCTGTTTGCAGGGGGCAGCCCTGCTCGCTCATTTCATCTGGGCCAAAAAGGGAGTCTAAGGCATATCATCCATCACATCACCACTGAAAAATAGTCTCCAATGCACAGTCCATTGCAGGTGAGCCCAGATGTGGTGCTTCAGGCTTGCCTGATGGCCCATTTAACTTTCACCTCTTCAGTGGCAGTGGAAACCTTGCCTGGACTTAGCAGTGCTCTGACTGCCTGGGCTTTAAAGTCCTCCTTTTGACAGAGGAGAACAATCATATGGGATTTTCTCTCTAACCCTGCTTTAAAGGCTTTCTGGTAACTACAGCACCTTTGTGCTTCAGTTAATTCCCAATTTAGGGGATGTTTCTGTGTACAGGACTGTGGTGTCAAGTTGATGGGCAGGAAGTGACCCTGTAGATCCACTAGAAGGTGACGTCTTACCTGCTACCTCCTTGCCAGCAGGAGGGTGGCAAGGTTGAGGGGTAGCTGGGGCAGGGGTACACAGCTCACACAGAGTACCACAGACCCCAGGGACACAGACTGGGCTGGAGATGCACAGTGGTACAACACTGCATCTGACACAGCTTTGGGGTGGTGCACAAGGGCACACACACAGAGATGGAGAGAGATATAGAGAGGTGTATATATATATATATATAGGAATGCACACCCACGGACAGACATAGCCAGTATGTGTGTGAGGCCAGAGGGGTGTGCTCCCATTAGAGACAGTTTGACAGCTTGGTTTGGGATCAAGGGACACTGGCACTGACAACAAAATGAACGTGAATCCAAAAACATCAGATCCCATGACTCAGCATAGAGTAACCCACTGAAAGGAGTGCTCAGTGGGAAAAAGAGCAGCCTGTGGAAAGAAAGACATTTTACTGCAGGACATCAGACCCCAGTCACAGCTCTCACCCCAAAAGCACTTGACACTGCCTGGCCCTACTGGCCTGGACTGATCCAGGGATGGCTGTGTCCCCAGTGCCCAGAGAGAGGTGAGGAGCCAGAGCCCCAGTTCTGACCCAGCAGCTGCCATCCCTCTTCCGTGCTTGCTGCCACAGGGGCAGGGAGCAGAGTTTCACTGCTGTGCTGGCAGCCCCACACCTCCCTGTGCTCACCAGCATCCTCACTGGGACCGCATGCGAGCACCTGCCAGGCACTCTGTGACTTTACCAGAGACTGGTGCTCCTGGAACTGCTCATGGGATGGATCCATGCATGCCAGCTGAAAGATCTCCTGGGGTGAAAGTGGGCTCAGTGTGGGGAACCCAGTTCTGCCAGTCCTGCAAAGACATTCCAGCTTCAGGGAGGCCACAAGCCAAGTGCTGCCATCGTTGGATGTTACCTCTCCAGCGGTTCAGAGCTGGGGAGCCTCTGTGCTTACCCCCCAAGCTCTTAAGACCCCCAGAACAAACATCATGTTTCTTGGAGAACCAAAGAGATGTGCAGGCAGGAGAGGATACCATTGTCCCATGTACCATTGTAACAGTGGGGACATTCCAAGCACAGTGCCAGCAACTCTCACCATCTCACCCCCACCAGCCAGTGTGCTGGGATCCCCCACCAGCCCTGCACCACCCAGGGACCCACTGCTCAACTGTTCTCAAGGTTCATGTCTATCCCAGATCCTTCTAGGTAAGAGAGCTTACATTTAATGCCAGGATGGTCCTTCAAAAAAAGTGCCCATGCAGACACTTGGCCATTCCCTTTGGCCACCGTTGCTGCTGGTGGTGATGCTGATGCACACCAGCTACCTAGAATCCTGCAAAGGCTTTGTGCTGGGAGCTTCTGCCCTAGGCTCGGTTTCCCCTGCTCTTGGCAGCCCTTTAACCCTTTGTACATCCCAGTGCCAGCTCCAGAGAACAAAAAGAAGGCTGCAGGAACAGCAAAGACACAGGACTGCCTCCCTTCTTCTTGGGGCAATACTCACAGGCCCGTGAGGGTTTCTTGTGGGAGGTAAGGCAGAGTCTTTGCATTGGAGATGATCTCCTGTGGCAAGGAGGATGGCTCCATGCGCTGGAACATGGGGGCATTTTTCTGTATGGAGGAAAGGAAGAAGCTGAGTCTGTAGGAAATGCAGATGAACACCCTGTAAACATCCACCAACCAAGTCCCCACCACTTGGGAAGGTGACAGCATGCTCACGTTTGCTGCTGGGGACTAAGGATGCACATACACATACCTTGTTGTCACCAAATCCCAACTTGTACCACCATCCTCACCCCTCTGATACATGTTTGGTTGGGAGGTGGTAGCAAGCAGTGAGGTTGCTCTGAACACCTCCATCCTGCCCACTGCATGCCCTTGCTGAGCCTCACCTGCTCCTCCAGCTGCTGCCGCTGCTTCTTTGCTTTACTCTGCTTGTAGTAATCCATGATCATCATGGCTGCATATATTTTGCCAACAGTCAGGTCAGAGGCTGAGAGAAAACAAAATGGGGACACTTGTATGCTAACCAGCATGGATCTTGGCTTGAGCCCTGCTGGGGGATATCCTGGTGACCCTTTAACACTGTTCCAGAAGACAGATGAACACCTAGACACTCCATGTGAAGATAAAATGGATGTAGGTGGCTTGAAAACATCAAACCACCAAGACAGAGATCTTCATAGCATAATCATATGAAACAGAGCAAGTGATTCTTAGCCTCCTGCCCTTATATGCTCCAGAGAGGATTTACAGGAGTCTCTGGGCTTGGCAGGAGCAGATCACTACAAACCAGGCATTTTTCAAGAGGGTTCCCAGGCAGAGCAAGGCAGAAGCCAACCTATAGCAACACAAACCCTACAGACTGGAAAGCCTCCCACCCCCCCTAGGGTAGAACTGGCATGCTCAGCTCACTGGAGTTCTGATCTGGTGGCAATTCCAGAGACATGGTGGGACAGCTCTCATGACTGGAATGTGGTCATGGATGGCTATGTCCTTTTCAGGAAAGACAGATCTACAAGGCGTGGTGGGGGAGTTGCTCTTTACGTGAGAGAGCAACTGGAATGTATTGAGTTCTGTCCAGGGGTGGATGAGGGGTGAGTTGAGAGTTTATGGGTGTGAATTAAGGGGCAGGCTAGCATGGGTGACACTGTTGTGGCTGTTTATTACAGGCCACCTGATCAGGATGAGGTTCTTATGGGGGATTTTAACTCCCCAGATATTTGCTGGAAAGCCTACTCAGTCAGCCATTCACAGTCCAGAAGGTTCCTCCAGTGCATTGATGATAACTTTAACTTCTTGATGCAAGTGGTGGATGAGCCAACTAGGAGGGGAGCGCTGCTGAACCTGATACTCACTAACAAGGAAGGGCTGGTTGAAAAGGTAGAGGTTGAGGGCAACCTTGGCTGCAGTGACCATGAGATGGTAGAATTCAGGATCTTGTGGGATAGGAACAGGATACCTACTAGGATCACTACCTAGAAGGGACTGGAACATCTTCTGGGGAAAGGCTGAGGGAGCTGGGTCTCTTTAGCTTGGAGAAGAGGAGACCTCATCTATGCTTTTAAATATATGAAGGGTAGGTGTCAGGAGGATGGGGTCAGGCTCTTCTCAGTGAAGCTCAGTGACAGGACAAGGGGCAATGGCTGTAAGCTGAAGCATAGGAGGTTCAGTGTGAATACACATAGAAATGTTTCCCCAGTTGAGGTGCCAGAGCCCTGGCACAGACTGCCCAGAGAGCTTCTGGAGTCTCCTTCTCTGGAGATATTCAAACCATGTCTGGACAGGCTTCTGTGTGACCTGGTCTAGGGAATCCTGCTGTGGCAGGGGGGTTGGACTAGATGATCTTTCCAGGTCCCATCCAGCTCCTAACATTCGAGATTCTGTGATTCTCCTGCTTCTCCCATAGCTGGGGAGAAGTCTGGCTGGTCCCCACCTCCCTTTAGGAAGAAGCTGATGCAGGTATGATGGAAACTTCACAAGGATGACATCCTCCCCCCCGCCCCTTGACTCACTTTTTGGCATGGGTACCAACAGGTCAAGCATCTTCTGGGACAGGTGAGGCCAAATGGTCAGGATCTCTTTTTGAAGTTCGGCGTCTAACTGCTGCCAATCTGCACCACCTTGAACAGTAGAAAAGAAGAATCACCCATGTACATCAAGACCTGGCACCAAGGTCCAACTAAAACCACCCCTTTCCCATGTTGAAATGCAGAAACTGTCTCTCTCTGGGCTGGGAGGACCATCTTGTGTCAGTAAGTCTGGTCTCCTGCTCTTGTAGGGAAACTTTCCTACCATCCCTTTCATCTGTGCCTCCATCTCCCTATCCCCTGTCCTCCCACTCAAAGCTGCCATCTTCAAGCTTGCCTTGGGTCCATCTCTGCTGCTTTAATCCTCCTCCAGCCCACACACACCTGCTGCTGCCCCACTTTCTCTTTTCTGGTGAGCAGATCATGTGCTGGTGAAAAAGCAGCTCCACTCAGTTGAAATCCTTAAATACTCAGTGACATTGTGCAAGGAGAGCAGAGCTCTCTGGCCAGCAGTGAAGGGATTTGCTGAGCTTAGGAAGACCCAGGCTCAAAGGGAGCTGTCAACACATGACAGCCATAGATACCCGAGCCTGGGACAACTTGGCTGAGCTGCAGGAGACCCAGGTTCAAATCTCTGCATTATCTAGATGGGCTTGAACCCATTGTTTCAAGACACAAGGAGCTGTCTGAGCACTGGGCTTTTGCTGGTATCTTGCCCTAGGTTGGGTTTTCTTCCTAGAGCCAAGTTGTTACCAGGGGATGTTTTACTGAAAACTGTTTCAGCAGAAAGCTTTTGATCTGATGAATCAGAGCTTTCCCAGTAACAACAACAAAGCAGGTTTTCCTGCTCTGAACATTTTCTCATCCCTGAGAGAGAGAGAGACTTCTGTTCCCCACAGCTTCAGGAAACCAAACATGTGTGATCTTTTCCCTCACTGGTCTAGGAGGAAGGGGAATTCTCTTTCTCCCTCTTTGAAGAGTGGATAGTAAGCTGTTTCTGCTCTCTGAAGCAGCTCCTAATGGAAAATTGGTCACCTCTTCCCTAAAGAGATAGTTGGGGGGTTTTTAATAGAAAGCAGCAGAAATTTGCCTGTTCAAGGTTATTGCTTTCACCCACTTTGGCTGCGATATCCCCAACCTGCCCAAAGGATGAGTGCTGACTCTGAAACCCTCCTGGCTCTGTCCCCTCTCTACCCCATGGACCTTGCCTTTGGCAATTTTGATGTCCAAGGCCGTGCGTATCAGGGCCATCAGGGTGGAGGTGAAATGGACTGTCATGTCCTCAGCCACAGGCATGTTCATCAGCACCAGTCTCTGTGCAAGAGAGAGAAGAAAACAGCGGACGGAAAACAATATCGAAAAACACATTGACCAGGCTGGAGGAAAAGAAATTCAACATTAAAGAGAAGGGAAAAAAAAACCAAAACCAAACCAACAACCAACCATTCAAATTAAAAAAAAAATAAAAAGCAACAAAGAGTGTCAAAACAGCACAGCCAAAAAAGAAGGGCAAGGATCACCCCACCAACCCTGCTTCCACCCCTCCTCCCTCGGCTCCTTCCACCCCAGGACACCGGCTCACTGCCTTCCAGGGCTCCTCTTGCACCACAGGAATGGTCCCTGAGCCTCCCTCCCCATGGCACCGCCTGGCACTTTGGAGAAGACATGCCTGATCTGTCAGAGATGCGGGCGTGGGGAACGCTCAGGAAGGGAAAAAGGGGGCTCAGGTCTTCATTCCTGGGTGGTTTGGCTTTCCAGCTCTCAACCCTTCCCACCTGGGGCAGGGGAGAGGAGGGTCCCTAACCTTCAGGGACTTCAGAGTTGCTGAATTCCTCTAGCATGCTACGTCCTGGCGCTCCCTTTTTGCGTCTTTCAGAGATGAAGTTTGCCAGCACATGCACAGGGTCCAAATTATCCAAGGGTGGGGAAGGGAAGGAGGAGGGGAAGAAGGGGTAGAAAAAGTGCAGAAGGGAAGAGAGAAGGGCAAACAGGGCAGGTTAGACACGCCATGCTCCTTCCCCACCCTGGCCAGGCAGGGTGCAAACCAAAGTGACCAGATCCACTTTCCAGAGAGTATATTTTTGCTTTGTGAATACTTTGGGTCATCCCTTCCTTGCCCATTTCTTTTTACTCAGCTTCTCCTGTCCTTGCCCTGCCTTGAAGCCTCCCTTTTTCTCCTGGAAAAGTATGATGGTGGATGAATGGAAGTGTGAACAAAGATATTGACAAGCGTGCAGGAATCCCTCCTTTGCTAGCCCTGAAAGCTGCTGAAAGGGCTGCAGGCAGCAGCCCATAGCCAAAAATAAAGCTTCAGTTTGATCCAGACCTGGGCTACACTGTAGCTCTGGGCCTTGTCCTAGCAGCTGTTGCCCTCAGTAAAGCCACGCACCTTCCACCTCACATCCTTCAGGGCTTCCTGGGCTCATGCTCCATGCCTATGCAGCCAGGAGCATGCTGTGCCTACACCACGAGCCAACTGCCAGCCACCAGCCCAGGAGGAACAAGGGGGTAAAACTCAGAGACACCTTCTGAAGGCACCTGGCTTTGCCTTGAATCAGTCATCCTTGAGGTAGCTCATGCACTGCAGAGCTGCTCCTACAGGACATGTCTTTGCTGCCCACCTGCTCCCCATCTCCACAGGCTTTAAGTCTTGTTTCTGTGCTGGCTGGGACACAGATGGTTCCAAGCCCAGGAGACAAACTTAGGTCAGTGAGCTCCTAAGGACATCCCACTCTCCTAACTGCTATGGGGTTGCTCCTCAACTTGTCTTCTCCAGACCTCCCACTCTTCCACACTCTTGCTGATCCTGCTCCTCCTCTTCATTGGGATCTTCCAGCCCAGAGCTCTCTGGGTTTGTGAGTAACCACGACAGCGTCACATACATGGGCAGTGGAGACCAGCCTGCACAGCCAGGACTCTTCTGGGCACGCTAGGGTCCTCAGGAGTGAGCTAGATACAAGTTGGATGACCCCAAGACCTCCCCAGCTCCCCTCAGCCCCACCTCCCACGGGTCCCTCAAGCCTCATCTCCTGCCCCCGGAGAAGGAAGGGGTTGATCTACCTTATAGGCCACTTTGGAAGGACATCTCTTGCCGAGGCCTAGCGGTGGTGACATAAGAGTCAGCATTTCATACATCTCAGTGTAATGGATTCGGCCACTGCTCATGGAGGGGGAAGGGGAGGAAGGGAGATGCAGAGGAGAGAAGGAGGCATTCCCAGAGAGCCGAAACAAAAACGTATAGTACAGGAGAACAGGAGAGAAAAAAAAAACAAACACAAACGGACAAACAGGAAAAGAACAGGAAACCTGTTAATCAAGGCAAATCATACATGAGAGACTGTCCTGATGTGGATTTATAGCACTGCTCACACAGACCCAGGAATGCTGGCAAGAAAGCAACTCACCCCTCGCCTTTCTGCTGCTGGCCTCGGGCGCCTGTCTCACTAAGCAGTCTGGGTGTCCTTCTTTTCTCTGGTCTCAACCCAAACTTTCCTAAAGCCCTCCAGCAGCCCCCAACTTGTCCCACAGGTTCCAGGGCTGTGTGTGAGTGGTATAAATCAGATACACGTTGCTCAAGCCATGGGTTATTGGAGGTAATGGTGGTTTTGCACCACAGTGTTCCGTGGCCTCCATCTTCCCTCCCAGGGGCTGGGGGGGGTGGAGGGGCTTGGGTGGTGGCCACCTAACCCATAGCCAGAAGGCTGTGTATCCCCAGCTTATAAGGTCTATGCAATTGGGAGGCAGCATCTTGCATAGAAGGCAGTGGGCCAGGGTCACTTGTCAAAGGAAGATGCCCAGTTGCTTCCGTCTGGCTCTGCGGATGGACCACTTTCCCACCATGCACCAGTGCAAAAGGCATGCTGAATTGGCTGAAAAGAAAACAAAACTGGGAGGAAAAGTTGTACATGCCATGCTCCCGCCCTGGCTCTCTCCCACATGCGGCTGCAAGTTCCACCAGGTTGGAGTTTAAAGAGTCTCAGCAGAGGCAGCTGTTTGGCCCTTCCAACATTGGGGTTCTTTTGGGTTTCCCAAGGGAGGCAGCTAGGACAAACCCCCACCTCATGCTCCTCTGCTCTCTAAGGACCTGCCTAGGATTGCTGCAGCGAGGAACGCTACCAAAAATGGGCCATCCAATGAGGCTTTAGCCCTCTATCAGGCTGAGCTATCTGGGCTGTGTCTCCCTCTCTCTTCACATCCAGAAGGCCACTCAAGTACATCTCCCAGGGTTTCTGGGCTCTGCTACCTCTTCTTCCCCCCATACAAGGCTTCTGTCCTGCACTGCAACATTCAAAATGGTTAAAGGGCAAGCAGAATCTCACAATATCAAAGACTTTGACCCTTACAGCTGAGCTGGAACAAAGGAGCTGGGGAGGAAACCATCTCAGCTGAGGTGGCACAGCCAAAAACATGACTCCCCCATGGGATTTTGGCCTCTTCACTACCTATGTGCTCAGAGCAGCATGGAAAAGGGGAAAAACTGTATTGCTTCTTCTCAGAGATACTACTGTTTTGGAAGCAGACCTCTGGCCAAAGAGGCTCCCTCCAAAGTAAGTCCTGACATTTAGGATGTGAACTAGAGATGGTGATGACCGGCAATGGGAGATGTTTGCAGTGTAAGCACAGAACAGGGTGGGTAAGCCATCAGCTTTGAGACCTGACACACCTAAATGGGTTGGAAAGAGGATTGCTAACAACACTGGAGAATATCTAGTAGGATGATCAAGAGAAAATATCCAGGCCCAGAAATCCATAAGCAGAACCTTGGCAGAACTGGATGTGCACTAACTCAAGGTGTTGGAAGAGAAAAGAGGACTTCAACATTTTCATGCACAACCTTTGTGCAAAGAGGAAGCAAGCAGTGATCTTGCATCCACCCTTGCAGTGGCATTCTGAACAGGATGGCTCCCTAGAACTGGTCCAAGCACGGGTGCATCCTTGATGGGAGAGCTGGCCACCTGTCCTGTGTCTGGATGGAGATGTGCTCTGTAAAGGCTGGCCTGTAAAACCACCATGCAGTAATGGCTTGGTCCTGCTGCTCTGAGAGTAACCTGAGAGTGATGGAGGAGGAAACCTGAGGGACACCTGTCCTCCTGTGGTTAGGAAATAAGTACTGTGCTGTACCAGGCTTTTAGATACAGACCACCAGAAAGAGCATGTGAAGTGAGAGTAGATTCAGGCACAATATATATACACAGGGACATGAATGTCTGTGGAGCATTTGCTTGACCAATGACCATAACAAGGTCTACTTTTAGGGGGCAAAGGTGTTACCCATCTCCTTGGCTCACTTTTGCTTGACTCCTAGAAGCAGATGGGTTGAAGAAAGGCAGAGATAGCCCCAAGGAGTGGAGCTGGTTGACAGGATGCAGTCCTAGCAAGATGGAATTACAGAACCTCCTCTCCCCACCATAAGAACAGAGCATGCTGGACTCCCACAAGAAGTGGGAAGAAATCTTCCTACACCAGTGCCCCTTGTCAGCCCAACTGCAGGTGGCCTAGTGAGTATGCTTCTATGTAATGCTGACCACTGTGTTGCATCCTGAATTTGATCAAGAGAAAATATCCAGGCCCAGAAATTGTGTTGCATCCTGAATTTGCCCAAGCACCATCTTTTCCACAGCAGGCTATCCACCACTCCATAAGCATGCTGGTGTTTGTTTGTGCAAGTCATTGTTGTCACATTACCTGGCAGGGCAGGGGTGTGGGCTCCAGGAAGGTGAACTTTTGCACTGTTATATGTAGGGCAGGCTCATCAAACTGAAAACTGAGCAAGCTGGGTTGGCATTTTGGGTTCTGGACAATGGTGGCAAGGTGCAATGATGACATGGATTTTCTTTCATCAGTTGCCTTTTGGGAATTGTTCCAGGGCAGTAGGGATCCCTGAAAATCTCTCATGTCCTTGAAATACCCCATGCACAAGGAGGAGGAGACTGAGGTAACACAAGGAAGAGATGTGGATGGTCTCCCTCACATGACAGCAGAAGCTGCTCTCTCTCTCTGTCTCCAGCTCTCCTTGAGTTTATCCACCTTCATGGCTCTGTCCATCCCACAGGGTCAGCAGAAAGCCCAGACTGCTGCAGAGCTCCCTCTCCCCTGGAAGCATTACAGGTACCCTTTTGAGCACCAGGTAGATCCAGCTTAGGAGAGCCAGTGTTCACCAGTGAAAGCCTGATGCCAGCTGAGAATGACTAGAAATTCTTCCTGAAGGTGTCTTCTGTCTGCAGGCATCTGACTATATATCCTCAGCAAAGCCATCAGCCTTTGCCTGGGATGCAACAGAGAAGAGTGGAAAGACCACAAGGAGCCCCTCCTTGAATGGGTGAGCCACCTAGATTCTGGCAAGAAATCTCTTATAACTAAATACCTCTTCCTAAATAAGATGATCAAGCACCCAGGCTTTGTCTTGCTTGCTCTGCTTTACTTCTGCTGGTCCACTTCAAGATTTCAAATGTGTGCATCATCCCCATAACCAGCTGTGGAGAGTGACAGACCCATTCCAGGGATGCTGGCTAGAAGAAGCATTTCTGATCCAGTGAAAAGGATGTGGTGGCTATACCATGCTGCACCAAAGAATCCTATTCTGCTGCAGAACCAACATGAAGGGTTGAGGGTGTCTGAGCTTCCCTCGTACATCTCTTCAGACATTGTGAGGGATGCAGTTCATCCTTTCATGCCACAGACAGGAGTCATAGCACTTTGGAGATGGCTGCAGGTACAGGATTTTGCTCAACTGCCACCCCAAAATAAAACTACAAAAACCCCAAAACTGTACAAGTTAGAGAGAGGAGGCATGGATTCATGGCAAGTAGCCAGGAGCTTGGCTTAAGCAGAGGGGAGAGGAGTTGCTGAGCTCCAGAGATCTCCCCAGGTGCCACCACCTTCCAGGCAGGTCCAGCAAGCTAAGGGCAAGACTAGCAAGAGACCTACTCCCCAGAGATGTGGTTGTGTGTCCTCCAAGTCCCACACCTGAGGAAGAGTCTGTTGGGCGTAACACAGCCTCCCCATCCTCCCCTTAGTCCTCACTTTCCAAAACAATGGCAAAGTCTCCAACATCCTCCTGCCTTTGCTCACCCCCTTCCCACTCCAGGAGCAAACCACATCTAAGCCCCCCCAAAAGCCTCCCGCTTCCACATGAGGACACTTTGAGAAGCTAAGCAGGGACAGTGGTATTTAGCCTGGCACCCTTCAGGGGCTCTCTTCACCAATGAAGCCAGGGCTGTGGGGGCTGGCTGGTGGGGACACAATTTGTGGCAACCCACCCAGGGAGGCTCTGAGCGCCCCCCACCCCCGGACCCATTCATGCCTCCCCTCGAGGGGGACAGCTGCTGGCTCTGGGAGGCCTCGGACCTCTTTAAACTCGAAGGAAAGCAAGGTTAGGGTTCCCTTGGGAGGGGCAGTGGCGGTGGAGCAGGAGGGAAGGAGAGGTGGATGGTGTGTCCCGTGGCCAGGTTGTGGCGGAGGACTGGGAGGCAAACCTTGCACGCCACCCTGTAGGGGCAGTTCTCTCCTAGGCCCAGAGGAGGCGAGATCACCCGAACTAATTTGTACATATCCTTATACGAGATCCTGCCGCTGCAAAGGAAGCACAGGTGGGTTAATAGGACACTGAGAGGGTTGAGGGGAGGGTGGAGAACTTGACTGGGGGATGCTGGGGCCATCTGCAGGGCAAGACCCCCAAGGATGCATGGCTCTTCTCCTTCTGGTTCTGTCAGAACCAGAGAAGGGAAAGTTGCGAGCACCAGCCGCTGCATTCTCCAGCATGAGTCAGCTCGTATCTCCTCACACTGACCCATCTTGGCCCTGGAGAAGGATGGTTTTGGTGATGAACACCACTCCACCACCCTCCCTTATGTGTCTCAATGCCTCCAGGGTCCATGACTCTTCTCCTTCTGGCTCTGTCAGACCCAGAGAGAGGAAAGCTGTGAGCATCATCTGCTGCCTTCTCCATCAGGAGTCATCTCATACCTCCTCACGCTGACCCATCTTGACCCTGGAGAAGGATGTTTTTAGTGGTAATCACCACCCCATCACCCTTCCTCATGGTGCCCATGGCTGCCTACACCTGGTGGGAGAGGGTTGGGATTTTGGATGGTGTAAGCCTGCAGCTTGTTGGGGTTCTGGCCACCATGAACCCTTTTGGTGGAGCTGTATCCCGTCACATCTTTAGAGAGCCTGCCCTTGTCAGGCCAACTCTCTGGTCCTCACAGGGTCCCAGGAAGGTTGGCAACTGAGTCACTTGTATCTCCAATATCTGGGGAACCTGAGATGGGGAGAGATAATGTGACCAGCTGGTGACAGGTGGCTGTGGCACTAGCAGCTAGGTCTCTCATGGTCCAGTCCTGTGCTCTGACCACCAGACCATGCCCTGCCAAGGGTACACATTATGAGAAGCAAACCAACCCTCCCATACACACGCCTCTTCTCGCCTGCAGAAGCAAATCTCCCAGACCCAGGTGCAGGCATGGCAGGATAGAGCCTGTGTCCCTCCTGCACCAGCTGAAGTTATGAAGCAGTCGAGGCAGAGAGCTGACAGAAGAGTGTGCAGGGGCTGTAGGATGCTGAGCTCCCTGCTCCACTCCAGACCAGAGCCCTTTGGGAAGTGGAACCGTGTGGGGTGGAAGTGCTGAGGTGCAGCGTGCTGCAGCCTCCTGGGCATCCTTAGACAAGCTTGGAGGGAAACCATGCAAGGAGGCAAAGAACAGCATTACCATCCTGCTCTGCACTTTTGCCTCTGGTTTCTCCTTGCTTTTCTCCTACCTCCCATCATTGCTGGCCAGAGCTAACCCAATGACCTGAGCAAAACCCATCCCTGAGCCGTCCTGGTGTTGAGCTGTCTTCTTGCAAGACCTTCATGTGATGGTCCCAGCGTCAGGATGCAGAACTGCTGCCCCATGCAGGTACTGGGACCTGTTTGGATGTACTCACCCGTTCCTCACCCAGCAACAGGCATCAGGGCTGCCCCCACAAGCCCAGCATCACTGACTTCTGTGCATGTTCCCTAACCACTGGCTACACACCATGATGAAAGAGCACGAGCATGGCTTGCTCAGAAACCAGAGAGGTGTATGGTATGAACAGGACAGTTGAGGCATGCTTTTACAGTGACTGTCCTAGACTACTGGGCCACCAGCATGGGGGGTGAGAAGAAGTGAAGTGTCTGGTGTGAAGAAATCCTTCCCAAAAGCCATGGGTGAGATGCCCCACACCAAGCAGCTAGGTATTCCATCTCCTCTTCCTTCACTAGCTGCCCATCAGGACACCTACTCACCCATGCTGACCTCTCCCCCTTGCACAAAGCATACTCACCCACTTATAAGTAAACACACATGCCTACAGGGGCCTTGCACAGCAGCAAGAGTGCTGGAGGAGGCCATTCAGGGAGGAACCTGGCCAGCACTAAGCTGTACAGGATTGGACAGAAATGGTGGAGGAAACTATGCCAGGAGCTGATGGTATTGGGCATTAAAAAATATCCTGGCAGGAGATGGTCTCTCAAGGTGCAGAACATTAGCCATGGAGGCAAAGAGTTTCCAGAGAGAGCACGTGTGGCTGTCAATGACTCTCAGGCTAAGATTACCCATGCTCCCCAGCACAGTGGTTGTGGATCATGGCTCCAAACAGGCTGTCTCTAAGCTGTGGGAGGGAGGATGGGGCCACACAAGGTGGCCTCACAATGCTGGGGCTGTGTGCAGGGCAAACATACTCCCAGAGCTCCTAAGGGCTTCATACTGCCCTAGGGATGCTCCAGACCACTCTGGGAGGAGCACCAGAGAGCAAGTCTTCAGCAGCAGCAGGAGCAGAGCCAAAGCCTGGCCACCCAGAGTATGCATGGCTATTGTGAATCCACCCCATTACTGGGAACAGGCTGCTGCCACCAAATGGGAGCCCTGTTCACTGGGGTCCTCATCAGCAAAGGCATGAGCACAGGAAACGATAGCTCATCCTGTCTCTAGAGGGATGAGTGGGCTTGGCCAGCACAGGAACACAATTCCACAAACCCAGACAGACTTCAAACAAAGATCTGTATAGGTGACTTGGCAGGAGCCCAGCAGACCACCAGCATCTCCCCGTGGCTGGGAACAAGTGATGCTCAGCCTTGCTGTGATGGGGAGCTGTAGGTGTTAGGGACCAGGCAATAGAGCTGGTCTCAGGGCAGAAGCACTCAGCTGGTGCATGGGGACAGGGAAGGAGGCTGAGATGGACCTGCCCACTGGCCAGGGAGGAGAGAAAGAGCAGGAACATCCAGCTCTCAGGACCAACACCATGGCAAACTGTGAACGTCGCCCAAGAACACCCATGCCACCTGGCACTGCGTCCCTTGTAATGACCACAGGCAAGAACAGCCCTTCCCTGAGCATCCAAGGCATCACAGCTGGTTTCCATTAGCAGAACAAGGAGATGTCTGTTTAAAACCAGCCCTGAGAGGTTGTCTGGGGGAGAAAGAGCTGGCTACCTACCACGCTGCTCTGTCATACTCTGCCCAGATCCGGACAAACTCATCTAGATGGTGAGGGCCCAGGATGGAGGAATCCCGAGTCAGGTATTCAAAATTGTCCATGATGACTGCCACAAACAGGTTGAGCATCTAAGTGAAAGGGAGAAGTGCAGAGAGAAAGGAGGGTGAGGGGAGAGGGAGCAGAGAAGGGGAGGAAGAGAGAAGGAAGGGTAATTGTGGGCAGATCACAGAATATTAGGAGTTGGAAGGGACCTCGAAAGATCATCTAGTCCAACCCCTCTGCCACAGCAGGATTCCCTAGATCAGGTCACATAGAAGCGCATCCAGACAGGGTTTGAATACCTCCATAGATGGCTGATGACCTTATGGTGGAGGTGTAGGTTGGGAGACTGATGAGAGGGACCTCTGGGGCATTCAGAGAGGAAGAACTCACCAGGAAAGAGCAGAAGAAGATGAAGGAGACAAAATAAACATAGGCCAGGTCGGTGCCGCAACGCTCGTTCTCGTTCTGCCCAGATGTCGCTGTTGTGTCTGGCTCACAGCCTTTGCCCTCCAGGCAGGACAACATGATCTCCTGCCACGCCTCTCCTGTGGCACTCCTGCATCCAACACAGCCATGCTCAGCAGCTTGTGGTGGCACAGGATGAAGATAGGGCAGGGTACTCCCAGAAGAAACCTCACAAGAAGCTGTGCAACACCCAACCCAAATTAAACACGTCTCCAGCGTGCAGAGGAGAGAAGCACTGGGTCAGCAGCAACCAAGCTGGACCCACATGAGCTCAGCCATTCCAAGGTGTAGCACATGGGGCCAACTTTTCCCACCCAGCTGGACCAAAAAGCTAGGAGACCAACATCATCTTGGGGGCAGGATGGGGAAAAAAAATAAGCGTTCCTGAGCTCCTGCGGCCGTGTGTTTGCCCGTCTTGTCTCTAGCACCAAAAGCTGACCTCTACCAAACAGCCTGCAGTGACAACCTACCCAGCCCAGCTCCTGGCCTGCTTGCACCCAAAATGTTGCCCAGGAGTTTTCTAGGGTTGCTTACCTGAAGAGAAGCATGAGGGAGCCCAGGAAGCTGCGGAAGTTGTTGTGGCGGTTAATGTGGCTTTCCTCATCTAGTTTGATATTGCCAAAAACCTATGGGAGGGAGGAAAATGTCTGAGTTATTCAGGCAAGAGCTGAATAGTTGGCCAGGGAAGCTGCTGCACGTTAACCTTGGCTCATGGGCACAGGACTGTTTCTGCACCAGGTCCATCGCCCTCAACACAGGCAGCTCCTACCACACAGTAACGCAGCCCAGTGCACAGTCAGTGCTCCAACAAGCTGGCATCAAACAGCCTTTGGGGAAGGAGACTCTCCTCTCCTTGGAAGAGATTTGCAGTGGGCAGCAAAGGCTGCGAGAGGCCAAGCTGCCATGGAAACAGGTGCAGAGAGGACTTGGGGATCAACTGTGTCCAACTGCTCCCCATCCATTCCTCCGCTGTGCTACAGGCAGCATTAGACCACTGAATAGTACCCAGTGGTCCCAAAGGTGCTGGGGACATTGGGATGAGTCACACTACCCTGAGTGGGTGCTGGGTCTCAGACCTGCTGGGGACAGGCACAGTGGTGCAAACAGGGTGTGGAAGGACTCAGTGAGGGAGGGACATACAGACCCTTAACCCACCATGGACAGACAGACATTACCATCACTAGAGACAAAAGAGGCCAGAAAGCCCCAAATGTGGACGATGCCCTAATAAAGACCCACAGCCAAGGCTGCAGTGGGACGTAATGAACGCTCATAAAGTGCCTCAAATAGGCAAAATGTGCTGTTATTACCCTTAAATATTTATTCCACTTTCCTTGAACCTAAAAATACACTATCTGCAGAGTATTTTTTCCCCTGTACAGGTTTTTTGGAATGTGTAATTGTAGAATATTTTCTGCCTCCAGCTATTTTGCTCAAATAACGCCCACAGACTTTACTGCTTGGGGATTTGTTCACAATGGTGTTAAAAAAAATAAATCAAATAAATCAAATACTACCACACGACAGGGAGGGGAGCTGAGTCAGATGGTGGCTGTTTAGCACCAGAGAACACCTGGAGCCGGTGCTGAGAGATGTAGGGCAGAGCAACCAAACCAACTACAGGACTCTTGGGGTGGGAGAGGGTGGCGGAAGGGATTTAAACACCAGCGCTGCCAAGCAGCCTGAGCTGGGGAGGTCGGGGGGGAGGGCACTGTGCTGCCTGCTGCCCCTCCCAGAATCAGCACTGGGTACTGCACCAGCTCACTCATTGGGCAGCACCAGATCCTGAGCATTCCTTGCCAAAGATGCTTTGTCAGATCTTCAGGATGGGATTTAGTCACCACAGAACTGAGCTAGCCCTGAGGCACGTGTGGAGTGGAGGGTTTTAGCTCACGTGCTGGTTATTTACCAACTGGAGCCTGGAAAGTTCACATCCTCCCATGCTCCACACACTTCCTGCCCTTTGGTAGGTCATTGCAGGTCTCTAACTGTGAGAGCCTAAGCAGACCGTGAGACCATCCCTCCACAGAGGGACAAGGTGGATGGTGGGCCACAGGGATCACCACTGTCATCTAGATGTTCGTATGGGAAAGGCAGAAGGCTGCTCACTAGGTCCCTCAGGCAAGACATCAGTCCCTGGGGGTTGCTAGGGACTGGGAGATAGGTTGTAATTTCTAAAGGATGAGGTGGCAATTTGAAAGTAGCAATGGCACAGGGTGCCCAGCTGAGTCCCCAAGGCCATGTCTCCAAGGGTACAAGTTGGGAAGGCAGCTGTGGAACTTGACAGAACAAGCCTGTAGCAGGTCCCTCAGGGCATGTAGCTCTGCAGCTCCCAAACAAGCTTTTCCACCCTCAGGACCTTCCCAGACAGCGTAAGCAAGTGAAGCAATGACAGGCAGGCACAAGGATGGCTGCTGTGAATACTGCTGAGGACATGCTGGTCCAGCCTGTCTGTTCCAGAGGGATGCATACTGAGATGTCTGTGCTCACCTGCATCCCAATGATGGCATAGATGAAGAAAAGCATGGCGATCAAGAGGCAAACGTAGGGGAGGGCCTGCAAGACAAGTCCATGAGTCATCTTTAGCATAGGTCTAGCTCCATAGGAGCACAAAAATCGGTAAGCTATGCTGATCCATCTCTCCTCCAAGACAAAAAGTCAGCAGGACCTTGGCAACAGCCTGCATTTGGGAGCAGCACCTCAGCACCATGGCCTGGGAGAAGAGCAGGGCCCAGGTGACTTACCTTGAAGGACTGCACAAATGTCCAGAGCAGGATGCGGATGGTGTAACCTTGGCGCAGCAGCTTGATGAGCCGAGCAGCCCTGAAGAGCTTCAGGAAGCTCATGTTGAAGCTACTGGTGTTCACCAGCTGGAAGGAGATGAGAGGGTCAGAGGAAGGTGGGAGCTCCCCACCCCATAGTGGTTCACCCTGCTGTCCCCAGCCCCTGCTTCACCTTGGTGTCCGTCAGGATGATCTCTGTAATGCTGCCGATGACGGTGATGAAGTCAAAGATGTTCCAGGTGTCCCGAAAATAATTCTGCAAAATGAAGGAGAGAGGGTACATGGATTTGAGCTTGGGGATGGCAGGTCTGAAGGGTGCCTGGCCATGGGCCAAGGCTTCTCATGGACAACTGTGGTGGCAGCAGAGGCCTTGCCAACCATTTGTATGCAGACATGGTCTGGGTCACCGTCCTGCGTCTGAGGCAGCGACAGACCAGAGCATGTCTGCAGCGAGCAGCTTCTCCCAGGAGATGACTCAACTATCCAACAGGCCACCCTGGTGAACAGGAACGTGAAAAGTGGCCACAGCCAGCCCTGGTCAGCCTGCAATTGCTCATAATGTCAACCCACACAGCCACGAGGTTGCTTTGCCCTCCTCTTCATGGGCACCCAGACCCAACTCAGCCCCTGCTGTTTGTACAGCAGCTGATGCAAGACAAGACTTGACCATGGCTGGTGCTGCTGGAAGCAGGGAGGGTGGCTAGAGACTGTATTGCTAGTGGACCTCATCTTCCAGTATGGGTTAGAAACAGGAAAGAAACTTTATAAAAGAGCAAATCCAACAGTTGCTTCATCAAGGAGCAGCTGAAGACAAGGCAGTCCATGGCTTCAAGTCTTAAATGGTGGGACTTGAGGACTGTGAGTTATGCAGAGAGGTCTCTCTGCTGGTCAGGTCTGGTCCAACAGATAGAGACGAAGGACAGCAATGCAACAGCATCTTGTGGCTCCCAGGCACAAGGGATTGCAGCCACCAGCACAATGGCAGCAGCTGTTGGCTTTAGCAGAGTGGCTAAATGGCACATACATGGTCAAGGCACCAGAGTACCGCAGAGAGAAGGCAAAAAGTAAATCAATGGCGTGGTTTCCCCCAGAACCAAAGAAGCAAACCTAAAAGCAGCTCCCAGACTGGGACCAAAAATAAATAGCAACAACCTCATATTATTAACACCTTCCCTCTGTGATCTGTATGCTGCCAAAGCCCAATTTAACACCTTCATCAAGAACAGGAACAGATATTCACCAGGAAGCCAAAAGCGATGATCTTGAGGACACACTCCAAGGAGAACACCATGGTGAATGCAATGTTCAGGTACTTGAGAGCCAGCTCATAGGTGTACGGAGCAGAGTAGTACTGATGGAAAGAGAGAGAGATTGCTAGCCAGGAGGGGGCCTGCCAGCCTCTTGGCAGATGATTGATCGATCCAGGGAAGACCTGTGGTGGTCCACGTTCCTTGCCCTGGGTACGTCAAGACCATCTCCTCCTTCCCCTCTCCACCCCTCTGCTAGGACAGTTTCCACTCCTTCTAAGAGGGAAGGCACAGAGTAAATTTAGATCTTTCTGCAGTAGTTAAGAGATCCAGATCTTTTGGGTCATCTCATTTAGGGAAGATCTTGCCTTCAGTTTGGGGTAGGTGGTGTTTCAAGTGACTATCCCAAGGGAATACATACTCAGATTCTATCTCAAAACATCTCCTAGAAACAACCAAAATACCCTCCAGTCCCACCCTGACTGATCCTCAAACCCCAAACAGGACAGGCTTATTTTGACTGGCTCACCTTCATCATCAGAACCACGGTGTTCAAGGCTATCATGGCCATGATGGTGTACTCAAAGGATGGAGAGACCACAAAGTGCCAGACCCTGTACTGGAAGGTGTGCCGGTTCTGGGGCATGTACCGTGTGAGGGGCTTGGCGCTGATGGCAAAGTCAATACAGGCCCTCTGGAAGAAACCAACATGAGTCAGACCACTGACAATAGTAACCTGGGGGACAGTGGCTGCCACGCTTCTTTCCTTCATGAGCTAGGCAGGTAGGTGGCTCACAGGTTTCTGACACCTTTTTAGGGGGCCCCAAGCTTCCAAACTGCAGAAAACCCATGGAAACATCCTCTTTTCCCCTCCCCAGACTGTACCTCATTCTTCTCCAGACTGCACTCCTCCATCATTTTGTCTCCTTGCTCTTGGAAGGTAATGATGATGAGAGCCACAAAGATGTTGACAAAGAAGAATGGGAAGACCACAAAATAGACAACGTAAAAAATGGACATCTCCATGCGGTTGCTGCGGCTGGGCCCTCGGTCCTCCTCCGTCACATCCACGGAATGCTGCAGCACCCTGTGGGCAGACAGGTGAAGAAAAGCAACCAGCAATATGCCCATCAGGACTTCCACCACTTCTCATGCCACCCACTTGGTGCAGCCAGCTCTTGCCTGTCCACAGTTGTAACAAGAAAAGAAACCTCTCTCTTTAGTCTGCTTTACAAGGACAACCCTTCTAAGTGGCTACGGCTTGTTTCCTGGTGCTTTGCCTTTCCTTCTGATGGAGAATGGGTTTTCCAGTGCTTCACCTACAGAGAAAAAACCCCACCCAAGCTCACATGAGCATGAAGAAAGGGCTAGTCCTATGGTCACCTCTAAACTTGAGCTAAAATACACTGCAGGGAAACACAGGAGGAGGGATTATCCATTATTTGGTCCCTAAGGAAGAAGCTAACCCAAGCCATGGTTCCAGCCTTATATGGAAGGCTAAAGTTCTTTTGTCCTGACATAATTTCATGTCCTTCCTGTCCTTCTCCCTGCCCAGCAGTTTCTCTCTCTGTCCTACCTGGCTGCAGGCAGTTATTAACCCAAGCACCCAAACTGGGATAAATCCAGCCTAATTCCAGGGGGCTGCATGGAGCAGAATACTCACTGGGGCCAACCCTCTCCAGTGGAGACTGTGAACAGGGTGAGCAAAGCCCAGATGATGTTGTCATAGTGAAACTCATGGCGTTTCCATTCTCGGCATTTCACTTCCATCTTGTTCTTCTCGTGGTCCACATAGTTCCCTCTGCAAGGTTGGGAGACAACAGTGACCTTGATTTTTATGCTGTCAGACTATGAGACAGTAGTTTTCAAACCCTGAGGCAGCATGTGTGTGTGGTTAAAGGGCTGGGGGGAAGAAATGGGGAGAGGCTGTATAACTGGGGGAAGAACAGAAGAGGAAAGCAAAAAGGAAGAGAGGAAGAGGAAAGAGAACAGGAGCAAAACACAGAGCTCTGCATCCCACATCCCATGCAAGGATGCACAACACTGACACAGTAATGGAGACAGGGCTGAGCCCATGCCATCCATCCCAGGAGACTATGGCCAAGAGCTAGTCATGACGAAAGACTTAACCGTTGGGAACCCAAAGATGACACTATCTAGCACCCTGCCTTTGCCAGAGGTGCCAGCAGTATCAGACTTACTGAACAGGGCACCTACATGCAGTCCTTCTCTGTGTCCTTAGAGCTGTCAGTGCAGTAGAAAAACTTCCCCTTGAAGAGCTGGACAGCAATGACAGCAAAGATGAACATGAAGAGCTTGTAGACGATGAGGATGTTGAAGACATTCTTGAGGGAAGTGACCACACAGTCGAAGACAGCCTGCAGGAAAAGGTAGAGCTCACCTTGGGGAAACCACAGCCTTGGCAAAGGGCAGGGCCAAAACCTTCCTCAAGACTACCATGGGGAAATTCACTTCCCAATCCTGGGGGGAAAGAAGGAAAGAGCTGGACCTTCTCCCAGGCAAAGGGCTACTTTATGACCGAGTTTAACACTCCGAGTACCCCAGCACGCATACAGGCACCGAGCAGCCCTCAAGACAGCAGCAGGGATGGGTATTTATAGCCTCCAATGTTCTCTGCAACCAGGGCAGCAGACAGGGGACAGCCCTGATGATGCAATTAGCAGCACTCAGGACCAATTAGTAAACACTTCTTTGCTTCACATCACCCCGAAGAACAAGGCAGAGCAAATACCTCTGCCTGCAATAGCAGCACCTCCCCAGGCTGTGCTCTCAGCCCTAGTTCTCACAACACTTTAAGAATATCCATATCCTTGCTTTGTAGTGAAGACATGGGTGTCCAGAAATGAATGGACACAGGCTAACCCATCCACTGATTGGGAAGAACAGTTAGGGTCAAAGCTCATGTCTCTGGAGTGCCACCCTGCGCCTCATCCATCAGCCAGATATTGCCTTGTGAAATAAACTCAGGGCTTCCTTGGTCTTACTCCTTTCTGGCTCTATATCCCATTGGCTAGGGTAGGGAAAACTACAATCCTACTTGCACTGCATAAATAATCCCTCTATTCAGATGGGACATCCCTTTCCAGTGCAACACAGTGACAGCACAACAAATCCTGAGTTGTTTGTAGGCTGCTCTGGTGGGAAAGATAATGAACTTTAGGAAGAAGATTTGAGCTCTCTCAAAGCCAGGGCAGCCTATTTTATCAGGAGAGCATCTGAGCTTTGCTGTCTTGTGCCCACTCCAGCCCCACTTTCCCTGGCAGGGAAACTAACTCTGACACCTTGCAGAGCTCCAGGGTGGCTTTTAGTAAGTCATTGCACCTCCAGAGGAGAAGCAGCCTGAAGGGTGTTCTGTTTGAAAATGGGGCTCCTAAATGACAGGAAAACTACTTGAAATCTACTTGTTCATTGCCCACAAGCAGAGCAGTGCCCATGGTCCCTATACTGGTCCATGCTGGGGAAGACAGATGTAAGGCAGGAGCTGGAGATCATTACCTTCAGCTTAGGCAGTCGCTTGATGGTTTTCAGGGGCCTCAAGACCCGTAGCACACGGAGAGACTTGATGGTCTTGATATCCCGGCCCTTATTGGTCCTACCACATTGGAGGGAGGCAGATGGAAGAAGAAATAAAATGGAGAGACCTTGCAGACCCAGGACTGGATGCTGAGAGGTTTTCAACAGCTGACAACACCCCCCACCTCCACCCCAACACACGTAGCAATGGGAAGGGGAGGACCAGCAATCCCAGCTGTGTGACTGCGGAGAGATCAGCCCACCCAAAGGAGTCTCCTCCAACACATGGGCTGACCAGTTGGCAGAGATGACAAATGAAGCAATCCTCTCCCCTCAGTATTAGCACCTTTCCCCTTACAGCCACCTAGGGAAGAACCTGCTCTGTGCTTTGGTTTCTTTGCACAAATGCTGCCTCTTACGGCTTTCTGCCTTATGCCATCAGCGCCGCCCAACTCGGCCAGCCTGCTCTTCCATCTCACACCACCTCAGCTCCCCCTTCCCTCTCCACATCAGGACTGTGCTTGCCTCTACCTCAAGTCAGTTGAGGGAGGCAGAGTTTGCTAGTAGAGTTACTTGGAAAAGCAGCCCTAAGACCCCTCGTGATCTTCATTTCTTGAATGTGATGACTAATCCCAAACACAACACAGAAACACTGAATCATTGAGGTTGGAACAGACCTCTAAGGTTTCTTCTCATATTTTAACTAAAGCCCACAGGCTGGATCCCAGGATGGAGCACAGAGGTTCTGGTGATGGTGGCACAATTTGTATCTATCTGGCACCCTCAAAAAGCATCAAGGAAATGACTTACAACAACAGACACTCCAAATCGCACAGCTCCTTTGCAAGGGTTAGTGCAACAGGGAGCCCAATAATGGTGTTAATCATCATGAGATGTAAACAAAACCACTAATGAATAGTCCTCCCTAGGAACACAGCCCCACAAATGCATGGGAAGCAAATGTACCAGCAGTCCCACGACCCACTTTGCTCAGTGTCAGAGCCTGGGTAAGCAGCTGGGAGATTTGACTAGGGGCTGAGGTGAGGATTTGAATGCAGTGCTCAGCTGGTTGCAAGCTGCCACACCAAGGGCAACTCAGCTGTGGTTGTTTACATCTGCTGAGAAGGGATCACTTCAGGTCTCAGGAAATCTCCAGTGGATTTGCTTGGGAGCCAACACAGATACATGATATAGGTCTGGATAATGCCTGGAGGAAAGCCTGGCCTTGCTGTGTCTACAGCTGAGGTTGAGGTCTCCCCAGCCCCCTGAGTTTGGCATGAATCATAATGACCCAACCAGCATAGTTACCCCAAAGCATTCCTGTTGGTGATCCAGCCCAGCAGCCACCAAACAGCATCAGTGGAGAGAGGGGAGAAAAAGAGAAAAGAGAGGAAGAAGGTGAGAAGAGAGGAAAAGAAAAGCATCACGGGAGCTGCATGGGAACAAGTGCAGCCTCTCAAGGCAGCTCCTCACCACCTCATACCTAGGTTGAAAGGCATGAGGAGTAGATCATGTTGTGTCCTCCAAGACAGAGCTTAGCTTGAGGAGGGAGTCCTCCAGCAAGCTGGGAGCCCCTGCCTTCCCTGCTGGAGGTTTTGAGAGTGGGACTGCTGCAAGAGGAACCCACAGAGAGCAGGACAATGGGTGACAGCAGATGGGCTCATGGTCCTCCTTGGCCAGGAATTGGGGAGGGACCTCAAAGTGCAGCCTCAAGCAGCCAAAGGCAGGTACCTCTGAGAGAACCCACCTGCCAAGGCCACAATAATTCCCACCCAAACAGGCTAACTCTACCAAATGGCCTCCCATCAAGAAATTCACTGATTAAAAGCCTGAACTGCAACACAGGATCTCCTGCAACCTTGCAGGACATAGGCTCACACAAGCCAAAGAGGTCTACAAGATTCCTTGTTGTAACCAAACCTCTGTCCCTCCTTGAGCTGAGTCCCTGTCACATGCACACAGAGGGCTCAGCACTGGGGGCAAAGCCTAAGAAGGAAAACATTTCTTAAAACCATAAAAACAACCCCAGAGCCTGGCTTCATGTTCATGAAAAAGGTGGGAGGTTGTGTTGAAAAGGTGATAGTTTAACTCTGCAGCACTTCTGTGATGGGATGCTGGACATCTGCTCTGACCAGCCACATCCCAGGTTATTTTGCAGTACATAGAGTCCCCTCTTGCTTCCAAACATGGTGCTGATGGGCACAAGGAAATGCTGCTTGGCAAAGAAAGAGGCACCTCTGCTGGGTACCTCTGGGTGGACAATCATGGAATCATAGAGTTGTTTTGGTTGGAAAAGACCCTTAAGATCATCAAGTTCAACTGTTAATAACACTGCCAGGTCACCACTAAACCATGTCCCTCAGCACCACATCTACACATCTTTTAAATCCCTCCAGGGATGGTGACTCCACCACTTCCCAAGTCAGCCTCTTCCAGGGCTTGACAACCCTCTCAGGGAAGACATTTTTCCTCATATCCAACCTAAACCTCCCCTGGCACAACTTGAGGCCATTTCCTCTTGTCCTATCACTTGTTCCTTGGGAGAAGAGACTGATCCCCACCTCACTACAACCTCCTTTCAGGGAGCTGTAGAGAGTGAGGTCTCCCCTGAGCCTCCTTTCTCCAGACTAAACAATCCCAGTTCCCTCAGCCACTCATTATTAGACTCCCTTAGACCCTTCACCAGCTTCATTGCCCTTCTTTGGGCACCTCTTGCCCCTGCTCTCCAGGTAGGACAACAAGGGCTATGCACTCACCACTCAGCCTTTCCCACTGCTGCAAGCCCACAGCCATAGGCATCTCCACCTCTCAGCTGCTCCTCTGCACAATGTCTTCTCAGAGGGTGCCACAGGAGGCAAAAGCAAGCAGGATCTTTAGTTATGGTCCTGGTTATTTCAGCTAATTTCATTTGAACTCCTAGGAGATTTACAACTTTATACTGGGCTTTTTATTTAGGCTGCATTCTGATTGACATATCTGCTTTCCACAGGGAGAGCTGTGGATGAGCTGAGACAGCCTCTCATTCAGGATGTGTGGGTTCTGAGAGGGCTGTGGACAATCTACAATGGCACATGAAGAGGTGGCTTTATAGGTGACCACTTGCTTATTGGCCATTTTGATGAGGTACCAACAGAGAGCAGATAAGAGTGGCACCACTGGAGATGTCCTGCTGCACCCATGGCTACTCAGGACTCCCATGGGAAAAAACAACTACAAAAGGGAAGGCAAAAGCTGCAGAAAACCTCAATGAGGCAGTGTGACCCAGCACCACTTCAACAGGGAGGTGCTGAATCCAGTCACCAGCCACTCTGAGCCACGTAATCACCACAGCTGCTCCGTGAGCATCACTTTGCCCTCCCAGTGCTATGGAAGCGAGGTGGGGCAGAGGGAGGACACATACCTCCATGGCCTCAAATCAAAAAGCTCATGGAGGCAGAAGAAAATGAGAGGAATTCAGATAACACCACCAGAGTTTTCCTCTCAAGGACAGGATGGAGGGAGGGTAGATGGCGGGTTAGGATGTGTGGCTGGTGAACATCCTGCAGCTCCCAGGTCTGTGGCAGCAACAGGCTGCCAATGAGAGAGTCAGGTGTTCTTACAAATGCTTTATAATAGATAAACCCACTGGAAACCACTGCAGCTCCTTTGTTCCCCTCACCCTTGAAGCCATGAGTTCATCTCCTCCATCAGAACCCACCATCAGACAGGGAAGAAAGGGGCAGTCCCACAGGTTTACATTATAAAGAGCCCCTGTCCACGACACAAGCAACCTAGTATCTACCTAGCTACTGCTACTGGAGTGGGCAGGTGACACAGATGTTTGCTGCAAACATAGGTGGAGATGCAAAGGCCCTCTCCATGGGAGGGGGTTTGGTGCTACAGCTGATGAAAGCGCTCACCCTTGAGAATTCAGCTGTCTTGTGCCCAAAGGGACCTGTCCTATCCCCCAGGAAGTTGGGTGGAGGCAGACAGGTGGCAAGCAGGGCTGGAAGGGACACAGCAGCTTGCTCATGTACTTGGTGCTAGCATGTGGGGAACCTGCCAGCCCCAGGGGCCATCCCAGGAACAGTGTCACCATTGTGGAGTGGGGGCAAGGGGACAGTAAGGCCCAGTTGTAGTACCATTAGCAGAAGCAAGGACACCTGTCCACCCAGGAGCAGGCTAAGCCATCAAACTATGTTCCTTCAGCCATCAAAGCCTTGATGAAGGATGGCTTGGAAGGAAAAGGGTTTTTTGTCCTCCTAAAGCCCTTCAAACCACTCAGCACATATTCAGGCTGCTGATGCCCCTGAGCCTCCCCAGACCTGTTCTGAGGGGCTGCCCTGGCAGAGAGGGGAATCAGCCAGAATCCAGAGATGCTCAGTCCATCCTCAAGGTGGCCTGAGTGGCCTCAGAGCAATGTCCCCAGGCAGTAGACCTGCCCCATGCTGGGGTCTGCAGCCAGAATCCTGCCCTGCCCACGGGCTAGTTCATCCCTGCACTGAGTGAGCTGAATTCTCCTGTGCTCTTCCTGAGGAGAGAGCAGCAGCCAGAAGTGCCTGGTGAGGAGAGAGGTGAGGAGGGTGAGGAAGGCAAAAAGCAACAAGCTAGGGAGTGTGTGAGTCGGTGAGAGCAAGGGGAAGGAGCTGCCACCCAGCCTGGGGTGAAGATGGGAGGGATGGATTACAGGTTGCAATCCATCGAGCGACCTCGGGGCTCGCACCTAGCCACCCCAAGAGCCTCACACGGTACCTGAGCTGCAGACACAAGGACAGGGCTCCAGTCTGCACGGCTGCCAGGCCTCTCACCGGCACTAATGCCACTGCCACCGGTGTCAAAGGCACAAAGAGAGAACAACAGTGTGACAAATGAGTGTGAGCCTCCCCTCTCTTTTCTTCTTCGGGTACTGACGGGGCAACCACAGCCCTGAGGACCAGGGGATACCCCTTGCCTTGGTACCCACTCTCTGGGTACTGTTGCATCCCTCCCAGTGCTCACACTTCACCACCTGCCCCGACCAGAAGCAGAGGAGAGCAGAGCAGCACAAAACTCATCCCTGGATTCTCCTGCCCACAACAAGCCTGCAGAGGAGTTCTCACCTGCAGGTGCCACAAGCTCTGTACCAGAGACCAACTGCAAGGCGATTCTCAGAAAGGACACGCTCCAGAGCAGGCATGCAACACCCTGCCCTTGGTGTGATGCTGCAGAAGATGTGGGGACAAATCCCACCTGCTGCTACTACATCTCTGGTGGGGTCCAGGGCATTGGTCCCCCTTGGAGCAGAAGAAAAGCCACCTGCTGGGGGGTACCATTTTCAGCACAAACATGTTCAGAGGGCAGCTCCACCTGGCAGGCTGTTGCTTTTGCTGTCTCTGTGAATCCTAGGATGCATAGCAGGGGTATGGTAACCTCAGCTCTGCCACCCTCACGTGTTTTCCCTCTTCAACAGCCCCTTCTGCCCTCTTTCAAGTGCACTTTCACTGTCGTCCTCTTCCTAGCATCTCCAGCTTGGCTTGCCTTGCCTCCTGCCTGCTTGCTCACCAGGGTTTGACAAGGAGAAACACATATCTGGAGCAACCAGACATCGCTGCCAGGAGACATCCCAGAAGCAGAGCAGAAAGGTACAGAGAAATCAAAGATAAAAATCAGGGTGGAATAGCCACAACACACAGTTGGATCCTTCTCCCACCCCGGCAGAGGGAAGGGAAAGAGCTGAAAAGGATGACAGCCACTTACGCCAAGGCGAAAGCCACCAACGCTCCTACCACCACGATGAAATCCAGGATGTTCCAGAGGTCTCGGAAGTACGAGCCATCCTGCAGGATCAAGCCCTGATCAATCATCTGTAGAAGAGGAAACAGTGAGTTAAAAAAAGGCAGGGAATGAAAAACTTGGCATTCAAGGGGAAACAGCTGCACCCTGGGGACAGAGACATCACTGAGGAGCAGCAGACCTGTCCCTGTGTCCCAGGTGTGTATCAAGAAGCATTACGCTTTGGAAGACTGGAGACTGATAAAAGCAGTGCTGAGGGTTCTCATGTTGCACCACTAAGAACCAGGCTTTAAAGTCTCCAGCACCCAAATTTAGGATCAAAGCCAAAAACCAGAGCTCTTTCTCACATGGAGGCAGGACACAGCATCCCCAGAGCAGCCAGCACACAAAACCTCTTACCTTGATAACCATCTCGAAGGTGAAGACGCCCGTGAAGACGTAGTCAAAATACCTCAGGACCTGCAGAGAGAGGTTGTGGATGCTCTGCAGCCACTGCCAAGCCAATGGGCTCACAGATGCCCACCCAGACCCTGTTATCACCCTGCACTGGAGCATGACTGGCTCAGGTGCAGACAGAGGGTTCGTTTGCTTGCCCCAAAACCAGCCTGTTCCCTAATATTTCAGCACAGCCACAAAGCCAGCCTGTGTAGGCACGAGAGAAACATTTCCCATGCATGGTGCAAGCTGCGAGCTGGAATGGTGCTCCCCCATACCAGTCCCTTTGCACACCAGTATCTCCCCAGTTTAAGCTACTTTACTGTTGACAAGGTGCCCCATTCTGCTCCCCAGGCTCTAAACCCTGCCTGTGGGAGCCTGAGAGGGATTTCCAGGGCTTGAAAAGGGAGGTGTTGGAGAAGAAATCAGACCCCACAGCATGGTGCAAGTGCTGCCACCGGCTGCCCTGACCTATGTCCCACAAGCCAAAATCCTAGGGGACCCCTCTGCCTGCAGGATGGGGGAGCAGGGAAGGTTTGCAATCACTTTGTTGCGGTCAGAGTTGGTGAGGACAGGATCCTCAGCGGCGAGGGCGATGCTGCTGGCGGCAATCACCAGGAGGATGCACATCTCAAAGTAGCGCAGGTTGACGATGTAGTGACAAGCCCTTCGAATCCTGTGGGGAGACAGCCCACACCCCAACCTGTGAGCCCGTGGCACGTCTCAGGCACAGACCATCTCCAAAATCCACCCCTACATCATTGGGTCCCGAGGGCAGAAAGATGGCCAGTGAAATTGGAGAAGCAAACCAAGTGAGCCCAGGGGTGGTTTGGGCTTGCTGATCTCTTTGCTTGGCTGTCCCAGACACCCCATGGGCAGACAGGGAGAGCCCCTGAGAAATTGGGGTGTTTATTCTTCCAGGCTGCTGGAACTGGGTAAGAACTACGAGGGGGCAGAAAAAGAGAGAAAAATGGAAGAAGCTCAAATAAAAATCACAGGTAGCAACCCACAGTTGGGAGAGAAAACCACGAGCATGGCTGGCACAGAGGGAGAGTGCTACCAGGGCTCAGGGAACACCGTGGCTGGTTATCCAGGCTGTCTGAGAGATATTCAGCTCCCTTCCCAAAGGGATCCTCTTCTTTCAGTGATGCCTAGGTCATTCCCTAGGAAGGATTCTATGCAGGAGACCTCCTTACTCTGTGCAGCTCCCTGAAGGAAGGCTGTAGCAAGGTGGGGGTTGGTCTCTTCTCCCAAGGAACAAGTGATAGGACAAGAGGACATGGCCTCAAGTTGTGCCAGGGGAGGTTTAGGTTGGATATGAGGAAAAATGTCTTCCCTGAGAGGGTTGTCAAGCCCTGGAAGAGACTGCCCAGGGAAGTGGTGGAGCCAGCATCCCTGGAGGGATTTAAAAGATGTGTAGATGTGGTGCTGAGGGACATGGTTTAGTGGTGACCTGGCAGTGTTGAGTTAACAGTTGGACTTGATGATCTTAAAAGTGTCTTCCAGCCAAAAGGACTCTGATTCCCCTTGCAGCCCTCCCCAGCCCTGAGCTCCTACAGTCCAAAAAATAACTTACGGGTTAGTGGTGCTGAAGATGAACATGGAGCTGTGTGGCACCATTGCTTTGCCTGTCTCCTTTTTCTCCTTCTTCCGCTTCTTCTTCTCCATCTCCTCCTCATCCTCTTTGGTCTCAGCCTCCTTTAAGGGGCTGGCTTCACCATCTGTCTTGTTGCTAACTGCAGGAAAGCGAGAACCTTTGCCTGGTCATGCATCCAGGCAGCACTTCGGGGTATCCCTGCCAACCTGGGCACATGCAACCCTCCCCGATTTCTGCTTTACATCCCCATGCTATTACAGGGAGAGGGACCAGAAGGGAGGAGAAGACACAAGCTGCCAGGATGAAGCAGAGAAACAGAGTTTTAACAAGGCCAGCTTTCACAGTGCTGTTTAATTAATAAGACCATTTAAAGCATCTCACCCTGACAGCAAGGATGCTGTTAAGGGGTTTGAGCAGCAGTGAGCTGAACAGAGACTGTGATATGAGAGGAAAAACAGGGGATGCGAGTGTTCTGCCTAGGTGAGGAGGAAGATGGAAAGAGACAGCAGGCAAAGGGGCAGGTGTGAAGGAGGTGAGAAAGGGAGAAGTTCCCCAGGGGGCAGTGGCATAACAACACTGCATTCAGGCTCCCCTGCAAATCTGGGGTGCTGGAGGGAATTGCTGCCAGAAGCAGCAAGGAAAGCCTCCCCACAGGGTCCCTGAGGACCAGGAGAGGGGCTCAGGAAAGAGAGTTGGGTCCTCACTCTGTACCACAGTGGAGTCGTGGACATCGATCATGATGGTGGTGCTCTCTGTGGCCTTCTCAGTGTTGGGGGTGATGGAGGAGAGGTCAGGCTCGCTCCGGCTGACAGTGCGGCTGGCCTCCAGCAGTGCTTGCTCACTGGTGTCCGGGCTGCTGCAGTCCTGCTCCATCAGGATGCCCATCTTCCCCCCAGGGGGCTCGGGTGCTGGAAGACTCCCCTCCTTGGTGGTCCCAAGCAGCTCAGCATCACCGGCAGGAACCCCGTTTGTCCTGCAGAAGGGATGTGGGAGTTAAAAAAAGTGCCAGAACATAAGGGGAGAGGACAAAGAGCTGTGGAAACTAAAAGATGCCCTCCCTGGGTACTAACCTGATGGTCTCTCTGCTCGCCTCTGGCTCCCCCTGAATCAGTGCCTCCGCCGCGGCCATGTCCCCGTGTCGGTCCCCATCCTGTGCCCTCTCTGTGGGGCTGGTCTCCTCCAGACCCATCTCCTGGCTTGCTGAGCGGCTCCCCAGGGCACCGGCCGACTCCTTCCCCTCCATCCGGGGTCTGCGGTGCCGGCTGCGCCGCTGGCTCTGCCTCATCCTGGCTCTATCCTCAGTGCCACCTCCTGCCCCATCCTGCTCGCCTGGCTCACAGTTCCCGTGGCATGATTTCTGATGCCAAGACTCCTTGTCTCGCTTGACTCGGGGCGATGGGCTCCTCCTGTCCTCACTCCCACCGGGGTTGGCTCCTGGGGCCGGCTGCTCGCCCCCCTCGCCCTTGCCTCCATGCTCCTCAGCACGTTTCTCCAGGGCGATGCCATCCCCCGGTTTCTTCCTGCGGAAGATGCTGGCATGGGGGTTGATGAGGGGTGGCTCGTCCTTGTTGATGCCCTCCTGGCTGGACATCTGCATGTGCCGGCGCAGCTGGCTGGTGCGCTGCTCCCACACCGACATGTGGTGCCGCCGGCGCCGCTCCCGCCTGCAAGGGAGGACAGCGAGAGGTCAGCATTCCGGCTGACCCCACGGTGAAGAACACACCCTGGATTTAATTTTGGAATCCTACAGAGAAGGAAGTGCCATCCCCAGGGTTATGGGCTGGGCTCCTGCTTCGTTCCTAGCTCCCCAGCATCCTTATGGTGCCGGCAGGGGCTGGAAATGGGGCTGAGACTGGAATTCTGCCCTTTCAGAAGTCATCAGACTGATGGAGAATGAGCTCATGCAGCCTCACAGCTGCCCTGAATCTTGCAGGCAGCATGCCCAGCTTGCTGGGAGCAGCCAACACCCTGGCTTGCCCTATCCCTGTCAGTCAGTGACAACCTTCCTCTTGCATGATAACCTGGGGACACCTTCTTAAACACGGGCAATGCCCTCTTACTGCAGCTGGGGATCCCTCCTTGCACTGCAGGTGTCTTTGCATCACCAACTCCTCGGAGTTGGGCTCCTTTTTGGAGCAGTGCTGTCCTAACGGTACAAATGACAGTCCAGGAGACTCTGACGTGCAGGGTGGCAGACCTGATGGGATGGGGACAGTGACAGGAAAATTTGTCAGGTCCAAAACATGCTTTTCTCAGTGAGAGATGACTCTCTGAGACATGTGGCCCAGGGAGGGCCACAGAAATGCTGAGAGGCTGGAAGCCTTCTGCTGTGAGGACAGGCTGAGAGAGTTGGGGTTGTTCAGCCTGGAGAAGAGAAAGCTCCAGGGAGATCTTAGTACAGCCTTTCAGTACTTAAAAGGGCCCATAAAAAAGATGGGGACAGAGTTTTTTGCAGGACATGAGGTGAGAAACCAAGGGGTGATGGTTTTAAACTAACAGAGGGAAATTTAGACTAGATATATGGAAGAAATATTTCACACTGAGGGTGGTGAAACACTGTCCCAGGTTGCCTAGAGAGGTGGTAGATGTCCCATCCCTGCAATCATTCCAGGTCAGCTTGTCTGGGGCTCTGAGAAACCTGATCTAGTTGAAGATGTCTCTGTTCACTCCACTGGGGTTGGACTAGAATGACCTTTAAAGTCCCTTCCAATCCAAACCATTCTGTGATTCCATTCTGTGATTCTATGACTTGCAATGGAGAATGTCACTGGGCACAGGAGATCCCCTCCATCCCTGGGTTCAGTTATGCTCAGCAGGGAGAGCTTCTCACCCGGCACATCCCCAGTAGGAATCCTGCATGGAGGCTTGGGGAGCAATGGTTTCAGCTGTCTACACGGGAAGAAGCTGTACTGGGCTCCTCTATGTTGTTGCAGGTGTGCTCTACGGGAGGGCTGTGCTCTGCCACAAAATCTTGGCAGGGCCATAAACCTGCATACAAACCACCCTGGAGAAGACAGACCTGCCCTTCCCAACACACCTAGGCACACAGAAACACCCCCAAGCACACAGCTGTACACACACAGGACTCACCCCCAGGGAGCAGCACAGCACACGCACACACAAAGAGAGGTGCAGAAGAGCACAGGAAATACAGGCATACGCGCGCACACACACACACACATCCCTCCCCCCTCGCCCCGCCGGGGAGGCCGAAGGGGAGCAATGTGAGCCCCGGCCCCTGCGGACGGATGGACGCACAGACAGCACAGGAGCCACAGACGGACACGCGCCCCCGCGGCCCACATACAGGTGGCTGCTGCGTGGCTCCCACATCGACATGTGGTGTCTCCTTCGCCTGTCTCTTCTGGGGAGGAAAAACAAACGGGTTCAATCCTCCCTTAAACCCCTCCTTCGACTTGTGGGGGCAATGCAGAGAGGCATCCCCCACCACGTCCTGGGCAGTTGGCATTTTTTTGCCCATTGGTCACTGGCTGCTGGGTTGCTGAAGGGCAGCAGCCAGCAGTGAACATCCTGCAGGTACACATTGGCAGGGACACCAGCAACGAGCTGCCTGTGCTCACACTCACACCCTGTGATCCTTTTTGTGGTGGCCACGGAGCCTTCTTTCTCTGCGCTGGCCAGCTGTGCGTTGGCATGAGAAAAGCAGTGCAGGTTGCATCCTTTCAGAAGCCCTGGTACATCCTTGGGTGTTTAATAGCTCTTTCAAACTCCTCCAAATTCACCTCTGAGCAACACGCGGCAATTTCAAAGAGGAAATGATGTGTCAGGCCAGCAATGAGCATCTCAGAGCCATCGCACCACAGGTTGATGCTGCCCTGACACTGCAGAGGGGAAGGTGAAGCTCTCCAGCAGAAGAAAGGCACAAGCCCAGGGCTGACATGCCCCAGAGCCCCTGTCACCTGAGCATCTCTGACACAGAGAAGCTTAACAGGGCTGCCAATGCCCTTCAGCCCCACAGACTTCAAGACATCTGAGGAGATTTAAGGCTTTACCCTTTGTATCAGCACAGGAACGATTCAGGTAGACACAGCTGCAAGCAAACAGCCACGGGCTGTGGTGATCTACAGACTTTGCTTGCTTCCAGATGCCACATGTGTGTGCAGGACACACAAGCAAATCTATGCCAACCACACAGGAGCAAGCACCTGTGTGCAGGCAGAGCTCACGCAGGTGGGACAGGATGCACCTCGCTGCCATCCTGCAAGTCCAATGATACCCTCAGCGAGTCACCCTGGTCATTGCCTCCTTAGATGGCACAGGTGCCACACTCAGAGCTACAGGCACCCACTGCTGTCCCCACAAGTAAAGTGGCCGAGCCTCCAAAGGCATCCACGCATCATGTTAGGCACCATCACATGACAGCATCCTCATGCGTCCATCTGGCCACCCACTCAGCAAACAGCCCCAAGCCATCTGCACCACCGGTGCCCGTGTACCAATACAATGCTCCCATCGGCACCGCAGCCACCCACGGCAGCCTGGCCACGTGGGAGCTCTCAGCCCCTAGCACCACCGGACCTCTCCGCAGGCAGGAACGCGTGTACTGAACCTGCCAGTGCTGGGTACCCACATAGAAATGAAGCCATCTGTGTCTGCACACACCCAAACACAGAAACAGGCTCAGCTTCACCACTTGGAGTTTCCAAAAGCCTTTTGGTACCAGCTCTGCTCTGGCTTGTTCCTTGCTGTGATGTCCTCACCATCCCTCCCTGACTGCTGGCATCGTTGTAGCACCACCAAAAGCACATCAGATCTGATGCTGGAGATGGTCACCCCCACAGCATCATACTCCCTTCCCTACTCCTGCCACTATGCATCCTGATGAAGAGCAGGAGCTGGAAAAAAGATCAGCAAATATCACTATCTCCCATTTCAATGCCAGGAAACAACAACAAAAGGTTGGAGAGATCTATTTTCCTAACCAGCTAGTTCTGACAGCTGCTGGAAAACTCAAGCAAGAATACGCAGTGTGGGCAAATCTTTTAGTGCCCTCTTTAGTGCTATAATCCATCTCCTCCTCTTCCTCTCTCCTCCATTCTCCAGCCTCTTCTGCAGCCTAAATCCCTCTAGCTCCTCATTTTATCCTGCAGGTAGCTAGAGATGGTCACAACACACACTCTCCTGTAAATACCTTGTAAACACAACCCCCTCCCCCCATACTCGGCCAGGCACAGATGTATTGTGAACATCCCATCACACCCAAACCAAGGTGGTGTCTCTGGCTGCTGGGAGACCAGGCAGGACTTACAAATACCCCCAGCTTCTGCTGCCTCTAAACACCAAGGAGATGCCTGCAGGATAGGAGACCATCCTATCCCACTGCTGCCAAGCCAGAGAGGGGAGGTCATTCCTAAGGTTACCTCCAACCCCCTCCACCAGATAAGGGTTTGCCTGAAGACAGTGGTTTTTTTCTCTGCAAACCTGCTAGGGAATCTGCCACGAAGAAGCTTGGCTGCCTTTCAAAGCAGAGCAAAACCTAAAATTCCCTAGGAAAGGGATTCTATAAAAAAAAAAAAAAAAAAAAAAAGAAGAAAAAAAAGAAAAATAATAATCCTTTCAGCCATACTGAAATGTACTGTTTTGGGAAACAAATCAAAATGCCTCGTTTCAGTGTTGACTTTGAAAGTTTTATGTGATTTAGACCATATGACACTGCAAAATAAAAGGGAAAAAAGGCATCTAGAAAGGAAAAGAACAGATTCTTTTTTTTGCTGCTGAAACACAGCGACAAGGCTCCTTAACACCACACCAGGAGATGATATGGTTTGGGGTTTTCTTGTTCATGCCCAAATCACATTTTTGTACAATCAAACGTGGTTTCACAAACCTGCTCCATCTCTCATAACTGCATTTGCTACCAGGGAAGGAGCCTGGGGGAGATTTGTGGCACCACCGCACCCTTCTCCCCAGCCCTAGCTGCTCTCCTGCAGGTCTGTCATGAAGAAACACTCCCTGGAAGCAAGTATCACCCCTCCTCAAGAAGATCTTGAGATACATTCCTCCTCCCTAGCCTCATTCTCCACCCCTAGCAGCAGCTGTGAGAGTTTGAGCTGTACATTTGGGGCAGAAAGCCTCTTTCAGTGGATTTCTGACATGCCCAAGCACTGAGGCTGCTGCCTGGGACATGGGTAGGCAACCCCAGGTCCTGGGTCCCACTCTGACACCTCTCCATAGGCACTGCTGTTTGTGAGGACCATGCTCCTAGATCTCTATCTGTCCTCAGCAAGACACCTGGAGAGGGAGTCATCCCATGTGGGCACCTCTTGTGGCAGCCCCAAAATCATCTGCGCCAGGCTCCTTTTGACCCTGCTGAGTAGCCTGTCTGGGCTCAGGGGGGCACCAGGGTAATGGTGGGGAGAGGTCACTTACTCTATAGCAGGCATGTTTGGGGCAGACATGGGGCTGACTTCTTTGGCTTTCTGAAGGGCATGCTTCTGGTTGAAAGCCTCCTCTTCTTCCTGCTCATCCTGCAGAGGAAAGAAGGGAGCTGCTTAGTGCAATGCTGGGGTTTCAAGGGAAGGTGCAGCCATTGCAGGCAGTGAGGGATGCACGGGTCTTATCCTTAGATAAGCCTTAGATACCAAGGTACCTTGGAGAACCTTAGGTACCTTAGATACCAAGGCATGCAGGATAAAAGGAGAGCAGGCACCTGCATCTCCAGAGACAAGTTTTGTTTTCTTATGGGGACACAACTTTCCCACTACACCAGAACTTACCAAAGGTGTCAGCACTACTTAAACAAGTGAACCCAGCCAGGTAAGAACTGGGCTGTGCATGCTAGAATAGCCCCAGCCAGCATAGACCAGTTCAACCCTCTCTTCTTCACAGCCACAGGGGTGAGACAGGCATCCCCTCACTGGAGTAGGAGGCAAGGCATCCATGAATGACCCCAGCAGAGAGACCTTATTGCTTTAATGAGTATGGTTGTTTGTACAGAGCAAAAAATGTCATTAGGAGTCATTAGCGTGCATTCAGCCTTTTCAACAACTCAGCACTCCCTTAATTGATGCTGCTGGCATGCCACAGGCCTCTTCCACCCTTCTCACCCCAGCAGCAGCCTGGGATGCTGGTGGCATTTCCTGCCCCTGGAAGTGCCACCTGCAACCCACTGTGGTAGGACAGGGTCCCCCACACGCATCCCCTGGGCAAAGGGAGCACCATGTCCCGTTTTGTTTGCTGCTAACAGGTCAGATGTACACCAGCACAGAAGTCTCTGGGTAAACCCTAAAGACCTCAATAATAGGCATAGGCTCTGCAAAAAAAAAAAAAAAATCCCCCAAAACAGGCACCATGGGATTGCTTGTTCTCTCTAAAGAGCAGCAATGACCCTTGCAAGCTCTTGCTTACTCACCATTATCCAGATGGTGCCCCAACATGATAGCATTCCCCAAATATTTCCCAGCATGGTCTTAAAAACAAGCTAAGCCCAATAACCTTCTCAAGTACCATCCTAAATTGCATCCTAAATCATGTCCACCACCCTGTGAGCAGTTGGGGAATAAATATTTACACCACTGGAAGGAGCTTGCCATTCTGCATCTCCAGAGTGCTTGGGCAAATAACCATCCCTACATCAGACCCCATCAGATAGGTGAGAGGTATCTCCAGCTGACTGGAGCAAATGAGAGTGAGGAGCTTAAATGGAGAAACAGTTAAGCCACACTTGATGGGAAGTGTGGGTGTTCCTGGAGAGACACGAGACCGGCAGGTTTAAGGACTTTCCTGAGTCAAGGTCTAAGCAGCTTGGCCAAGTGATATGGGTTTGTGTTTCAGGGCAGCACCCTGTGTACCCTCCTGGAGGAGGAACTCCCATTTCCAAATTGACCTGACTTCTTTTTCAAGGCAGGTAGAGCTAAGTGACAAGGTGGCCCCAGCTCTGGATTAAGGACAGTTACAGGCAGTGCTCCCATTGCCTTTCCTGCTGGCCCCATTCTTCACTATCATAGAATCATAGAATCGTCAAGAGTTGGAAGGGCTTTTCGAGATCAGCTAGTTCCAACCCCCCTGCCTGGCAGGGACACCACCCACTAGATCAGGTTGCCCAGAGCCCCATCAAGCCTTGTCTTAAAAGCTTCCAGGGATGAGGCTTCCACAACCTCTCTGGGCAACCTGTTCCACTGTCACCACCCTCATAGTGAAGAACTTCCTCCTAATATCCAACCTAAATCTGCCCTCCTCTAGCTTACACCCATTTCCCCTGGTTCTATCACTGTCTGACCTCCTAAAAAGTCCCTTCCCAGCTTTCTTGTAGGCCCCCTTTAGATACTGGAAGGCCACAATAAGGTCTCCTTGGAGCCTTCTTCACACAAGCAAGAGAGGAAAAAGGAGCAAGCAGGATGTACCTTGGTGAGCTCCTGAGCGTTGGCCAGGTTGTCCACCGCGATGGCCAAGAACACATTCAACAAGGTATCTGTGAGCAGCTAAGGATGCATGAGGCACATGAGTGTCTGCAGCCACCAATGCATGGTGGCCCTGATGGCTCCTCACCAGCTCAGTAAAGAGCAAAGGAACAAACTCCTCCTCCATCCCATATATACAGCCCTCAGTATACCTCCAGACAGCTCCTTCTCTGTGTTTGGGATAGCCAGGGCTGCTGCATCTGCGACGGGACTCACTCAACTGGGAAAGGAGGAAGGAGGAGTAGGTGGAGAGGGGGGTGACCTCAGAGACAGCGATGCCCTCAGAGAGGGTCAGGAGATGGGGTTGCTTCCACTAAAAACACAGCTGCCAGGTGGATACAGTTTCCAAACAAGGTGAGGACGATGAAATAGATGGAGGACCACATGCCTGAGCGAACACCTCCCTGGGAGCGGATGCCATTGTACATCACCTCGTTCCAGTCCTCACCCGTCAGGATCTGCAGGAAAGCAAGTCAGCAGCTCTGTCACCTGCACCTTCTCACCACCTGGACAACCCCCTTGATCTATCCCACCAATGAGCAGGAGCCAAGTTCAGAGACTCTCTGCCATGAATAATGCTGCTCTACAGCTGCAGCACTTGAGGGACATGATATTGGTCTCCTCAGAAGAGTTTTGAAACTCCTCCACCTTGCGTAACAGAAGTGGAAGAGTTTCCATCTCTTGCCATCTGCTTTGTTAGATGGGAAGAGAGAAAGGAAGCAAGTTATATCCTAACAGCTAATGGAGGGGAACTTGTTGGGTTTAAAGAGCCCCTTCCAGCCAGGGAGAAATGAGTAGAGAATCCCAAGTCCCTTTGGTTGTGTTCCCTTGCAGCCCATCTCCTACCTGGAACACCGTCATGATGGCTGCAGGGAAAGTGTCGAAGTTGGCCGATGGCGTCCCATCGATAAAGTTAAACCTGGAAGTGGAACCAGGAGGACATAAGTGGGCCTGAGTAGCAAGGTCATCAAACCCCTGAGTGCTGTGCTATCAGCAATCCTGTGCTCAGGAGGGCATTTCTTCACTTTAAGGAATGTCTCCTGAACGTCTGGTGCTAGAACCCAAAAGGAGTTCTGGCCAGAAGGATTTGTACAGGCACCTTCCTGAGCAGGGATTTTTGTATGGGAGAGGTACCACTGTTAGCAGCAGGCTGAGGGACAAGGCTACAGTCTTCCTAGGCTCCTGAGAGGGCTTTAACACCAAGAAATTCCTTTCCCCAGACTTAAAACCACCTACCTGCCTCCAAACAGTTGCATTCCCAGCAAGGCAAAGACTACAATGAAGAGGAAGAGGAGGAAGAGCAGGCTAATAATAGACTTCATGGAGCTCATCAGTGATACTACCAAGTTCCTCAGGGATGCCCAGTACCTAGAAAACAGAGACAATGCTACAGCACTTGCAGAGATGTTAATAGGAGAGCAGGATTGGCTGGGTCTGGGTTGCAGCCACAGCCCAAGATGACAAGTGACAGTCATGTATTTGGTACATACTTGGTTATCTTAAATATTCGCAGGAGGCGAAGGGCTCGTAGGACACTGATGCCAAAAGAGGTTCCTGGCCTGAAGATAGCCCAAACCACTTCAAAAATGCTTCCTACTGTGACCTGAAAAGCAAACACAGCCATGACTCAAAGACAGGCTCTTGCAGGAAACCTTCACATGCCTGAAGATGAGACATCCACCACCCTGTCCAAGACCCAGTGTCTCCATCTGGCATGGGCAGGCTGTCCCGGCAGAAAGGGTTCCCTTGCCCACAGTGAGGCCCACCCTGTTCTTCTCCTGCTTGGTGTCTTGCACTGCAGACACCTGCCAAACATCTCTCCCCTCCACTACCCATAGCATCTCTGGGGCTGCTTACCCCACAGTCAAAACAATTGAAGGAAGAATGGAAGTAAAGGCGTGGCCCCATCCCGTACATCTTCAAGGACATCTCCAGCAGGAAGAGCCCAAGAAATAGGAACTCTGCATAGTCTGAAAGAGAGAACCCAGACACATTACCCTCAGGATGCTGAGCTGTCAGGAGCATCCTGCATGCACCCACCCGTAGCACCTTGCAGTGGTGGAACAAGTCAAGGACCATGCTGCCTCCCAAAACTCTCAGGATATGGGATGAGGGAAGTGTGTCTGTGAGGACCTAACAGAGCACCAAACCCACAAATTAATCTTTCAGGGAAGGTGCACCAGTGCCACAGGGGTTTGAGAAGACTGAAGCTGGCCAGCACAGAGCAGAGCAGCTCTTTAGGATTATATGACAGTGGTTGAGGCATCTGTACAGACGTTAGCCAAGCAACACTGTAAGGGTTATATTAACAACCTGGATTTAAATTATTTTATGGCTGGAACTTGGCCAGGGAAACTGAACCAGCAGCCAAGAACCAGTGAAATGCTTCTCCAGCTATTTCACAAACATTAGCAGGCAAGAGTCTGGCTCTTCACCTTGCCCAAAAGATGCTTCACACCATGACCAGCTGCCGTACCATGCCATGGCATGCTGGGATCCTGGCAGGCCTGAGCATGCTAATGCAGATTTAGGCAGGCCCAGTGCTTGATGGGGACATTTTCAAGGTGAGTAAGAATAACACGATGGAGAAAGCAGCACTGTCCCTACTGCAGCAGCTCAGGAGCAACACACAGCTGCTGTGGGGTAGACCGTGCTGCTCTGCAGTTGGCAGTATACTAGAATAGATATGGGTGTATTGCCTCTGAGACCTCACCTGGTGAGCTGGAGGCTGCTTCAGGAACTGTTTTCATGCTTAGGATCTCCATGCCATGCTCTGCATCAGAACTTTAACCAGGGGGTCCTCCCATGACCCATGCACCCCTGCAAACCCATGCCTTTCCAGCAATTGCTTGTGGGCATTCAAAGATGGATCTCCAGCAACCTTTCCAGCACCCCTGTTCACAATTTTAGGATAAACCCAACTGGGACCTGTAGTCTGTTTCTCTCTCTTGACAAACATCTCAGACTTGAAGGGCATGAGGTCAGTAAAACTCCTCCCTGTTTGTTCACAGGCCTGAGATGGTCATCAGTAGCCATAGGACCAAGGACAAGGTTGAATTAAATGGTTGTACATGGTCCTTTGTTACCAACACTGAACACACTTCAGGATATGCCCCACCCAGCTCCATACCAGCATGACTTCAATGGGATCCATCCCTACATCCCCTAGGGCAAGGCACAAGACTATGCTGCAACCTCGAGCTGCTGGAGACATGAAGGTTGCAGAAGGTTTTGCCTGCCCATGCAGTGCTCTCACCCCTACACAAAGCCCAGGGACTCACAGAGGAAGTGGGTGAGCCAGGCTGGCTGGTTGTGATGGACGATGGCCACGCAGGCAGTGTTGAGAGCCACCAGGCTCAAGACAATCCAGTAGAAGACCTGGGATTTCACCATGTGGCGAACAGAGATGCGCAGGAGTCGCTCCTTGTGCCTTAGGTAGGAGGCACCATCCACTCTGGCACCTTTGAGGCCAGAGTGACTCAAGGGGTTACCTAAGGGAAAAGAAGGGGGAAAAGATGTTGCATGCTCCAGCCTTCCCTCAACATGAAACAGGACAGACAACACACAGACACAGCTCTTATGGGACACAAAAAGGCAGGTTTTAGGTGGTTTGCCCTCTTCACTGCCAAACAAGTAGAGGTGACTGATCTGTGATGTTCTGACCCTGGCAACTCAATAATCTGGCAGAGGTTTTGGGGAAGCAAGCTCCAAACTGCACTGACCCAAGGTTGGATGAAGAGGTCTTCTCTGTGCCAGCCTCCTCTCACCCACAGAGGAGATATCAACACAGTGCTCATCACTTGAGTCACGGTTCATGTCCGTCCGGTTCCTTTTGATGGTCGCTCGCCTCAGCACTGAGAAGAGAAGAGGAATAGATGTTGGAGCCACACTGGTCCAATTCTGTTAGTAGACAGCTCACTGGACCAGGACCTAGTTATCAGTACTTAGCTAACTCAGGTCTGGTAACAGGACAGAGATCTCCAAGTGACCCTAGTCTAGAGCTGTCACTTGTATGGTACTATATACCTCTAGTCACCATGTCTTCTCAAGGATTATGCTGTCAATCCACTTCCCCACACCCCTCTCTTGGGCTACAGATCCTACTAGGGCATTCCCACACCTCCCATCGCAGCTGGAAGGTTTCAACCTACAGCTACAAGCAAGCAGAAAGAAAGGCAGGCAGATTTTTAAGCAGGGCATAGCTTGTATTACCTTCTAAGGCCGAGGTCCCAGAATTCTTGTTCTCTTCAGCCAGCATGACTTCCTCTATGCAAAACACACAGTTCAGCATCAGGAGACAAGATACCATTGGCTGAACACATCAGACACCACTACCTTGTACCTAAGCACTTTGCCCACCCTGGAGGTTGCTCTAGGTTGTAAACTTTTGTCAGGCATCGGCTAAGTGTCGCAAAGAAAATTCTGGAGGATAGCAAGTGACAGCTTCTTCTTCTGCTGTAATAAATCTCACTACAGGTTAATAGACACCATAGGTAGGTCTAGGGCTCATCATCCCAGACCAAGATAAAAGCTGAGATCTGAGGCTCAGGATTCATTTCAAGATACCTGTCCTTTCTCAAGTCTCAGTGCTAGATGAAAGTGTAAATCTATCCTTCCCAGAACTGAACGCACTAACCTAACCCCCACAAGGGGCAACCAAAGACATGGGCTATGGCAGTTTGGGGACTAGCTGTCATTCCTGGCTAGGTATCAGCAGGAAGCTTAAAAACCTTCACTAGTCCTATCCCTCACTCAGGTCCAGGAGCCCCAAAGTGGGAACCAGTGAGTGTATCCCCTCCAGACTACTCCAGGAACAGGTTTAGCTGGAAAACCACTGTCAAACCACTGTCACCATTCACTGCTCTACTTTCCCAGGACCCAGCAGTGCAGCGGGGCTCCAATAAACACCAGGAGAAAGGAAATCAATACAGAGCAAAGCTCATAGCTGTGAGGCTTACAGCCTCCTCCAGAGATACAATAGGCCTTATGTTCAAAATACCAGAGTTTCATGCCACAGAATGTGAGGTTCCATCAGCTGTTAGCAATATCCGTGCTTGCCGCCTGGCTGAACCATCACACTCTCTGGGACTGAGCTCATCCATGCACCCGACACCATCATGCAAACACCCTGTGCAACTTTGGGATTGCACCAGATGATGCTGAGGGATCCTTTCCCATCCTCACCACTCTGCATGACCAGCATCCCCCCAGGAGCCCTCCTGGCCCAGCAGCCTTTACCCGCTTTGTCGATCCAAGCCCGGTAGCCGTTGAGCTCCCGCTCGATCTGCTGCTGGCGCCGCAGCTTCATGAACGCTCGGCGGTTCTCCACCCGCTCACGCTCTTTGGCAAACTCCCTGAAGAAGGGCAGAAAGAGGGTTGGGGAGAGCATGGTCAGTGGATAGCAGGGTGCAGGAGGGGCTGGGGCACCACAGGGCTGGGAGAGGTAGCAGGGACCAAAGGTGAGCATGAGCCAAGAGCTGCTGGTGCTTGTTGGGGAGGTGCACGGTCATCCTCAGCCAAAGCACTAGGCCAAGGGGTGGGTGAATGATCAGAGAGGAGGAGAGGCTTCTTTGAAGAAGAACAGGCAAGGACACAGATGAACAAATGTGAGCAAACCCTCTGCTTGCTCACTCAGTACTGTGTGCCCCAAGTAGGAGCTACTGCCATTCACAGAGGATGCTCCCAATACCATCCAACTCCAGAAGCAGCTCAGCTTCTCTGTGTCACTTCAGGGAATAAAAACCAGACACCATGGGAAGGCAGCAAGGGGATGGAGGAGAGCAGGGCCTGTCCTCGACCTTCAGCTCATCCTCTGAACCCTTCTGCATTTTAGCTTCTCCTCAGAGTATTTTCACAGGATTTGAGATATTCTGGTTGTCCTTTTCTGGACTTCAGCCTTTCATGAGGACTGCCCAGGTGTGATGATGAGTCCAGAGAAGAACAACAGCTTGGTAAGCTCTGCAGTGGGTAGGAGGACAGGCAGCACTGCATGGGCTCTGTGCAAGCAAGGGCATTTCAAATGCTGAGCAACACTGGCCAGAGCTAAAGCCATACCCGCTGCTGACACAGGCTCTAACACACATGGTGCACAAAGGTACTACCATCCATGTGCTCAGATATGCTTCTAAGCACATACATAAACACTCTTCTCAGTACTTAAGACATGATTTCACCTATAGCCTACTCCAGAGCTATGCAAATCAAAATTCAAGGTCAGGTTGTTTGGGGCTCTGAGCAACCTCATCTAGTTAAAGACGTCTCTGCTCAATACAGAGGCTGGATGACATTTAAAGGTCTCTTCCAATCCAAAGCATTCTATTCTATTCTATATGCAGCTAGGGCTAGATACACCTTTTCACATGTAATTCAAACACAAGACCACACTGGTAAGCATGGTCTGCTTCCTTGTACATGCATACCTGTGGCCATACACAGAAGACCCATGCAGGTGTTTCACCCTTCCTGTTTGAAGAAGGACTTGAAGCCCTAAGCATATATGCAAAGGCCATCACATACACACACACAGAGACATGGAATGTTTGGGAGGAAACACAGGAGAGCTAAGGTATGCAACCTCCCAACCATGCCATGGGTTAGATGTGAGACAACACAGTTGGATCTGCTTCTGGGAGGTCGCACACACACATCACGTACCTAGGACATCTCAACCCACACATTATACCTCTGTTGATGATCACATTTGCACACAGGGAGCATCCCTCACACCAGGTACCCCCCCCCCAAAACCCAGCCTTCCTTCTTTGGAGCATCATCGTGGGGATTGCAAGCTGCTGGTTGCAGCTCCTCACCACATCCCCAAGCCCTGGTGGCCATAAAGCCCCAGCTGCATGCCCTCAGCCTCCTTCTGGTGCCAGGCTGCTCCAAGAGAAGCGCAGTTGTGAAGAACAAATGGCACTGTTCTCTCTGCAAGATGAATGTCTCTCTCCCAGGAGACTAGCAGCAACCTCCAGACCCAAGAAAATAAAAATCATTCAAAAGAACTGAAAGCACTGGTCTGTCTGCTTGCAGAGCGAGTTCAAGTGCATTACCCAAGCTGAGCTATTACACCCTTAATGTTGTGTGGGCTTTTCGCATGTGTGCGCGCGTGTGTTTGTGTGAAAGGCCCTGAATGTTCCCTGCATCTCTTGTTTAAGATCCCCAGACAATTCAGGCAGTTTTAATTCCACCCCAGGAAGGTGAAGTTTCCTGCCGCTCTGGCATTAAGCATCAAATCACTCTCCCCCTCCGTTGCTGGCTTTCAGACTGAAATGAGACTTTCTTCCGAAGGCAGGGAAGGGGGAGAGAACAAAAGGCAAAGGAAGAGAAAAGCAGCCTAAGTGGAGGGGAGGAGGGCGGGAGGAGATGGAGGAGAAGGAAGGACCTCCCACAGCCAACAGCAAAATGCACTCTCCGTGGTTTTAGGCATGCCATGACAAAACCCCTTCTTGCCCTAGCTGGAGGAAAGGCAGGACCATTTTGGCTGTGCTATCATCCCTCATCAGCTTTTCTTAGCAAATTTGGGATGTCATGAAAGGAGAAGATGCTGTTGGCAGCCAGACTTTGTGGGAAAGTTGCCACTCTCCCTCTGGTTTGGTTGACCAGTTCTCCTTGGAGCTGAACCTCTGTCCTGCAGGCCATTACCCCATGCCAAACAGCACCTTGGCAGAACTTTTGCCAGCAGGACCCTGCAGATATATTCTGTGGCTGAGAGCACCTGGAAAGCTTCCCTTTTTTTACACTAGCTGGGAATCCGGCTCCTCTCTGCCACCTCTCTTGTCCATCCCTCTGTCTTCCAGCTCCTCCTCTGCTGAGTTAGGTTCTTTCATTTGCTGCTTGGCAAGAGAAGCCATCATCACATATCCATGATGAAACCCAGCCAGAAGGACCAGCTGAGCCTCAGATCACCTTTTCCCAGAGGAGGGAATGGAAGCATCATTTCCAGCAACCCCCCTTGTTGACCACCATTTCCCCCTTACTCAACTGTTTGCTCACAGAGCTCGAATTTGCAAGAAGTTTGTGCCACACACAAGCGGGGACAATGCCCATGCCACTGTGGCAAGGCCTCTAAGGGAAACGCTTCCCACACGCTTGATCCCTAATGGAGCTTAATTGCTTTTGTCCATTAGCAGGAGGAAGGGGTGGCAGAGAGGGGAGGGGGAAGAGAAAAAAACCCAAAAGTTAAGCTTAACTTAATGAATTATTACATTTCAGAGAGACACGTTCCCGAGTAGGGCAGCAGCGGGGGCTGGTGACATCTGAGAGTGGGTAGGCGATGCTGACAGATCAAGGATTGCTCAGAGCCAATTTGCAGCAGCGGGTAGAGATAATACTGTATGTGAGTGAGAACAGGGCCAGCCATGGTGACTGACAGCTGCTTGGGAAGGCTCCAAGGCGCAGGCAGGGCGACATCGCATCGCTGAGAGAGCTGGGTGCTTGCCTCCCATTGAAGAGCTCTCCTCCCCAAGGTGTTTAGGTTACATCTCTAGGGATGGCCCAGTCTTACCTTGCAAAAAGCCCAGGGCTCTGCTGCGACCCCTGCGATGGGGAACAGAGGACCCCAGCAGATTGTACAATCCCCACTGGCAACATCTCTGCTGGTCCACCTGGCCCCAAATCCTGACGCCTCCAGCATGCAAACATCCACTCGTGACAGCCAAGATCTGCTCTTGCTGACTCTCTCTCATTGCAGCCTTTCCCCATAGGGTCTCGTAAAGCCAAATGCATGCAGCAAGTGATAGAGACGAGCGCTGAAGGTTGTGGTGGGAGCTGGGGAGCAGCGTTGCCATCTGTCCTCCTGCACGCGAGGGCACCAGCCATCCGCACACCATGCCCAGCCTGCCAGGGTGACTTCAGCACAGATGGTTTGTTCTCCTCCTCTTCTGCCTGGAAATTCTTTACAGCCTTGGCATTCCCCTCATGTGGCCTGAGAGCATCTTTGCTACTGGCAGAAGATCCTGGGGGACACCGTTATGCTCCACTGCCTTTCTCCTCAGGTCCTCACACTCTCGCTCACACCAGGACATTGATTTTTTTAGTACACTGGTGTGCTCTGCTCAAAGGATTGGAGAGCCCAGGTCTGGTTTTAATGGGAGAACCTCCCATGTGGAAGCATCTAGCTTGAAAATGAGCCCTCTTTCTTGCACTTAAACAAGCAAACAGGAAAAAAGTCCCAAAACCCACACAAAACCCAGCAACCCAAAACCAGTTAGGAGAAAAATAAAACAAAACAAATATCACAGGTATTGCAACTCACTTCTCTCCTTTAGGAAATGTCTTTGAGTCCAGAGCAGATATGTAGCACTGGTCACATCAATACTGTAGCTTCCAGGTCTATGTCCTGTGCATAGACAAGAGTTGGACTTGATGCCCCTTGTGGGTCCCTTCCAATTCAGGACATTCTACAATGCCATGCTTTGAAGCAACAAACCAACCATCTTCAAACCCATCAATTTTGCCCATCAAACCAAAGACTCCTCCAACAAATCAGTTTACCAAGTGAGTCTTAAAACAATACAAAGTAGCAGAAAGAATGGAGTGGGAAGAGGAGAGATGCTGGATTACATGCTGAGGATGAGACAGCAGTATCATGCTGCTGCTGCTGCTGCAAAAAAAAAAATATTTATAATAGGATGTGTAACAAGAAACACCATCTGTAAGACATCAGGTAAGGCTGCTGCTCTCCTCCTCCTCCTCACAAGGTCTCAGCTCATGGCTCTGCTTCAGGTTTGAGCATCACAATTTGAGGAAGAAACGCCTTCAACTCCAAGAGGGTGTCAGAGAAGGTTAGGGGACAGAACTGACAACAGACGGTTTGGAAAACACAGATTAGGCAGTTAGGAACCAGGGGGATCAGATGGTATTTACCTAAGAGGTGTAAAGGAACTCAAGGAAGACTGCTGAGCTAACTGTGCAGTCTGTAACCTGCTGCTTCATCTTAAACAGACAGTGGCAAGCAGGCACAGCAGAACTGGCATCTCAGAGCAGGGCTACTGCACCAAATCAACAGCATAGGCAGGAGCAGGAGGTCCAAAAGGTACAAAAAACTCTGCAGAGGGATGATGTGCTTCACAGGTCTGCTTTGAAAGAGGCAACCAGATTTTTGGATGTGTGTAGTTGCTTACTTTAAGTTCACTTGAAGTTAGAGGATACTCAAGGTCAGGTTGTTTGGGACTCTGAGCAGCCTCATCTAGTTGAAGATATCCCTGCTCATTGCAGGTAGGTTGTCCCAGATGGCCTTGAAAGGTCCCTTCCAACCCAAAGCGTTTTAAGAATCCTTAAGGAAGCTGGACTGTCTCAAGAAAGTCTTTCAATGAAGCACTATCTAGTGAAAAAAAAAAAAGAACAAAACAACCCCAAAACCAAACCAGAAGCAACCTATTTCTTGTATTCCCTTTTAGTGGTGGCCATTCCCTTTTGGTCCTCCTTGGGTACTTATTGAGTGAGGGTTAAGCATTTGCCATCTTGTGCCGAGGCTGCGGTGAGAAGCAGAGCCTACAGCTGACAGCACTACAGGGAGCACCCTGACTGAGTGCCAGCAGACACATGAGCTGGGGATGAAAAGCTGTTGGAGACATCAAACAGCAAAAGGGATGACAAGGAGCTGGGAGACACCAGCCCTGAGTTGACCCATTGGCCCATTTAAGAAGATGTTGATAGTTATCTTCCCCCTTGGAGAAAGCTTGAGATTGTCTACCTGGATTTCTCCAAGGTGGTTTCCCACTGCCTTCTCCTAGAGAAAGTGATGGTTCAGACAAGTGCTCTGTGCACTAGGTTGGAAGTGGCTGACAGGCCACACCCAGAGGGTGGTGGTAAATAGCTCCTTTTCAAATCTGTCACAGGTAGGGTCCCTCAGGGATTGATATTGGGCCCAGCACTGCTTAGCGTCTTCAGAAGTGATCTGGATGCTGGGATCAAGTGTACCCTGATGAATGTTGCTGATGATGCCAAGCTGAGTGTTGGAAATGAACACTTCTTAGGAGAGCCATGGATAAGCTGGAAGAATGGGCTAACAAGAACCTTATGAAGTTCAGCACAGACAAGGGTAAGGTCTTGCACCTAGGAAAACACAATCCAGGAGTGCAGCATAGGCTAGGATTTACCCAGCTGGGGAGCTGTGGCTCCTGGTAGACAACCAGCTCAATATGAGTGAACAGTGTGCTGCTGCTGCAGCAGCAAAGAATGCCACCAGGATGCTGGGTTGCACCAACAAGGGCATCAGCAGCAGAGCCAAAGAAGTCATTATCTCACTCTACCCCGTGATTGTCAAGCCACACCTGGAATACTGTGTTCAGTTTTGGTCCCCAAGGTACAAAAAAGCTGTGGACAGACTGGAGAGGGTCCAGAGAAGGGCCACAAAGATGATCAGTGGACTGAGAAGCTGCCATATAAGGAAAAGCTGAGAGAAAGTCGTTTCTCCAGCCTTGAGAAAAGTCTTAGGGGAGTGCTTATCACCCTGTTCAGTAGTTGAAAGGTGGCTATAGAGAGGATGGAGGTTCCCTTTTATAAGGGGTAATGAGTTAGTTCTGGGGAGGTTTCAATTGGATAGAAGAGGAAAATTTTTCATGGTGAGATCAGCTATGGGAATACTCTGCCCAGGGAAGTGGTGGAGACCTCAGCTTGGACACTTAAGGTGCAGCAGGACAGGTGCTGGGCCATCTTGTCTAGACCACGTTTTTGCCAAGAAAGTTTGCACCAGGTGGTCCTTGAGGTTCCTTCCAACCTGGTATTTTATGTTTGATTTAAATCAGATTTTATTACAGGTACTTACTGATGTCTGCCACTTCTACCAGCTCCTAAAGGGACTTGTACTAGACAGGGTCGACACAAAGCAACATGAACAATTCAGAAAGACCTCGTCATGTCAGTTTGTGCTTCTACCTCACAGTAAGAGAAGTGAACAAAAATAGAGGCAGAAGAGACAGGAAATGACAACAGAGAATCATAGAATCAGAACTGTCATAGTTGGAAGGGACCTTAAAGATCAGCTAGTTCCACCCCCCCTGCCTGCCAGGGACACCATCCACTAGATCAGGTTGCCCAGAGCCCTATCCAGCCTTGCCTTAAAAGCTTCCAGGGATGAGGCTTCCACAACCTCTCTGGGCAACCTGTTCCACTGTCTCACCACCCTCAGAGGGAAGAACTTCCTCCTAATATCTAATCCAAATCAACTCTCCTCTAGTTTATATCCATTCCCCCTAGTCTTATCACTAGCTGACCTCCTAAAAAGTCCCTCCCCAGCTTTCTTGTAGCCCCCTTCAGATACTGGAAGACCACAAGAAGGTCTCCTGGGAGCCTTCTCCTCTGCAGACTGAATAACCCCAACTCTCTCAGTCTGTCCTCGTAGGAGATGTGCTCCAGTCCTCTGAGCATTCTCCTGGCCCCTTCTCTGGACTCACTCCAGCACTTCCACATCCCTCTGGATGCAATATTCCAAGTGGGGTCTCATGAGAGCAAAGTAGAGGGGGAGAATCACCTCCCTCCACCTGCTGGCCACACTTCTCTTGATGCAGCCCACGATACAGTCAGCCCTCTGGGCTGCAAGCGCACACTGGCAGCTCATGTTGAGTTGCTCATCCACCAATGAAGACAGGGATAAGGCAGCTCATATGGGAAACTGTCTCCAGAAGTAAGGAGAGGACAGAAGGGCTCCAGAGCACAGTCAAGACTCCCAGCACTAAATAGCTCCTTTTATGAACTGGTCCCTCAAAGCAATATGGGTCATTATGGCTTCATGTAGGGCCCAAAGCAGCAGGGACAGGGTCACTGTTGGCCAGCTGTGTTATGGGTTCTCTCAGCTTCAGGCTTTAGGCAGCCTTGAAGATGAAGTTCAAGAATTCAAATAATGATGGAGAGCCAGAGCAGCAATGGAGACACTAAAATGGCTCAAAGCAGTGAGAAGCACAGGAGAACTCAGACTTCTTGTCTGCTGATGGGGAACGCAGACCACTGAGCAGCGAGGACTTCACATACTTCTTCTCTTGTCTACAGTCAGCTTCAGACTTCAGGCTCTCTTCAGGTTTATCCATCACTTGGGAACAGGGCTGAGCAACAGCTGTACCTAGCTGCCAAACCTGTCTCTGACCAGTGGATCCCAACTGAGATGCAGGTGTCCTGTCCAGCCTCTGCATTTCAGGGTGAGATCAGCTCCTCTCCACACACTTCATGCATGCTCTCCAAGAATAAGAAGCACTCCATAATCCAAGTGAGAAAAGCAGATGTGGATGCTTGCTTGGTCTTCAGTTCAACCCTGCTGTGACCTTTACAAAAACAGGTTTTCCATGAGGCTTGGCCTGGGGTCAGAGAAGCCATCAGTTTGGAGAGCTTATTGCTTTGAAGTAGAAAGAAATAAACAACAAAGAGGACAAAAATCACTGGGAGAAGGGAGGAACTGGCATTCCAGTTGCAGAGTCTCCATTTCAATGTTTTTCCCAAGGGTAACAATGATGAGGTTTGCATCCCTCTCCCCATGGCCCAGAGAAGGCTGCTGTTTGCAGTGTTGCACTGAAGAAGACAGCGATATTGTGGTCAACCCATGCTGCAAGAAAGCTACAGAGAAGTGGCTGAGGGTCTGCTAGTCCCAGGAGCAAGAAGCAGAGATGGAAGCTCTGAATTTTATCTCTCTCTTATCAGCCAGGGCTGGTGTGAGCAGCACAGCTTCATTGCTTCAAGAGCCCCGGGCTTTGTTCGCAATCACTCCCACTGGCTCTTGCAGTGCTGGGAAAATGTCCCTCCTCCCCTTCCCTGCTCTGCTCCAGCTTTTATCCTCTGCAAGCAAAAAACCAGTTTTCTAGTTCCCCTCTTTGCAAGTGATAGTGACCTGCAGATGAAAGGTGCATGGCCAGTAGGGCAGGTGAGTTACAGCATGGGGGAAAAAAAAAAACCATCAATTTTCAACATTTTATCATGTTAACTTCCCAGGAACATCCAAGCACTCTAACTGATGCCTTCAGCACACAAATACAATGAATTCAGAACCAACCATCAGATGTAAAACCCACAATGCAAATGCTAGGTATATCACTGAGAAACAAACAAGCAGCCACCCACAACCTGCGATGAAATGGTAGCAAAGAACTGATAATGCTACATGATTCACTCGAGGTATCCTCTCTGCTTCACCCAACAGGAGTGCCTAGCACCCCCTTGCAAGGATGGAGCTGGTCATAGAGGAGCTGAGCATCTCCAAAGCCATCCACCAACTCAGAGAGCTGCAGCTGTGGCCACAGGATTGCTGTCACTAACCAATGTAATGGAAATCACAACAATCTGGAATAAACAACTCCAAAAACCTAAGCAACCTGATCTAGTGAAAGATGTCCCTGCTCACTGCAGGAGAGTTGGACTAGATGACCTGTAAAGGTCCCTTCCAACCCAAACTAGCCTATGAGTCTATGAAAAGCAATCTGTAAGCAAGAACTATCTGCTGAGGGCTTTGTCAAGAGGATTAAAAATGAGCTTTTACACCCACAGTCTGTGGACTACAGGCAGTCCACAGAGCAGATTTGCAAGGAGGGATGAATAAGAGCAAATTTGAAGTAGCTGAGACATGCTGGCAAATAATTTGCAGAGAGAAATCAAAGGGGAAAGTCACCAAGTCATCTCTTTGTTGTGGATTTTCTTTTTTAATCCTTTCTGGCTGGCTGTAAGAAGAGTCATTTCCCTCTGTAACACCAGGGGACATGGCACACCAGGCACACTCAGCTCTTGTTTGCAAAGGGCTTGGAAGCCCTCTGTAGAAAGGTGGTACAGCAGAGTGGCACTCATTGAATATGGATGCCCACCTGGCTGCTGAATAGAGATGAAGATCTCAAAGGCTCCTATGCTTCACTCATGTTCAAACATCACATCGGTGACACAAGAGCTTCCCCAGAAGGAAGTGATAAGCATGGCCACTTCTCACCAAATGTAGCCTGACCAATGTGGATACCCTGATGTTTCTGGGGGAACCTGGGGGGAGGAATCACAGCCCCCCCTTCTCCATTACACCCACACCTCTATTCAAAACCACTTCTGGCTAGTGAATCCCCAAACACACAATGAACACAGCCATTTCACAGCTCATCCAAGTCACTCCTCAGCTGCTATAACCATTAAAGAACAAAAAAATCCAGCAAACAAACAATGATGCCTCCAAGCTTCACACTTCTGATGCAATAGTTCTTGGGCATGTTTGTTGGCATCTTGCTATCTCTTCCTGCTTTGTGGTGGCAAGTCTCTTCGCTTTCCTGGCCACAAACCACACACCTCCAAGACATTAATCCTCTTCCTAGTGTTTTTGGCTTCAAACCACCTGATCCAGCTCAAACAGATTGGGCCCAGGTTTTGTGTAGAGCCTTTCAATGTTCCCTCAATGCCCTTATTATTAATTTCTAGAAACCTTCATTTTATACATCATTTGTTATGCCTCCAAGTTGGATGGGGGAAAAAAAAAAATTGCAAATTAAGCAAAGTGAAAAGATTTTAGAGATGGTAGAGAAGGCTCCTGAAGAAGCTGAAGCAAACTCTCTGGAGACTGGGAACGCAATGTGAACCCAACCTGAAAGAAAGAAGATCTTAAGACAAAGCAATCTTGCCAAATTGATCCTTTAATTATAACATTAGTTGTTTCTTTCAAAGGCTTAGTGCAGGAGCTGGGGGTGGGGGGCAGAAAAGACTTACAGGGAGAAAAGACTTCACATCACCAGGATGAGTGGAAGCAATTAGGAGGATTTAAATTACTCTCTTGTTTGGTACAAGGCAGATGGATTTTATTTTTCTGGCCATTGTGCTCAACATTTTGCTCTGCCAGCCGCTTCCAAAGGTCTTCTCCTTAGCAGACCTGAGCACCCAGCCTTCCCAGGTCAGACAGCATCCCCACTTCCACTCTGCACCCACCCAGTTATTACTGTAGACCACAAAGAGCAGTGATTATAGCAGCTTTGTCACCCCGGGAAGGGGCTAAATGTAAGAGATTGGATAGGGTAAAGGAGTCCATCAGGGCTACAAGTCTTCCTCAACAGGAGGACATATACTGTGATGAGTGGAGAGGCCTTCACTGAAGGGACTGAGGAAAAGGAGATAGAAAACAGTCAAAACATAGCCTGTCTGATACGAGAAACTCTGCATGAGTCCTCAACATTATACCTCCAAGAGTGGCTTATTTTTTATCTTCAGTCTTTCATCAGCTTGCTCCCAGTGACAAGCTGGACATAAACCATCTTCTTACTAGGAGAGAGAAAGCAGGCAGGACCTCTGCAGTGGCTGGGATCACAGAATCACATTAGGAGTTGGAAGGGAAAGATCAGCTAGTCCAATCCCCCTGCTGCAGCAGGATTCCCTTTAGGTGAGCTGTGGTCACTACAGGGCTGCCATTACTGCTGCCATGGTACTGTGCAAGCCACAGGCAGCAGTGACCAGCCAGCGTGGCTCTCACCTTGTCTCTGCTGCTCTGGAGACACAGCCCAAACACACAGATCCAAATTCTTTCCCATGAGAAACAGCAGAACCAAAACCTCAGCCCATTTCACAAAGAAGGGAGAGCAGACCTTTGCAAACCTCCAGTATGGGGCATGTGCAATTTCTGCATGCCCCTGACTCAAAGCTGACTGACCACAGGGCACTGTCCTCAACAGGACATCAGCTGCAGGGTGGAAGGAGCTCCTGTCCACCCCTCCCTACCCATCACACAGCAGAGACAGCTGCAGCATGCAATCCTCTCTTCACTACAGAGGTTCTCCCTGGGAAGAGGTGTAGAGCTGCCAGTGTACCTTGCCCCACCACAGCAGGGCACTGGCTGACACCAGTCTCAGGCCACGGGACACCACCACAGGCAATGCTTGGTATGAGTATCAGCATCTTCTCAAGTTCCCAAATCCACCAGCTGCCACATGGCAGAAAACAAGGCATTTCAGCTGATTCTCCAGCCTTGCTCTCTCCCACTGCCTCTCCTCTGCCAGGATTATTTCAGTAGCTTGTGTAGCTTTAAAAGCTGAGCAGTCACATCTCCTTGGGCTTCATACCTGCTCTCAGAGAGGAACAGGGCCAATTTTTTTCCTTCTTGCCTGCTTTCAGCGAGAATTAATTGATCACTAATTGCACCCAGAGAGGAGAAAAGTTAATAGACACAGTAAAATAAACGCCAAAGCCCCAGAAGAACTGGCTCTCCAAGCCCCTGCCTGGAGCAACTCCATCTCCTCTTAATAGTGTTGCATGCATGTGTGTGCCTCAGTATTTAGAGAGAAAAATCGAGGAACCTCAGTATGATGGAAATAATTTCTTTTCCTCTCCCACATACTTTGTGCTTAGAAGCAGATGGATCCAGGCTGTTTACATCACTGAGGTCATGCCTCAGCTTAACAGTTGGGGAACTGACTGCTGGGAGAGATGCGCTTCACAACCAGAAGATTGCTAAATCTGGGCTCCAGCAAACTTCTGATGGTGGCAAGTTAAACATACAAATGTCCTTCTGCAGCCTCTTCACATTCAGGACCTGCCTCAGACGATGGATTTTGTTCCCCAAGGAAAACCACGACCAAGATGAAGCAAGGGCAGGAAGGCAGCTCTGCAGCAGCTTGTGAGCGTGAACTTCAAGAAGAAGGCTGGAAATCCTGAGCAGACCTCGTTATTTGCCAGTACAGATGGTGCAGTTTGCAAGCAACATGGGTCCAGGCTTCTGCAAGCAGGCTACCAGGGCTCACTGTTGTGCTCCAAGGTAACAGAGCAACCATGATCCCAGCTAGGCTGCTTGTCTTCCCCCCAAACATGCCATAATGCTGGGCAAAGGCTTCCTTCACGTGAAGGTATTTCCATGGAGCTCATCCCCAAAGTGAGCTCTCCCTCCTAGCTCAGCCATGCAGAGGGATCCAGGTAGACCCTGCCTGCTCATTCAGCTCAGAAGCTGGGCGATGCAAAGGTCACCATTCCTCAACTACAGCAAAGCCAAGTGTTCTTTTCCAGGACAAGAGGATGGCAAGAAGTGCCAACAAGAATAAAAACTAAGCAAGCAAAGTGAGAAACAAAGCCCTTCTTACTGCACTCAAGGAGATGCATTGTTTGCATGCAGAGGTAGTGTCTCCCACCTTGCATCACATCCACCCACGCCTCTGGCACAAGGACACTTCACCACTGCTGAGGTCTTGCATCCACCAAGCTGCAGGGGATGCCTGTGGCCACAGCCAGGCAGGGGGACACCTGAGATGGCCTTGCTGTTAGGTTGCAGAGCCCATCTCACTGCCTTCACTCACCCCCCTGAACTCTCCAGGGAGCTGAGCAGTCGAGCTTTTCCCTAGGTATCTGGCACACCACGAGAGCATCTCCATTGCCAATTAGGCCACCCACCCACTTGCATCCTTCCCCAATACAAACCCTATTAGCAATAAACAAACAGTCAAAATGCCAGCCGGTGCCTGGGAAGAGCCCTAGACAACTCCATCCAACTCAGCGGGCATGGGAACAGCTGCCTTGCGAAGTCCTGCTGCAGGCAAGCACCAAGGCACAGTCCAGGCTTCCCACCAGCCACTTCATGGTCCTCAGACCTATGGCTGGCTTAGAGGCCAGAGTGGTGCTGCTCTGCAGCATCCCCCAGCTTCTCTCAGCATCACACCAGCACCCAAAGCCTCAGTGACCACACAACACACTACCCTTGGCACGATTCAACACCGCAATATGAGGCTTTTCCAGCTGCCTAGCCCCAAGCTTCCTAACCTCCCTTCTCTAGGCTTTTGTGGGAAAGCTCTTGCTTGCTACTAGCACTCAGTTGAACTTTACACAAATCCCCAAGCTGGATGTGGTATAAAAATGCAAAAGCTGTCCAGCGCTGCTTGGATGTCTTCATCCTCCACAAGAACTCTCTCCCAACAAGGCAGTATGAAGCCCTTCCTGCAGCTTGTCCCCAGGTCTGACTCAGTCAGACCCCAGATGGAGAGCAGGGTAACTTCAACCCATCAGCAGTCCCTGAAGTTCAGCCTGCCACTCCAGAAGCATTCCTGAATCCACCACCACCACATCTCAACACATGAGGACACTTAGGACAGTGAGAGAGATAACCAGGGCCAGTTTCCACATGGATCCCTGCATCTCAAGGTTTCCCAGCTGGCCAAATCAGCACTATAGGGGCTTTTTTTTTCTGTCATGATGGGCAATGGGGAAAAAATGACCTACTACTGGGCATGGTATGCCTGCTGCCACCTGCAGCAAGGGCAGAGAAGCCCACAACCTCCTCTCAGTGCAGAAGAGGGCATGTTCTCCCCATGCACCAACCCCTGCCAGCAGTTGAGGATGTGCTGCTGCAACCGCAGTTCATTGTCATGGAGACAAGAAGGCTTTTACTCTTCAAAGTCAGCTTAATGGCTTGGATTAAAATCTCCTTTCTCCTGAGAGGAGCAGAACAGGGACAACTGCACTGTCCCTAAGCCTCCACCATGTGCACTCCAAGCACCTCTACCCTCACCAATGTGCACCGGTGCCAGGCATATGCTTCCAACCATGCTCCAATCATGGAGGTGCCTCGAATCACTCCCAAACCCATCCCAACCCATGCTTACCATGCTCCATCAGCCAGAAAATACACATCCCACTACCAACACATCCTGAATTCAAACACATTTCTATAAGGTGCCTCCATGTTTGTCTCCTCCAGCAGGTTCCAAGCAACCAGAAGATCAACACTGACCATTTCTAACAGGTGACCAAACCCACAAGCTCTTCAGCAAGGTGAAAAAAAACAAGAAAGCATCTTCAAGGCTGCCCCTGTCCTGGTTCCTTGGGGAATGAAGGAGCTATGCAGCACCAAGAATTGAACCCCTGCTGTGGGACAGACAAAGGTGGAGGAGACAAGGGGAACCAGCTACTGGGGTCATGTGGGACACAGCAGCACCAGGGGCCAACCTTGTGGCTCAGAGACATGTGACAGGTATGGCCCAAAGGGGAAGGATGGCATCTCGCTTACCCTGACAGCACTCCCAGGACAAGGTTGAGGACAAAGAAGGATCCAATGATGATGAGGGGGATGAAGTACAGCCAGTTCCAGGTGGCTCCTAAGGCATCATTGGTCTAGAGGGGAAAGAAAAAGACATGTGTGATGTTATCTTCAACACTAGCACCCATGGCAGAGGGAGGTGCTGATTCTAGCTCCAGGCTGACCACACCAAGCTCCTCAGAGAGATGTGGCTATGCCTGCCAAGGCTTGATGAGCATCAGGTGCTGCTTGCACTGGCATGCCTGCAGAGGAGCTTCCAGACAGCAGTGACCTGATGCTGCTCAGCATGTCCCTGCCCATGGCAGGGGGGTTAGAACTGGGTGATCTTTAAAGTCCTTTCCAACCCAAACCTTTCTCTGATTCTGTGATCCTGCCCCATCCACACTCTCCACTCCCCACTGGGGAGGACCACCCTCCTCTGCCTCCTCCCAGCAACCCTGCAGGGACAGATGGGCTGTAACACAGTGGTACAGTCAGATGTGCAGGGCCCTGCAGACTGAAATCAGGGTGCTGAGGGTGCAGGGGCCACCCTGAGGATTCCTCCTCTGGCAGTTTGATTTGGTGCTCCCCTGTGCATCCCACCAAGACAGGACAGAGCAGCCCTGCAGGAGCAGTGCCTGCAGAGCACAGCACACATTAAGAGGGAAAGACTTAGAAGGTGCCTTCAGGCCAGGGGAGCTGGTGGCTAAGGATGAAGTAGCTGATGCTACCTTGTCCTTCCATGCATGGCTGGGGAAAGGGCTAGTGTAGACAAGCCCCACATCTTCAAACGAGTGTTTTGCTGGTGGCATCATCCCTAAGACCTTACAGATCCCTCCTACCCTGGGTGCATTCCCCCAGCCCCATGGAGTTGAGAGCAGCGTGGAGGTCTCACCACAAGGCAAAGCCCAACAGCTAAAAGGCTGCTGGCAAGCCCTGCTCAATACCTCCAGGCATTTATTCACTGAGGTTTTTAATAAAGCAGTGCCCCTCTGTCCCTCACAGCAACTTCCCAGGCCCCATTTGTCCTCTGGTGTCAGGCAATAGCACACATGACGCCAGGCTGGAGGGTGATGCGGCAGAACGTGACTGTCTGGGGGAGGTGGTATCAATCTTGTTGCAATGAAAGGATCTTTCTCTTTTCACTCTCTTCCCCCCCTCTCCCCCTGTGCTAATTAAGCCCTCATCTTTGTCTGAGTCATTGGCACCATGTCTCTCAGTTGGCCAGTGCAGGCTGTGCAAGAGGAGAAGTGCATCTCAATGGGGGAGAGAAAGCCTTCCTCTGATGACCAAGTTCTCCAGCATATACCACTGCAGGCACTGACCACAGCACTGGGAGGGAGATACCACAGGCAGAGACCTCAGTGCTGAGGAGAGTCTGAAACACAGCAGCAATAAGGGCTTTGAGGTTGGGCAAAGCATCTGGAGAAACCCACCACCCTCCTCCTTTGGCACTGGGGAAACCACGTGCATCTCTGCAAGGTCCTGCACCTTTCAAGAGACCCAGTTTACCACCAGCCCCTTTCCTCAGGGCCACAGAGAAAGTGAGGTCAAGGGAACAGTGCTTGGGAACCTCATGGAGCCAATGCTCATCACTGCCCTCCAGAGATGCCCAAAGGCCACCATGCTCTGCTTTAACAACACTGTTTGCTGTAGCACTAGTCTTCGAGGCACCGTGCCGTCCCTGAGCCCAGGCTTGGCTGGGCTTCAGCTCCCTGCCAAGATACTACTGGGTACCTGCCACCCGTGCCAGGATCACTTGCCTTTGAAACTGGCACCTGCCCAAAAGCCATGGGCTTTCCCAAGGTCCTTGGCATAGACAATGCAGAACAGATGAGCTCATTTCCTACAGGTGAAGAAGATACCTCCCCCCGGGGCTGGGCCATCATCCCCTCGTCCTTTGGCTTTGTCCTCTCCAGCAACACTCAGCAGGAGATGGAGGGGAAATACAGGGATGAGCTAATAGAGCAAGGGACAATTTCTGTAGGTCATCAGCCAGCAGTACTAGCAACAGTGCCCAGACTACTTCTTCCCACTCCATTTTGCAGGCATGGCAAAGCTGGTAGCACTGAGGACCTGTAGCTAGGAGACCTGAGGCAGCATCCTGACCTCTACCTGCATTTGAGTACACAGGAGTACCCAGCTCCCATGGGGCTGGAGGTAAAGGGGATTAGAGAGATTTCCAGGGTTTTGAGGGGGTTATGTGCCCATCTTCACTAGCAACCAGCAGCTCCAGGAGGGGCATTGTTGAGGCAGGGGAGAGGATTGGGAGCTGTGGCCATGGACCTTATGTACCCAAGGACACACAACTGGCGAAGAACGAGCTCAGGGATGGTGCTAGACAGACAGGACAATACCAGCAACCCCAGGAGCAGCTCTGGCCAGTGCCAGTTTTGGAAAGTAACCATCATGCCTGGCCATGTGTCCATGTCCTGTCATCTCCAACGGTCTGACAGACACCTTGCTCTCCAGTTGGAGTCAGGACATGGACTGCCAGGGTCTCACAGAGTTGCTGAGTCCAGACCCACTTGCATCACACAATCTCCCCCAGATTTTATCAGCTCTACCTTAAAAACTCACTACTCCCACTGGAAGACTCCTCAAGCAGGTGCTCTAATGGCTACTCTAACTTTCAGCCTAAATTTAATTGTGATTATAATATAAGTCACTCCATTTTTATTTCTTTTTTCTGCAACTGACCTCTGGCTAGAACAGCTTTTCTCCTTCCCATTTCCCATCCTGATGTATTTAGAGATAGCCATCAAGGCCATACCTAGACTCTGCTTTGCTAGCTAGAGCGAGGCTCCTCCAGTTCTCTCTTGCATGACTGGCTCTCCCTCCCTATTTTATCTAGTAGTCCCTTCCCTCCTCCAATCCAGGCTCTCAGCTCATCTTCCCTGGACACAGGACACCCAAGTGATTCTGACAGGTCCTACTCCATCCCTGTAAGACATGATGTTCTTTCCATCCTGCAGTCACCCTGCACTCACTCATCCCCTCCTCCAGACTGCTACTTCCCAAACAGCAAGACTTGGGCTCCTAGGAGATATCTTTGCTGTTCCTCAACAAACACATGGCTTTCTATTTCTCACTGCATCCCACATCTCTTCCTCCAGCCCTCAAACTCCTCCAGCCTGGGGTGGCAGCCTCCATCCCCCCAGCTCTGGGAAGTCAGTGACACTGGGAGTGGGAAAGCCCATGACTTGTCCCCAGGGAGTCCCATCAGTCCCCACTAGCCAGTAGGTCCACGCAACACCATCCAGAACCAACCTGATGCTGCTCACTTCCCTGCCAGACTCACATTGCTCCTCTTCTCTTTCCCCTCTTCTCCACTCCATTAACGCTTCCCCGGAGCAAAAGCTCTACTACAAAGAGCACCTCCCCACGTTTCTAGGTCTCTGATGCCAGGTTAGCCTGGCATGACCTACCTTTGGCAAACCCATAGTACATTTTCCTCTTCTGCCTTCCCAATCTGTTCCAAGATGGCATGCAATTGAGGTCAGGCTCACAGTCCTATTCCTGCCTGCCTTGCTTTTTTTCCCCTCCTCCCCCCGCTTTTAAATATAGGCATCGCATTCGCTATTCTCCAGTCAGATGGTGCCTCCCCCAACTCGATGGAGCTGTTAAAAATACTTGTTACCAGACCTACCATTCCATGTGCCAGCTTCCTCCAAGCATGGAGGGAGGGAGGAAGCCATCCTAAGTTCGGGGCTGATGGGCACAATGGTCTCAGTGCTTGGCTTTCACATCGGCTGCGGTCGTGGCCATGTCCTCGTTCCTACTATCCAGCCTTTTGTTGCCTCTGTCTTTGTGTTGACCAAAAGTCAGGGTGAAATATCCATCTGGGCTCAAAGCTCCCAAACCATTGCTTCACTATACCTTGCTTCCTTCTGCAGAGGCTGGAAACTGCTCATCATCCATTTGAGCATCTTTCATGAGGTCTGTGCCAACACAACTTTTGGTGGCTCTCAGAGCACTTCTCAACTTCTCTGACCAAGATGAATTTGTCTTGACTGAGCCACTCCTTTTCTCACCACTTTGGGCCATCATTTGTTCTTAATGTCCCTCTGATGGGCAGCAGTTCAACACCTTGGTCCATTGTGACTTTCCACAGTTCTTTGTCCCATTTGCTGAAGGTAGCAGGAGCTTGTCATGTGCAGAGGTCAGGGCAGACACATGGAGTTTAACTCCCAAATTACACAAATGCTGTAACTTCTTTAGTGAAAGAATTCCTGACTACTGCTCCTGGCTCCCTGTGTAGGAGATCAGGTCCCATCACTCACTCAAGCCCTTTGAGAAATGGAGGAGCTGCCTGCTGTCTGATCTTTGCTGCTTCTTCCCTTCCCTTTCAGACATCCACCTTTTCATTATGCACCCCACCAGTCTACACTGCCACCACCCAAACCCTCCCATGACCAGCAGACCATGAAGCACATTTGCCAGTGTCCTCAGGCATACCCAAGATACTAACACAACCAGCATGAGCTTGTAGGTGAACACTAAAAAGCCACCTCTTCCTCAAGGGACCATACACCCCAGGGTGTTTTTTTTATGCCAAGACATCAGTGGAGATCCTCAACCAGAGCTGAACCACCACACTCATCTCAGACATGACCCATCCTGCTGCCAGCAAAGCTTCCAAGCCTACAAATGACCCCACTAAAGGACCCTCATGAGGTAACAGGGCTGGCATGGCAGGTCCCTACCCAATGAAGGAACCCCACCAGCTCCCACTTCTCAACTCCTGGCACGGGGTTATTCTTTCAGTAGCTCTTGTGTTGTTTTGTGGTTTGTTTTTTTTTTAATTCAAAGGGCAGGAAAAGGCACACTTGGGGGGCCAGAAATCTAAAGAAATCTAAATATATACCCAAGTCAAATGCAAAGCACAAGCTGGCAGCCCACACGCACCCTCCCTCGGGCTGCACTCGCATGGGAAACTTTAGGGTTTCTTTGCTATAGGGGAAGGGGAGAAAAAAACCCCAACAACCCAACCAAATATCCCACAAATCCAGTCTCTCCTACCTAAAAATAAACAGAGAGCATGTTCTGTCTGTGTAATGGCTACTCATTGTCCAGCAGCTCGGGGAGGGGGGTGTTGGGGGCTGAGGCTGTTAGCACTCAACTCATTTGGGGACTAGCAGGACACGGGGAGTTGCTGGACTTCATTCATACAGCCATCTGCCCCCCTTGATTCTCCAGTGTCTAGTAACAGAGCTAGGTTCCCTCTTCAGGCTTTCCCTGTAGATGGGCTTTCTACCCCTTCTCAATAGGAGATGTGGTCCTAGAGACCTCCACATCCAGCTTGGTCAACATCACCAGCACACATTGATGCCAGTCAGATCCCTTCTTAAAATCCATCTGCATTAGGAGACAGCTTCTGTGGTTTCTCTTTGAATCCAGACCAAAAAGGCAGGTAATTAGATTGGGTTAATACACATTCATTAGTGCAAGCAACTGGCCATGACATGCTCAGAGGATACAGCAGTGCTGAGCAACAGGGAGTGGAGGGGAATCCACAGGACCTCCAGCAGCATAAGTAGCCCCATTCTGCTCTCACTGTGGTCCTCTGTCAGGAATCTCCCACCCCATGAAGACCCATGGCATTGCCAGCATTGCAGGCAGGCTTTAACAGACAGGGATAGGGTGACCAAACTGTCCCAACCACCATGGCTAAGCAGGAGAGGTCTACCTGTTCCCCCACCTGCAATTTTAGTAAGGGGGTCTGGGGATGACAGGGAAAGACAGGGTCTCAGGAGGCTTTGCTCTGGGTGCTGTGCCTGCTTTCCCCAGCAGCTCCAGGGTCTCGTTGCCCAGTGCAGCAGGAGAGCAGACCTGCTGGGACAGCAGGTGCAAAACCATCACATCTCCCATGATTTGTACATCAAGTCCTTAGCTTGTCACCTCCCAGTGGGCTTTGCCTGGTGGTGACACCCACCATGCTCCCACCACAGCTGGTGATATCCCCTCACCATCACCTCCACTACTCCCAACCTGCTCCTCCCTGCAAACCACAGCTACATCCAGCTGAGAAATGAACACAGACCAGTGGGAGCAGCCCCAAAATCTCCCCACCCCAGCAAAAAAGGAGAAAGAAATTAATTAAAGAATACCTTACAGCAGGTTCTATGACCTAACCAGTTTCCTCTAGACCTTGACACCCAGAGCTGCTCTTCCAACACAGTAACAGATCTCTCTCTTCCCTTTAATAGCATCTCCAGCATGCAGGGCCATGCTTCACTACCTGCCAGTCCTGCCTGGTATCCATCAGTGACCCCAGAGCAGGACAAGATCTGCATGAAAATACCTTTCCCAGTCATGTTAATAAGGAAATTGGTCCATTTCCTTTGCAGGGCCAGGGCTGGCCTGCAGTGGGATGCATCCTGCCACCACAGCCACATGTTGGGGTCTCTATGCAGGTCCTGCCCAATGTTCTGCCTGTGGCACTGCCTTTCACTGTCTCTGGGGTGCTCTGGGGTGCAGGGTCAGGCAGGAGTCCCTCCAGAGGGATGCAAGAAGCCCAAAGCCCAATAGCACAGGAGCTTGTGTCTGTGCATGTGTTCAGGGAAGGGGAAGGAGTGGGGAGATAGAAAAACCCCCAATATATTACATTTTTCTCTTCTCTAAAAAGAATGCAGAAAAATGCACCACTAGAAGCATTACTAGACATCAAGTGTCTTCAAAATATTTGAAATAGGCATACAGAACAATTTTTATAGAACCCTTTGGCTGGAAAAGGCCTTTAAGATCATTGTGTCCAACCACTAACCACACACTGCCAGGTCACCACTAAACCATGTCCCTCAGCACCTCATCTCCACATCTTTTAAATCCCTCCATGGCTGGTGACTCCACCACTGCCCTGGGAAGCCTATTCCAGGGCTTGACAACCCCTTTGGGGAAGAACTTTTTTGCCATGTATAACCTAAACCTCTCTTGGCACAACTTGAGGCCATTTCCTCTTGTTCTATTGCTTGCTACTTCGGAGACCAACTCCCACCTTACTACAACCTCCTTTCAGGTAGTTACAGAGAGTGAGAAGGTCTCCCCTCAGCCTTCTTTCTCCAGTCTCAATAACCCCAGTTCCCCCAGCTGCTCCTCAGAAGACTTGTGTTCTAGACCCCTCTGTTCTGTTCCCTCTGTGGAGGGTGGTGAGACACTGTCCCAGGTTGCCCAGAGAGGCAGTAGATGTCCCATCCCTGGAACCATTCCAGGTCAGGTTGTTTGGGGCTGTGAACAACCTGATGCAGTTGCAGATGTCTCTGCTCACTGCAGGGGAGTTGGACCAGCTGACCTTTAAAGGTCCCTTCCAACCTAAACCAGGCTATGATTCGATGTTTCCTAGGTGTAGAACATCCCCAGCTCCAACAGGGAAGCTATGGGGCCTCAGACCCACATGAAACCTCACTTGAGGAACTCACCTCACCCCAATACCCCCAACAATCCAGCCCTCAACCACAGCAGCACTTGCACCAATACAGAAGAATCAAGGCAGCTTTGCAAAGCCTCTCCAGCACAACTTTCAGCAACAAAATTGAAATGACAGGCCCTGGGCTTCATGAAGATGAGCAATGTTGGGCCAGACAGCACCAAGACCTCCTGTCATCTCCTCTCCATGAGCTTGGAGTTGTTGGGAAGTGCTAGAGCTCTGCTTGCCCTCAGCTCCTCAACTCCTGCCGGCAGACGGTCGAGAAGCGAGACTTTCCCGCATGGGCCAGGAGGGGAATGTGGGCAGAGAGCTCCTGACAGAAGATGCCTGCAAAGCTGGTGACCCAGCAGACACAGTTTGTTTCTTGCTGTGTCATTTCAGCACACACACACACACAGAGGGAAAAGAGGGGAAAAGAAAAAAAAACCCAGTAGGAACATTTGGCAAGCTGGCAAGGGTCTGGCTTTGCTGAGTGTGGAGAAAGAGCTGTTTCTTCCCAAGGGAGGAGAGGGTGAAGCAAGTTGGCTGCTGTACACATGCCCAGGGAGGATGAGCTCCAGCACCCACGGCTGGCAGCACGTGAGCTGGCAGCTTGGGCACCTACAGGAGCCATTTGGGGGAAACCAGCTCATTTCCTTAAAAATTAAGAAGGTTTGGAACCTTCAGGGTGGAACTTGAAGTCTCCTTTCTGAAGTCCTCTCTAACTTAATTGCATTCCAAGCACTCAAAATCGAATGTTTCAGAGGATGAAGCAGAAAGCAGTTCTGTCCTGTGGTGCCACCAGTACTGGGGACTTTCTAGCAGCCCCTGTCCCCGCTCCTCCAGCACACCCCACCATGCCTACATGGCCAGGAGCAGCCAGGAATAGCTGCAGAGGCATTAAGATCTGTGCTTGCTACAGAGAGCTGCTGAGAGTGCTGGGTGTTGATTAAATTTTCATACCTCCCTGACAGGATATTTTTTTTGAGTTTTTTAGTTTCAAACACAGCAGAAGGGACTCCTTTTCCCTTTGCAAGCATTCCAGCTCTAGAGCCTGGCATTTTCCCAGGGCACAGAGGGGTAAAAGGCCAAGTGGTTTCCCCCTTTGCCATCCCTCCCATCTCCTCCACTCTCCAGCCTGCCTCTCCCTTTCCTTCTCTCCCCAGACACCAGCTCTAGTCAGCACTGCTCCTTGCTGAGAGCCACCATTACCCATCACACTCTCAGCTTCACCCTCTGCAGTGCCCAAAAGGAGCTCAGTGGACAGGCTCAGTGCTTGGCTGTAGGACCACTGCTGTACTGAGCTCCTCCAGTGCTCTGCCCATTACCATGGTGTCAGGGTAGGTGCTGTTTGGAGGGGGGAGAGAGAGGGAAAGGCTTTGCACTGCTCACTCTTGCTGCAGAGTCCCTACAACCCTCAGCATGTGGCCAGCACCACTTCATCTCTCTCCTTGGGAGAAGGGACACCAGGGGACAGGCACCAACATCCAAAGGAGCTCCAGCAGCTCCTGGAAGCACGAGGGCTCAAAGATACTTCCCAACTCAGCTCCAGGTCCAAGCAAACCCCAACAGGAGCAAACTCCTCCCTGGTGAAGTAATTCATTTCACTGGGCCCTAGCTGCCCCACCTAAAGTCAGGCACTTCCCTTGGTCTCCAAAAGGCAAGAGGAGAAACCCACCCAGACCCTCACGATGCTCAGGTCTTGCTCAGACTGTTCACACAGAGGTGCTGCAGGAAGAGGAGCTGAGTGCTGAGCATCCCAAGGGATGACAGTGACATCCCAGGATTTCATGCCAACAAGTGATGAGCAATTTAGTACATGCACATAGGAAAATGACTGCTCTGAACAGATTCCTCCTCTGCTCCCCTCCCAAGGCTACTCAACTGGTGTCTCTGGGGACCTAGCAGGAAGCAGGATACAGAAACCTTGCACCTCTCTCCCATCCACGTGCTGCAGCACACATAGTGATTTAAACACACCTTCTATCCCCAGGGCTCCCAGTCTCAAAAAGCATGGATGCTTCACCACATTTGAAAACCAGGCTCCAGCAGAAGGTCTCAGGTTTGATGCCTCATGGTCAAAACCAGCCCAAACAAACCCCTCATTCACAGAATCACACAGAATCATTATGGTTGGAAAGGACCCTCAAGATCAT
>VWZX01008720.1:54296-89795 GCA_013399015.1 Galbula dea | reverse complement strand
CCAGGATGCCATTGGCTTTCTTAGCCACCTGGGCACCCTGCTGGCTCATGTTCAGCCGGCTGTCAGTCAGCACCCCCAGGTCCTTCTCTGCTGGGGAGCTCTCCAGCCACTCCTCCCCGAGCCTGTACCGTTGCCGGGGGTTGTTGTGACCAAAATGCAGGAGTCTACATTTACCCTTATTAAAACTCATCCAGCAGAGTGAAACCCCGACCTCTGCATGGGGTGAGACACGTTGCACGTGGTGAGAGGCATCTCAGCCCTTTAGCACCCGACATTTAGAGGAGATCTGGGCTCTGGGACGTCCTCCCCATGCACTCTCCTGGTCGCATCACTTCAGACATGCTGGAATCACATGGTGGTTGACTCATGCTTGCTGCCAACCCCCTTCCCTGCAGCAGCTCCCATTCCCCAGCCACTCTCCCAGTCTTTGATGCAGTGCTCTGCATGCACAGTGTGTACTTCACACCTCACAAGTGCCTTTGCAACCACCCAGCTGCTTGCAGGCAGCTGCTCAGCTTCACATGGGGGCTACGAGACCAGCACACCCCACCTTCTCCCGAGGCTGTGGCACACAGATCTGCCTACAACCACTGCCTTCTGGTAGGTGTTTTGGAAGCTGCCAAGGACTCAACTCTTTCTCCCTGCAAAAGCTCTCCTCCTGCTGCAAAAGCATGCAGAAGGCTGCCAGCATCCAACCCCAGCATCTCCTAAGGCTCTCTGTACCTTTTTGCCCCCTGCTTCACTATAGCTCCGATCCCTTCTGTCATGATAAGACTTTAGGGTTTATGGGAAGCAACTGTGGCCAGCTAGCTCCTTTTAGGCCTTGCTGTGAAATTTCAATTAGCAGCACTGCTGCTCTTCCAGCACTGTTTTAATGTGTGTACCTAGGAGGCTAATGTTTTCACCTATCCTTGCTAATAGAGTGGCCCCAGACAAAGTGAAGTCAGCTCCTTGCACGTCTTGGCTATGGTTTGGCACCATTTGCTGTGTGCTCTCCTGCCTGTCTGCAGGTTGCTCCAACTCTCAGGAATTTACTGGAGCCACATCATTAGGATCAGGAACTCAACCTGGTGGCCAGGTCCCTGCAGGGAAAGAGGCTTTCCTTGCACAGCAGGTTGTGTTTCTCTCCACTGGCTGTGCTGCATTTGTGAAACACTCAGAGCCTCTTCTGGTGTGAGAAGACGGTGCCCAGGGACATGGACAGAGATGGGCCTATGCTTGTCTTGTGGTCCCTTGCAAGCACATGTAACTTCAGCAGCTGCAACTGCTTGCACCTTACAGCAGGCTCATCCCCCTGCACCCCCAGAATCACAGAATCATTAAGCCTGGAAGAGACCTCTAAGATCATCAAGTCTTAACCATTAACCTATCACCCCCCATGCCACTAAACCATGTCTCTAAGTACCACATCTATATGCTTTTGGAACACCTCCAGGGATGGTGACTCCACCACTTCCCTGGGCTGCCTGTTCCAATGCCTAACAACTCATTCTTTGGTAACTTGAGGCCACTTCCCCTTGTCCTCTCACTGGTAACCCAGGAGAAGAGACTGACACTCACCTTGCTACAGTCTCCTTTCAGGTAGTTGGAGAAAGAGATAAGGTGTCTCCTGAGCATCCTCTGCCTTAGACTAAACAACCCCAGTTCCCTCAGCTGCTCCTAGTAAGACTTATTCTCCAGACCCTTCAGCAACCTTGTTGCCCTTCCCTGGACATGCTCCAATGCCTCAATGTCTTCCTTGTAAGGAGGGTCCCAAAACTGAACCCAGTACTCAAAGTGTGGCCTCACTAGTGCCAACTATAGGGGGATAATCACTTCTCTGGTCCTTCTGGCCACACTATTTCTGATACAGGCCAGGATGCTGTTGGCCTTCTTGGCTAACCCATCCCTATTCCTACCACTCCTGTGGCTATGAACAGCAGCTTTCTCCAGGCACTTGTGGTTTTGTTTGTCCTGGACTAGTCAATTCCCAACTGGGGGCTGCGGTTCCTGTGTGGTGCTGCTGGTCTTACAGGCTCTGGCAGCTCTGGAGAGCACATGCAAGCTCTATGCAAAAGCCCAGGAAAGGCAGACTTGGTCTCTCTCTCCCTGCAGAGCCCACCAGGCCAGCCCACAGCCCAGCATGTGCTTGCCACGTGTGTTTTTCTTCCCATCTCAGCTCCCAGCAGCGTGGGGGGAAGAGGAGAGTGGCAGCTCCTGGCAAGCCAGGCTCCTCCTCGCTACCTGCAAGCACAGTGGCAGAGGCTTCCAAATGGAGAAGCAAATAAACAAATCCCAGGTGAATACATACAGCCTCTCAAGCTGATGTTTTGGAGGAAATAACAATTTTGAGATCCTATTTGCTCTCCAGGACCAGGGGATCCAGGCTGAGCATACAAAGCCACCAACCCCACCGAGCGCCTGTGTGGTGCCCAGCCAGCCCTATGGTAAAGACCAGCAGCCCCTCACCACCCCACAAACCCCCTCCCAAACCTCAGCATCGTTGTTTAATGACAAAACTGCAACCTGGCCCCTGCTCTGTGCCAGCAGAGGCAGAGAAGTAGGACAGTGAGCCTCTTTGCCAGCATTATTTTTCCCTCTGGTCGCTACAGAAACCGGGTTTGGTCTCAAGCCAGCCCAAGGAAGGGACATCTGCTCCAGAAGAAAAGCAAAATACTCCTTAGCTCCTATTTTGAACCACAGAGACAGTCAGAGGAGCCACAAAGCCAAAACTCCCCTAATTTCTACAAGAAATTAAAGTCCTTCATGCTCCCAGGGATGGGAGCTGGAAAAGCCATAGCACCCCACCCACAGTTTAAGGCTTTTTCTGGTTGATTATTTTTTTTTTAACCCATGCTGTGATTTCTATCTAGCAAGGCAGCATCTCACACAGGCAAGGCTGAGGAAAACAAGGCAAGAGGCAAGCCTATCTGTGGAATGTATAACACAGGTGGCAAGTACCATGGGGCCAATTAGCTTTTCATGATGCTATCTCCAAATTCCAGGAGCCAGGCTTCTAGACCTAGTAAACTTGTGAGAAAATGGATCTTAACATCACAATACAGCTACATAGGGGAATAGCATAGTAAGCAATTTATCTGAGAGGTTGCTAAAGTGGTTTTCCTGCAATCTCCCTCTCCTCTGCAGTATTCACCTGCAAGGACACAGCCTCTCATTGCTTTACTCTGTTGGGAAAGAAGAGAGTTCCCTGCTGATCCCCCCCAAACCTGAGGCAGAGAATCATAGAATTGGTTTGGTTGGAAGAGACCTTTGAGATCATCAAGGCCAACTTAAGCCAGCACTGTCAGGTCACCATGTCCCTAAGCACCACCTCTAAACCATGTCCTTAAGGTACCACATGTACAATGTAAGCACCCAGCACACTCTGGGCAAGGTCCATACTGGTTAGCAATGAGAGCCTGCCCAGGTTTGCTGCTCTAAGTGATGAAGTTGAAGGCACAGCATCCCAGTAGATTTCCACCTCTGTCCAGCCCTGCTCTAGCATCCCCCATCAACCACATCCCCCATGTCTCTGCCTCATTTTTCTATTAAAAAAAAAGAAAAAAGGCAGAAGCCCATTTTGCTGCCTCCCAGCAGCAAGAGGTCTGAGCAGCCATAGGCTTTACAACCTAGAAGCACCTGCAAGACAGCTCCTGTGCCTGGGAAGTGTGGGAAGCACAGCTTGACAGTGCTGGGAACAGTGTCCAGTCACTTGCCACCTCCCACAGTGAGTCAGCAGCATTTTACTACCAAGGCCCCAACCCTCATTCAATTAAAAGCCAAGGAAAGTCCATAATCCCTTCAATTATAGGTAAGTAATAGCTGGTTCTTTGCAGAGGAGCAGGAAATGGAGGCACCTTATGGTCCTAGCCATTGGGGACACCCTGATGGAGTGTCTCTGCCTGGCACTGCAGCTGATGCTGGGTAGATATTTGGATACTGGGGCTCTGGCATCCCAAGTGTCCTAGAGAGCCCCCAGGTTAGCAGCTATGGTGGCAAATGGGAGATGCTGTAGGGTTGGTCCTGCAGAGCATGGTTGTCAGCTCTCCTAGTGGCATCTCCTATCCTTACTCTCCAGCAAGATCCATATGGTGGATCAACAAATCCCAGACACCAGCTGGATCATCTCCAGCCTTCCTGGTAAGGACACCTGAAATGGCAGAAGAGCAGATTTTCTCAGGAACCCCTGGCACAAACCCTCCAGGTTGATCAGACCATAAATTGCCCATCCATGCAGCTCACCAGCATTTCAAGCACCACAACCTGAGCTCCAGCACAGGGAGCACTGCTGCTAATTGCTGTAGGTACTGAAGTACAAGTAGAACAAGACATGGGGAAGAAGGCTCTGACTGTTGCAAAGAGATGGTCATTAACACAAGAAGTAAGGTGCTGGGCAGGGTGCTGTTGCCAAGCCCAAGCAATGCTGGGCATGCACAGGCTGCAGCACAGTGGTGTGAGCAGGTAGCAGGTGCCCAGCCATGCTAAAGGCAGGGTTACCACAGTGCCAGGGGGGGAAAAAAAACACCTTTTCTGCTCTATCCAATTATGGCTGGTGCTGTAGTTGTCTCTAATCACACTGATGCACCAGGAACAGCCAAGAAATGGTCTTTGTTCAGTCTGAACATCCAGGTGGTTCAATCCTGCCTAGTTCTGCCACTGAAGCAGCAAGATCCCAACACTGCCATCTCTTTTAAGAAGAAAACCAAATCCTCATGGTATACTCAAGCCAAGGTACAGAGATTCAATGCCTCCCAAAGACCAGGGAAGCACCTCAGGCCACATCACATGTTTGGTAAAGGGAGGTGATTTTGCTGCTCTACTCCACTCTGCTGACACCTCATCTGCAGTGCTGGGCTCAGCTCTGGAGTCCTCAGCACAAGAGGGACATGGACTTGTTGGAGCAGGAGACTACAAAAGTGATCTGAGGGCTGGAACTGCTGTGAGAGTTGTGGCTGTTCAGCCTGGGAAAAGAAGGCTCCAGAGAGATCTTATTGCAGCCTTTCAGTACATAAAGGGGCCTAGAAGAAAGATGGGGACAGACTTTTTAGCAGAGCCTGTTGCAACAGGACAAGGGGTGACAGTTTGAAACTAAAAGAGAGATTTAGACTAGAGATGAGGAAGATTTTTTTCACACTGGAGATTGTGAGACTCTGTCCCAGGTTGCCCAGAAAGGTGAGACATGTCTCCTCCCTGGAACCATTCCAGGTCAGGCTGGACATGGCTCTGAGCAACCTGATCTCATCGCAGATGTCTGTGCTCACTGCAGGGGAGTTGGACTAGCTGACCTTTAAAGGTCCCTTCCAACCCAAAACATTCTATGACTCTCCCCTTTCTACCTTAGCCTGAGTTGCATGGTCCATCTACCTGTGCACACCAACCTGCACCTCCAGGACGACCCTGGGATAGTCCCAACGCTAGCAGTGCCTTCGCCTGGAGTTAAAACTCAGCCTTTCTGCTCACAACAAAGGAACTACCAATGCATGCTTCCTCATCACAAACCATCCAATCTGCCTCCTGCAGAGCACAGCCACTCTGCAAATCTCCAGGAGTTATGGGGCCCAGGGTATAAACACATTCCTGGTGCAATGACGCCAAAATTGATGCTGAAATTAGGCTAGGAACAGAACTGCAACAGTTGCTTCTTAGCCTATAAACTAAAACATGCATACTCAGCCAATCACCCACAAAGATATTGCACCTTATGGTCTCCTGTAGCAGTTTCTCCTGCTTCCATCTTTGCCCCAAGTTGCTCCCTGGGCATCTCAAGGGCTTAGGCATCTGCAGCTTCAAAGCACTGCAAACCACAAGAGCCCAGCCCAGCCGTTCCCCTGCTTCACTGGCATCAACAGATGTTTGCAGCATGAACACCAGAAGTCCTAGCTGCAGGACACCAGAACGCTGCCCCTGCCCAAGGGAGGAGGTCCAAGTCCAGTTCTGGGGCTTCCCAAGGCTGCCACAAAGATGCAGGCACATCAGCCACATGATCTGTGGAGAAATCATATGTCCAGGGCCCAACAACCACGACCACTCTTAGAGAACTGCCTTGCAGAACAAAGGAGGAGGAGGAGGAGGGAAGGAAGGATACATCCTGCACGCCCAGAAACAACCCTCAGGCAGGAGGCTTGCCACAGCCCATGCTCACAAGGTTCCACTCTCTCCAACAGATTGCACATCCAGCCCAGAGATGGGGGCCAAAGTTCTCAGAGCTCCCTTTGCTCTGTAGGTAACAGACATCTCTTTATGCCCCACATCTCCTGCCCAAGTAGGGTGGACTGACCCCATCCTTATTATGAAGGAAACCCATCATCTTCCAAGTTTCCAGGGCATACAAATACCATCCCCAGCTGCCCAAATTGAGCCCAGAGCAGCACTACTCACATTGTACAGGACTGTGGTCCACCCTTCCATGGTGATGCACTGGAAGACGGTCAACACAGCAAAAAGGATGTTGTCAAACTGCGTGATCCCGTCATTGGGACCAATCCACTCCCGGCATTCGTAGCCTGGGGGACAACCCTGCACCCCACAGGGATGGGGGGGATCCAGCTCCTCTAGTTCACCTGTGAGCACACAGCAGAGAGACAAAGGAGGTAAGAGAGAGGGAAGGAAAGAGCTTGAATGCAGACAGGCTCAGGGTAGAGCAGGGACCGGACTGGCACTAGCCCTGGCTGCATGCAAACTGCTCCCCTGAGAAATTGGGACAACCTGAACATGACTGGGCCATGTCTAGGGTGTACAAAGCAAAATGCAGGATCTTCTGAGCCCCGGGCTTCCCACAAGAGCACTGTGCATTCATCCCAACTTCTTCCCAGCTGCAGGATGCAGAGTGGGTGCAGAGCCCTTCTCCTCACCTGAATTGTTTGTGTAGCAGGCTCGGTGCAGCTTCCCGCTGTAAAACTCCAGGCCGATGATGGCAAACATGAGGATAGCAAAAAAGAGCAACAAGCCTATCTGGAGGAGAGGCACCATGGCCTTCATGATGGACTTCAGCACAATCTGTAGGCCTGTGAGGGGAAAAAGAGAGTATAACTCAGCACAGTGATGCCAACTCCCTGCCTGAAGCACGTCCAGCCCATCTCTGGCAAGGGGAGGACAGCGAGCAGAGGACGGACAGTCGTCAGCCATGTGATGGATGTACTGGATTCCTCCAGTCCAGCCTGAAGGATCCCTTTGGATGTTCTGAGGACTATAGAGGAAAGCAGCATCCCAAGGGATGCAGGAAGGGCCAAACTGCAAAGTGAAGCTCCAGGAGGGCTGTTTTCTGGATCTGGTCCTCCCTCTTGTGTCCTGCCTCTCCTTGGGATATGGCGTGTGCAGCTCTGTCTTCCTCGTTGCCCTGAAGGTACAGATCCAGCACACTCTGAGCAGATGTCCAGGGCAGGAGGATGAGAAGACTAGTGCCTGCAGCAGCCTCGTTTCTTCATTTATCCCCATCTTCCAAAAAAACCCCAAATCTCCCCTGAATAAACCTCAGTCCTGAAAGGATCCACCCACTGCCTTCTGGCCAGGGAAGCAGAGCTGGTTAGCTGCAGATCCCCACCTTGTGCCAGCACAGAATCTGGGGAAATGCCACCCAGGGACATCTAACACTGCCATCCTAGTGTTCCCACTACATGGGGACTTTGTTCCCCTCTTCCCTGGTTGCACCCTACATCTTCAAGGTGGCATAAGGACCCTTCTTACACTGAAGGAGATCAGGAATTGATACAGACACTCCAGGAGGAAGACCAGGAGCATCCAACTTACTGGGAATGCCTGAGACGAGCTTCAGAGGTCTGAGCACACGCACAGCCCGCAGGGTCCGCAGGTCCACGTGGGTGTTGAAGTGTGTCCCAGCAGTGGCAAGGATGCTGTGAGCAGACAGGGAGAGAGCAGAGTTATCCCAGGCAAAGCCCTCAGCCACCCCAGTGCCAAGAGCCATGGTCTCACGTCGGGCTGGAGGAAGCCATGAGGAAGACCACGTCCCTGGACAGGCACAGGGATTCAATGCCTCTCAAAGGCCACATGCCAGCAACCCCCATTTGATGCTGGGGCCAAAACTCAGAGGCCACTAAGGTCAGCCAAAACTACCCAGGGGCCACTCAGCCCTGGCAGGACCCCACTGATGTTCCTCACATGCCAGGGTGACTGGGGACAGCCCCATGCCACAGCATTGCCCATGACCCGTACCATGCAATCATACTTTGGGGTCTCAACACTGCCTACACTGTGCTGACCATGTCTGTGTGGGTTTGACCTCCATTCCAGGCATGTGGCACATGGACAGTGCCCCAGAGATGAGGGTGACTCTTCTATGGTCACTCACACTCCCCTGGCAGCTCTCTGGCCATCAGCTGCTCCAGCTTTTTCCACATGTGGAGCTTCCTTAAAGTCCCACCTCTGGGATTGCTGAGAAGGAGCTGAGAACCTCACATGCATTCAAAAATCTATAGTAATGAAAGTTTGATGACCTTGGAAGGCAACCAGCAGGCACAGAAAAGACTCCAGAGGTTTTCTTTTAAAACACAAAGATTTTTTCAAGCCCATCTCTGGAAAACAAATTGGGGCAGAAGAGAACTAGTGCACACTGAGTCCAGCAGTGGAAATACTCAGAGCAACTGTACTTGCTGAGAAGACAAGGGATTGTTCAGCTCAGGGGTGTCAGCAGAGTCACAAGAGCACTGCAAGCAGTGTCACAGGTTGTGGCTTTGTTTCCCACCTGGGCTCTGGCCCCAAGGTGCTGGGTAAAGAGGAGGAGTAGAAGGCTGCAGTGCAGGAGATGGGAGAGGAGGCGACGGGGAGGAGAGTGGGACAAGAGGGAGGCAGCAACCTCAGGGTTGTTTGCAGCAATCCCAAAACTGAGGAAATTAGGTCATTGTTCCACTAATTCATCTAATTACAGGCCAGAGCAGCTCTCTGGCGAGCTGAGCAATTAGCACACTCTCTCCCCCTCTCTCTAAGGTACAGCAGGTACCAACCTGCCCCTCCAGAAAGGCAGCCGGGTTTCCTAGGATACCCCAGCAACAGAAAGGCTCTCACATCAACAAATCAGGTTGTTTCAACTCCCTTTTCCCAGCCTCCTCTTCCTCCCTGCCCCAGCACGAGGGGCTGGCTGCAAAGCATGGCCACAGCAGCAGTTGGGATGCATCACTCCAAGTTCACCCACAACATCCTGTGTATCAGGCTGCTTATCCCTCATATATAGGGGGATCTTCTACCCTTGATGGCACCTACCCTTTCCTCTGTGCCCCAGCTCACGACCAGCCCCTGCTACCCCTGGAGCTGACAGAAGAGAGGAAAAGGGACTTAATTAAGTCAGGAGCACCCAGAGGGCTGGGAAAGCTATGCTGTTAAATTGGTTGTAAGATCTAAATCAATAAGTCTGATGATAAAGCACAGCCACTCAGCAGCGTGTGGGAGAGAGAAGAGGTCTTTTCATCTCTTTCCTGCAACCTGCCAGAGGGAGCAGGGTAACCCAGAGCTCCCCAGAACATCATGGCAAAGAGGATACACTGCACAAAATGCCTTACTGGAGACCTCAAGATCCTCCTTCAGCTTTTGCTCCCCACATCCCAACACCTGGTGTCCAAACAACCTTCCAAAGGGATGGAGGAAAAAACATTTACAGCCCCTCCAGTGACTCCAAATGATCTCCAGGAGAGCAGGGATGCTTCTAGGCTGGGACATGGGCTCTCCCCCTTCTCCCAAGGGCTCACTGATGCAAGCCCAGCACCATGAAAAGTTCACCTAGAAGGATCCTGGCAGTAGAGCAGGATCAAGAGCTCTCCTTCCACCACAGAGCAGCACAAGCAGGGATGCTACAGAGCCAGGCAGAGGGACGGAGGTGGAGCTGTCAACCCTCGCAGCCCCATTGCACATGTCCTCCCTGCAGCAGGACCATCCCTGGCTGCCCACCGTGGTGGAAGGGAGCAGAGCACCCTACAAAGTCCTCTGCTAACCCAGATTCATTTGAAGGGCTCAGGAGCTGGCACACCAAGCCTTCAGGCGAGGTTCGGGCGATTTCAGGGCACTCCTTCCCGGTGCTCTAAATTAGCTGCTAAGAATGGGACTCCTCTGTGGCAAGGTGACATGCTCCTTGTCCTCTCTGGGGGACAAAGGACATCACAAGCTCTTTTAGAAGGGGGTTTGGACAGATCACCAGAGTGAGGTGGCTGTAGTGCAGAGGTGTCTCCCAACTGATGGCAGAAAGACGAGCCATTACTACGAAACAGGTTCTTGCTCTTCCTTTTGTGGGCACAGCCACAGCTTCCAGTGAGGGTGGGTGCACTGGGAGCACATGCTGCTTGAGCTGCTCCCACCAAAACTCACCCATCCCAGAGCACCAAGGCACCCCAGAGCCCCCAGGCAGGGTCTGAGCAGCCCTGGACTACCACCTTTAGACCAACTGAGGTGGCTAGAAAAAGCCAGGCAAGCTTCCAGGCATGCAAGGATGGCTTTTACCTGCCTTCCCTAAGCCCTTCAGTGGCTCTAAGTGTCAGACATCACCTCCCTCCCATAGCCAGGCTTTGCTAGTATGCTCAGACACCACCATCCCCTTACTGCTAATAATAAATACAACACTCAAAACACACCCTCCTGCTTCAGATTTCAGCATCTCACCTGTTAACTGCTTATTAACCCTCCAAGAGTGCCTGTGTTGTTTTGCACAGAGAGCCCCCTGTATCACCTCTCACAACCCATTTCTGATTTGTTTCCTGACACACCATCATTAAGGTTGGAGGAAGCCTTCCAGATCATCAAGTCCAACTGTCAACTTACCACCACCATGCCACTAAACCACATCTCTAAGTACCACACCTCTAGGTTTTTGAAACACCACCAGGGATGGTGACTCCACCATTTCCCTGGGCAGCCTGTACCAATGCCTAACACCTCTTTCAGGGAATATTTTTCCCCTGATATCCAATCTAAACCTCCCCTGGTGCAACTTGAGGCCATTTCCTCTTGTCCTCTCACTGCTAACCTGGGAAAAGTGACAGACCCCCATCTGGCTACAACCTTCTTTCATACACTGAGGTTTCTTACAGCTCCTCAGGATGCACAGGCACAGGGATGGGACTCAGGCTGGGACAGACCTTTGGGCTGATCCATGGTGGCAGGCTGGGTATCTGTAGAACAGTTTAAACCCTTTCTGAAGGCTTACAATATCCATGTCTGATGTGCTAATAATTATTCGTTATTTTTAGGCAAGGACCCAAACTAAAATTACATCTCACGATCCAAGTTATATGAAAAAGCTGCCAGATTGGGCTATAAAAATCCCAATGATCTCATGCTTTTCATCATATGTACTGGAGAAAAAAAAAAAAAAAAGAAGAAGAAGGAGGGGAAAGAGTGAAGGCGTTTTTATAGGTCACCCAGGCAAAGGGGTTAGTTCTACTTCTTCAGAGCAAAGAGAGAGAAAGAGACATGATCAGAGGACTGGAGCACCTCTCCTACAGAGGACAGGCTGAGAGAGATTGGGTTATTCAGTCTGGAAAAGAGAAGGCTCCCAGGAGACCTTCTGAGAGAGATGGGGTTATTCAGTCTGGAAAAGAGAAGCCTCCAAGGAGACCTTCTTGTGGCCTTCCAGTATCTGAAGGGGGCCTGCAATAAAGCTGGGGAGGGACTTTTTAGGAGGTCAGACAGTGATAGAACCAGGGGAAATGGGTGTAAGCTAGAGGAGGGGAGATTTAGATTAGATATTAGGAGGAAGTTCTTCACTGTTAGGGTGGTGAGACAGTGGAACAGGTTGCCCAGAGAGGTTGTGGAAGCCTCATCCCTGGAAGCTTTTAAGGCAAGGCTGGATGGGAATCTGGGCAACCTGATCTAGTGGATGGTGTCCCTGCCAGGCAGGGGGGTTGGAACTAGATGGTCTTTAAGGTCCCTTCCAACTCTGACAATACTGTGAGTCTGTGAGGTGGCAGAGATAGCAGAGAGGAGAAAGAATGCAGATGAGAGAGGAAGCAGGATGAAAAATAGATGCTAATCCCCAAAGTATAATTGAATAGTGAGCAATCACTGGCAGACAAAAACGTGCTTTTGGGGGTGGGGAGAGAAGAATAAAAATTTAAAAAGCTTTGTTTGCAACCAGGATGATTAGTTTATTTGTTTCCAGGCTCTGGAGCAAAGGGCAAGCTCCTGCCAGGCACATTGCCCCTGCAGGCTTTGGGTGCTGGGTGCCAAGAGAACGATGCTCAGCCCTCAGGCACTGCTCCAGCTCCCAACAGCTGAGCAAAGCTCATGCCCTCAGCTCCAGCTGAAGACCTGCACCTATAGATTTCTTTTCCCAAGGGGGTGGGGGGAAAGAGGGAGACCAAACAAACAATTCCCATTTAGAATGACTTTCTGCTCTTTGGGACTTGGCAGAATAAACCATGAGCAATGCTTGATGACCCTGCCCACACAAAGCCCTTTTACTAGCCCAGAGCCAGCACCATATTCAGGCACTATCAGACACTACAGCACCCTCCATACCTCCACTGCCCATGCCAGGGGCTGCACATCACACCTGCTCCCATCCCCATCATCCCATTGAGAGACCCTGAAGCCTCAGCCCTTTAGGAGAGCCCACAGCTCAGGGCATAGAACCACACAATCATGTTGGTTGGAAAAGACCTTTCAGATCAAGTCCAACCATTAACCCAGCACTGCAAATCACCACTAAATCAAGTCCCTCAGCACTGCATCTACACATCTTGTATATCCTTCTAGGGATGATGACTCCACTCCTTCTCTGAGCAGCTGCAAAAAGCTTCACACCTGTGACCCCAAGTAGAGGTTCAACCCCCAAATGATCAGATCAACCCTTGATTCATTCCCCCCTACCCCAAAACTGATCATCCCTTGACTATTTCCACCAGGTACTGCTGCAGAGGCACATGCAGACAAGTTGTCCCAGCAAAGGGCAGATCCAGGGTGTGCTGGAGGGAGGGATGGGCTGAGACAGACTAATCTCAGCTCAAAATCTGGGGCAGGGAGGGTGCTGGCTGGCTGGCTGACATGCAAATTAATATTTATAATTAAGCGGAAAGGCCCCTGAAGGCTTGCACTGCCACCTGACTCTACGAGGGAGACTACTTCATAATTAATACACTGGTCAAATGGCTCACAGAAAGTAAGTTACCTGATGAATTTATCCCATTCTTGCCTTTTTCTGCTGGTGATTCAATCCCTCTCTCCTTCCTCTCTGCAGACTGCATCATGAGTAGCAGGATGTACTCTGGGGTCAAAACCTTTCTCCAGGCAGGGACAGCAGGATCAAGCCATCCACACTGAAGATGCCCTAGCATCCTGCTAGGTCCTGCTCTAGAGATTCCAAGGGACAAGGACACCAGGTCCAGGTCCTGCCTTCAGCACAGTTCAGGGCAACCTCAAAGCCTCCATTATCTTTGCTTTCTCTTTCTAGGTTTCAGGGCCATGACTCAAGTGGATCACACTGCTGCAAAGGTGCTGAGCCCATCTTCCCTGGCAGCTTCAAGAGCCCTGAACTGAGTGCCATCAGCTCCCTGAAAGGTGTGATGAGGGTGAACAACAAGGTCTGCCTGCACCAGCCTTGGATATAGGGGATGAAATAATTCCCCAAGGCCACCTCTTCCTGGAGGAGCCCCCAGGATCTGGTGCATGAAGGAGTATCTTCTCTGCACCCTGTGAGCTGGCCAAACTCCAGACCTCTGTCCCCTGTGATGCCTCTTGGCAGATTTGCCAAGGGCAGATGTCAGTAAAGCCGTGTTGGCACCTACAGGACCTGGTGGAAACCCAAAGCCATTGCTGGGAGGCTTGAGAACCAACCCTGCAAGAGAAATACAGCACAGGGCTACCACAGCAGGAGCTATCTGAAGCTGTGCCAAAGGAGAGGTCTGAGATCCCACAGATATCCACCCAAGCCTGGGTGAGGATGTGGTGGCAAATAACCTCCTTCCTCCTTCCCTCAAGCCAGGGTTTTACCCTGCAACTCCTCTCCTAGAGCAAGGTCCATGGCAGCAAAATGAAGTGGTTCCACATAGGAATGGGGAATTGGGGACCCCATGGGAGTACAAGGGCTTCTCCCCAGTCTGGGAGCTCTTTAAGGGTGTTGGGGTTGGGGAAGATGTTCCGAGGGACTGCACAGGTCAGAGGGGTGCCTGGGAGGGGTGGTGATGTCCTTGAGGACCAGGAGCCATGTGGGAGGAACTGACTCACTCCCAACCACCAGGAAAGTGGAGCCAGGAAGGATAGGGTGAAGTGTGTGAATAGCACGTGGAATGGATCCTGTGCCAAGGGAAGGCAAGATGCCAGCCTTTCCAAAGCCAGACTCCTGGGTCTGCCTTCCCAGGGGTCCTTTCATGTCCCCTCACCATCCATTCCCAGCAGCACGAGGCCTTCTACCTCCTCACCCATCCCATCCCATCTCATCCCCTCTTGGGGCCAGGGAAACGTTGCTGCCCTTTGTACTAGGTGCTGATGTCAGGCACGTTCCCCTCGCCATGGCATATGGCACATGAATCATTCACAGAGCTGGGGAATCAATTATTCATCCAAAAGAAAGACCAAACACTTTTACCAATTGTCCTGGAAGAAAAAGAGCTGGGAAGGGGGGGGTGGGAGAAGGGGCAGACCTGAGGTTGGAGACCAGCACCATTCATGAAGGGGAAAAAAAGAGAAGTTATTGTCAGATGTGATCAAAGCATTGCTCTGCTTTTGGACTCAGGGTTGCCTCTTTACTGGTTTCCCATCCAGGACAACATTACTTGCAGCAGCACAGGCTCCAGCAGAATAGTTCTGTCAGGATGCTGCACTTGTGCTCTGATTTAATTGCCTGTTCTCCAAGCCTTGCATCCACTCCCCCAAACTTCCTTGCTTGGAGGTGTGCTCTCCTCCCATGGAAAATGCAGATGTGAGTGCCTGTTCCCAGCCTGGGTGTACACTCACACCTTCATGGGGCACCAGGCATGCTGCTGGGGGCCAACACCTCACACCACAAGTGGATGCAGCATAGGAAGAGACCTTTCAGATCACCAAGTCCAACTATTAACCCAGCACTATCAAATCCACCATTAAAACATGTCCCTTACATGTCTTTTAAATCCCTCCAGGGATGCTGACTCCACCACTGCCCTGGGCACCCTGTGCCAGGGCTTGACTACCCTTCCAGGGAAAATATTTTTCCAAATATCCAACTTAAACTTCCCCTGGAACAACTTGAGGCCATTTCCTCTTGTCTTAGTCCTGCACAGAGCTTCTGCCAGTATCTGTTCAAGGACCTCCCCTATATCTCTGTACCTCCAAGATCAAAAAGACCACCTAAGACACACAGAACGTGGGTTGTATGAGGTGTACTAAATCCCAGAGGATAAATTATCCTCATCTCTGCCACAAAGGAGCCCAGGGGAACTGTGAAAAGAGCACCAGGCACTGTCCAGGATGGTCATCCCAAAATATAGGCAGCACTACACCGAGCAACAACCTGCCCTCCTCATACCCAACCTCACATTGCAACCCTGCAGCAGAGAGGAAAAGCCTCCCAGAGAGTGCTCTCTCTCCTGCTTCCCCCTAGCTACCACTGAAGATCAGGGCACAGGCACACACAGGATTTCATGGGGGAGTCAGAGGGAGAGGCCAAGTTCACAATGTCCTGGTTTGGGTTCGAACAGGACTAATTCTGTTCAGTGATTTTACTTTTTAGTTAAAGCTCCTCTGAGAAACTGCACTTTCTAAATGTTTTTGCAGAGACTGCCAGCTTCTAGCAGTGCTAAGGCCTCACGTTTAGATTTACTACCAGGGATTGATATGCAGAGCAAGGTCACTGCTGAATCTTGTGTCTCACATTGGGGGGTGCAAGGTGAAGGCTGCACCTTCAGGGAGGAGCAGACAGGACAGGTGACCCCAAACCAACCAGCTAAAGTATTCCATCCCATAGACATCATATTTGATAGATAAACTGGGGATCAGCTCCCCCTTGCTAGGTTGCTAGATTATTCTCCCTTGAGAGATTGTTCTTCCTTTCTGGTCTTCCTTTTCCCCTGTGCTTTGGTGATCCCTAAGTTCCTGCATCCAGTACCAGGATCCATCCCCTAAGCCTGACTCTCATCTGCTGCTGAGGCCTTCTGCTGCAGTGTCAGTGGTGATGTAGTTACCATCAAGGAGGGTTTGGTATTGGGTTCTGTACATATTTGTATATATTTCATTTAACATTATTATTATTATTAACATAGTTTTACTTTTATTTTCCAATCCACAAGTCTCTCTGTCTCTCTCTTATCCCCTTTCCCTTCCTGTTGAGGGGGGAGAGAGGGGGTAACAGCGAGCATCTGTCATTGGGTTGGTGGACAGCCCAGCCTCAACCCTCAACACACAACTTCTCCTTGCCTTTGCAAGGAGAGAACTTTGAGTTTTGGGCCAGCCACCCAGGCATGGGGAGCCAGAGCCAGGCTTTCCTCTGCTGGCACAGGCTTGTGCCCATCCGGTCGGCTCCAGGTTTGCTAAGGGCATGGTGGCAAGCACTGCTGGTGATCATTCATTCCTGCCTCCCCTTGGCCACACTCCACCCTACAAAATCCCTTCATGAAAACCACAGTGCCCAAGAGCTTTACAAAAGGCATCCAGGTGTAGCAGCTATTATTAAAGCCTCTGAAAAACCCTGATGCCAGCTCTTCCTTCTAGTGACCCTGCTGTATTTATCCTGGTTTTACAGTGGCTGCTTTTCCCAGCTCCTTAGCAGCACAACTTCACCAGGGCCTTTTGATTCTCATTTTGATTTCCACACCCCACCCCCCCCTTGTTAGGAGTTTTCCCCCCACCCCTTCACCTCACATGGAAGGTGTTATTGTATTACTGCTGCAACTGCTATATAAAAAGCCAGCGCAGTGCTATGATGCTCAGTGTGTGAACCACACACCCACCTGGATATATTTGCAGATGGAGTTTAACCCTTTTTTGCCCATTAACTCCTTCAATTATGGTGCAGGATTAGGACCCTCAGCCTCTATTCATTACACTAACAACACCTAGGGAGCAGAGAGAGCTGATGCTCCAGTTACTGATGGCTGAAGCTCCTTCAACCCCTCTTTCTCAGGATCACCAATTAAGAGGTCACCAAGCTCTCACTGAGCAGTTTTCCCCTGTTTTGGTCCAGCACACAGCACATCAAGCAAGTCATGAGTCCCAGACAACTCTGGTTCATGGATGGCCAAGATGAGCATCCCCATACACCAGGGAAACACAGGCATTCCTCTGCCTGGCTCTGCCTCAGAAGAAGTTAAGGTATTTTACTCATGTTTTCAGATACAAATATTTTTAGCTGGGGGAGAGAATAGGCTGGGGTTTTTCGGGCAGAAATGATGATTTGGAAACCACAGGTTATAAACAGTGCTGGTTTACAAATGTGACTATTAGTTCCCCAGTGGAAGTTTGAGCATCAGGGAGTTTTAAGTGGGTGTTGATTTCCACCAAGATGAAAAATCTGGATTTACTGACACAAGACTCAAATACCAGTTGAACCCCAGTAAGTGCCATCCATTCCTGCACAGGGTCCCAGGAGGCCACTCATGGCACTAGCCCCTTAATTAGGCTAATTTACATCAGGGAGAACGTGCCCAGGAAATCCCACTGCTCATGGAAACCCCAAAGTGGTGTCTAGAGTTCTCAAGCCACCTCTCCCATCAGACACACGGCAAAAGATAAGCCCAGAAAGGGAGAGTAATACCCTGTATCACCCTTAGAGACATAAGGGCCAGCAAACATGATGCTGGGTCCCTCTGCATCCAAGGGTGATGGATCCTGGGGTGGGTCCTTCTCAGGTGGATATCCTCCCTGGTCCATCATCATGCCATGCATCAGCATCCCAAAGTGCTCAGCACATCCTGAGGAGAACACTACCCTAACACCTCTGATGCTCACAACATCCCTCCCACCGCTGCCACTGCCTCTTGTTAAGTAGCCACGAGATCCCAACAACAATTAATTCTCCCAACATCAATAGCCTCTGTCCAGAAGCTAGCATGCTAATCAAGCCTAAAGTTTTTGTCTGCAAAGATGATCCTGAACCCACTGGTCGCACACGTCCCCCGTGCAGACTTCAGCACCCACCTCACACAACCAACACAGCAGGAACCACCAAGTGCAAACCCTCTCCCACAAGCTGTTTGCAAGTCATTTGCCAGCCAGGGTTTATCTGCTGAAGAAATTTGCCAATAATTCAGTAGATCAAGCACGCAAGAGATGCTTGCAAGGGAGGTGCAACCACGGCACCCGAGAACAGCCACTTGTCAGCACTGCATGGCAAAAGCAAGAGCTGAACAGCACAGAGGAGCTCCCCCACGACCTGATCCAGCTGACCCTCCAGTGACCTAATACCTCCCCAAAACAGGTCCAGGATGAAAATCCTGCAGGTTGCCTCCTCCAGCCACGATACAACAGAGTTGATCCCAAAAGCCTGGTGAGCCCATGCCAGCAGGCATTGGCACTGCTGGGACAAAGCTGCCATGTAACTGGGCATTTCTTTCGTCCTGCCGATGATGGGATGATGGAGGTCAGGCAGATGCCAGAGGGCTGTATCCTTTAATGGGCAGTATCAGGGGGACCTGGGCACCTCCTGTCAGGGTGGCCAGTGTGGCACTAACAGTCCTTCATGGGCAATTGTTTCCCTGGCACAGAGCCCAGCACAGCACTGGAAAGAGCTGGGGAGGCTTTTGCGAGTGAGTAATTGCCGAGCGCTGACTCAGCATCATTACAGTCAGCTCACCCAGAGCTGTGGGGAGGGCAGAGAGAGGTCTGTGGAGAGACCCCCTCCCAGCCCAGTGCTTCCTCTTGCTCCAGGCACCAAAGGATGCCTGGGCCAGGAGTTGGGTGATGGGCATTTCCCAGCCACACACCTAGCACAGGACCACAGTGAGGCCAAGACATCCCCTCTCTTGTTGCTATCAGTGGAGACGTGTCCCGTGCTGTTCCCAGAGATGTGACCACCTTTTCCCAGCTCAGGATCTGTGCTCAGCAGCTTTCCCCACAGCACCAAGCCCACTTGGCCACAGAGCCTTCACCTGAGAGACACTTTGCAGAGATGCAGAGGAGCCATCAGCATCCTGTGTGATGGTTCCACCACCCCCAAGCAGCCTGTTTGCTGCCCAATAAGAAGTAGCATTCCACTGACAGCACACTGAGACATCCTGCCTTCACCAGCAGATCCAGTCCCACTCCCCAGCGAGGCCATCCAGGTTTGCATTGGACCAAAGGAGTTTAAACACTCCCAGTCATGTTCTCCTCAAGCCTTGTCTCAAGCACAGTCCCAACCTACACCTCTCCACCATGGACAAACAGCATTGATCACTACATCCTTGGCAGCAACAGACCCAGCAACCCTCTTACTCCTTGAAACATCCAAATGGGTGTCACGTCCCACGTGGTGCCACCACCCTGCAAGCCAAGAAACAGGACTGTGCAGCAAGCTTCTCAAAAGAGATCTCAGATATTTCACCTGGCTCCCATGCCTCAGTTTCCCAGCCAGCCCTGCAGCTGCTCTGCACCCAGCAGAGCTCATGAAGTGCTCAGAGATCCACAAGCACCATCTGTCTGTGTGCATCAAAGCAGCTCCTCTAAACACAGTGTTTCCATCGGCACGCAAAAAGCAACTGCCATGATCCAGGCACCCCTTCCCCAGAGCTCCTCAGTGACTGCAGGCACCCACCTGCCCTCTACACAGCAAGGGGTTCAGGGAGGTCACCTTCTGCTCAAGTTACCTGCCCCTGTTGGCTAACACAAGCCCAAATGCATCTGCTCATATCTATGTCACCACCACATCACAAGCAGGACTCAAATCTGGGCCATGTCCCTGGCAGGTGACACCACCAGTGACACAACCAGCATCTGTGAAGCTGTGTGTGCTATCACCCTCAGCATTACTGCTGCACACTGGGATGCTGAGTGAGCATCACCTGGGAACAAAGCCCCACCCAGACCTCATTGCAAACCCCAAGCACTGGGCCAAGGCTGGGAAGTACTTAGGAAGGCAAGAGAAGAGATTTTTGTCTCTCTCCATGTTTTGACCAAAACCTCTCCCAGACCACGTCCAGTTGCTTATCAGGCCACACTCCTACCTCATCCTCATCTTGCCCCATGCTCACAAGGGTGACAGATGCCAAGGCACTAGCTGAGGAAAGCTAGACATGGCCCTCATAGACATGGCCCTCAGATCCAGCTCTCCTTGGCCTCCCACCATCAGCTGCCCACAGCAAAGCCAAGACATGAGCCTCCAGCATGGAGAACCACTCAATCCTACATTCCTGAGATGAAGAAACATCAACAAAACCAGCAAACCAGGGCCTTGCCCCATGTCCTGGAGCTCATACCCCTACCAAGGCAAGCCCCCAAGCCCCCCTGCCCGGCTTCCCAAACCCACCCATGGCCCTCTGCTGCCCAACTCACCCACTGAGGACCACGATGAAGTCCATGACATTCCAGCCATTACGTAGGTAGGAGCCCTTGTGGAAAACAAACCCCAGAGCCACGATCTTAATCCCAGCCTCGAAGCAGAAAATCCCAATGAAGTAGGGCTCTGTCTTCTCCTGCCAGAGGGGAACCAGTCACATGGTGAGAGGGGGGAGACAGGGCAAACACTAAGTCAGTCATTTCACATTGACCCGACTCAACATCCCATCCCACCTTCCCCAGACACTTTGGCAGCTTTCCCAGCCCTTCCTCAGCCAGCATCAACCATGGAAATAAAAAGAAAGTGGCTAGGACCCACCCAAGTTGCCCAGTCCTTCTTCCCTACCCCACTTTTTAAGAGACTTATACCTTCCTAAACCCTTTCCATGGAGAAGGACTATATGACAGCAGCCCCAGGAAGGCTGGAGGAGCTGATTCCAGAGGAAACCTCCTGCTCTAGCACTAGCACCCTGAAACTAGAAGTTGCCTGGTAGAACTAGGTGGCTCCTCTGGCTGGTGCTCATTCTCACTCACCAGATGCCCCCCTCTGATGCAGGGCAGAGAGGGATGGACATTGGGTACTTACTAATCTCCGTGACATTGGTGTCTTGTCATCCTCAGGGAGGTGCTGCTCAAGGGCCAGCACGATGCAGTTGGCAATGATGGTCGCCAGGATCATGTACTCAAAGGGAGTGAAGGAGAGTTAAGGAGCAGAGAAGAGGTGGATAGAGAGTGTGACCCAGCAGCCCAGCCCAGCCCAGCCCAGCCCAGCCCACCCCTGCCCACTATTGGTTTCACCTGCTCATTAACCACCCTCACTGTTTTCCCCACAGAAGCATGCACACATGCAGCCCAGCTTTCACCTTTCACTGCTCCCAAACAGGAGGGTGAAGCCCACCTTGGGGTTATTTGGAAATGAAAGACATGACAAGAGAACTGGGAGGCCCCCAAGACCTTCCTCACTGGAGACCTGCTGAGCCTCATCACCTCCTTCTCAAGGTCACAGGACATAAAACCAATGGCCTTTGCTGGGCTCTGAACTTTCTTGAGAGAGAGATGCTGCTTGTGGTGGGAAACCAGAAGGTGGACAAAAATATGAAGGTGGACAGCCAGGCTTTGATCAGAAGAGGGTTTGGCATAGTCCCAGGTGGTGTCAGGGAGGCTCTCCCTGGCGTGGCATGCTGATGGCTGGGGCTGGCACAAACCTAGAGGTCATAGCCCTGCTGCTTGCCTTCTCTCTTCCATCATATCACATTATCACAGTACCTACTGAGCTGGAAGGGACGCACAAGGATCATCCAGTCCAGCTCCATAACCTATGCAGGATACCCCAATAATCAGACCACATGCCTGAGAGCATTGCCAAAACATTTCCTGAACTCCATCAGGCTTGGTGCTGAGACCACTTTCCCTGGGGAGGCTGTTCCAGAGCCCAACCACCTTCTGGGTGGAAAAGCCTTTCTCTAATCTCTAGCCTGAACCTATTGCTGTCCAGTAAAGTGAAAGATCCATCCCTGCCCCTCTGTTGCCCCATGTGAGGATGTTGAAGACTGTAATGAGATCTCCCCTCAGTCTCCTCTTCTCGAGGCTAAACAAACCAAGTGACCTCAGCTGCTCCTCATAAGGGTTCCCCTCCAGACCCTTCACCATCTTCACAGCCCAGAACTGCACACAGTATTCAAGGTGTGGCCACACCACTGCAGAGTAGAGGAAGACAACCACCTCCCTTGACCAGCTGGTGATGCTGCTCTTGGTGCACCCCAGGACATAGTTGGCCCTCCTGGCTGCCAGAGCACACTGCTGACTCATATTCAGCTTACTGTCAACAAGGAGCCCCAGGTCCCTCTCCACACTGCTGCTCTGCAGCCTCCTCATTCCCAGTTTATACACACACCTGGGGTTGCACCATCCCAAGTGCAGAACCCAACACTTATCCTTGTTTAAACCACAGGCAGTTGGTGATTGCCCAGTGCTCTAAACGGTCAAGGTCCCTCTGCAGGGCCTCACTGCCCTCGAGGGAGTCAACAGCTCCTCCTAGTTGTGTGTCATCTGCCAATTTGCTAACCATCCCCTCAAGTCCAGCATCCAGGTCATTTATGAAGATCTTGATCATGAAGCAGCAGGAGATGGGGTTTGGAGCAAGGATGTCCCAGGCTATCAGTAGCCCTGGTTCTAAAACCTCCCTGTGGGAGGGAGCATCCTGAGGAGGACTGGGCATCCCCAGCAGGTTCTGGGGTTCTGATGGTAATTAGTCCACCCTGCCCTGTGTTAGCAAGGTGGACGTGGCTTGGGAACTAGGGGTCCTTTGCCAAGTACCCTGGGGGTGGCAGAGTGAACCTAGGCAGTGCTGGAAGCTGCAGAACATCAGGCTGAGCTTTCACAACTCAAGACACTGATGGCACCTGGGTCTTAGCTTCAGGTTAGAAACATGTCTACAGAGACATCCCAGCTCAGGCACGTTTTGGTGAGACACAAAGGGGTAGGAAGCATCTTATCAACAGGATCTGGCTGGACCCTTGGGAGCATCCTAAATCCTACAGCTATGTCTAGGGTTTAAATACTCTTACCTGGGAGCAATCTCACATCAGGACAAGTGGCAGCAGGTGCTGCCACCTGAGAGAGTAGAGAGGGAGGGCAGAGCAAAGGGCTGGAAAGCACCCCAAACTCAGCTCCCTCTTGCCCTTTGAATCCCAGAGTCACAGATCTCCCTACTCCTCCCTGGTCTGCTGCCAAGCCCCCAAAAAACAAAGCACTTCCAACTGGCAGCACAGCCACATCTTTCCAACTTGCCATCCATCTTTACCACATCTTTGCAGTAAAAAGTCCTGTTGTCCTCAATAATGAAATGAGGTGAGATTCATCAGCATGCAGCACACCCCTTCTGCACTCCCTCTGTGCCAAAGCCCCACAGCTATATTACTGTCACCACTGACATCAGTGGTCATCCCAGGAGAGGACTGCCACCTTCCCTAGGCTTGTGTCTGTGGAAAAGGGATGCAATCACACCTGAGATGGATTTGCCCATAAAGAAATCATCCATGCTCCTACCATGCCAAGATGGCACAGGGAGCAGTGCCCTGCCTGAGCCCTTCCCCATCACACTGCACAGCTCCAGGCCCATCAGCTTCAAGTTCACACTGCTCAGGCCAGGAGGTACCAAACACCCATGCCACCACCCCTGGGAAAAAGGATGATCTTCCCTTTTGCTGCCTTGTCTTTTGGCCACTGAAGGAGCTGACTACAGCGAGATGCTTTGAACCAGTTTGCCCATGGGCAAGAGAGGACATCCCAGTGCTGGCCAAAAGCATGGGAAACTGTAAAAAGTGAAGTGACCCCACAGCAGCAACGACCCCAATACCAGTGACCCCGTGCACGCTGTGGCATGTGAGCAAGGTGGGAGCAGGGCCAGCATCAGGTCAGGTCCCCAAAGAGCTGGCGGCCAGGATTGGCAACCACAGACAGCCCACAGGATCTGGGGTGTATTTAGCCTGGTAGGGAGAAGAGCCAGGAAAGATTCAGCCAAGGCATTTAAAAGGCCACTCAGTGAAATTAATGGTTGCTAAGTTAAAGGCAAACCAAAAGAGAGACCTCTGCAGAGCTCCCTGCTGCCGGCTCAGACCTCAGTGACAGCCAGGCACGAATCACAAGCAGCTCCCTGTGCTTGGGGGAAGGCCAGACCCCAAAATTTTTCCTCTGAGGCTTAACACAAGTGACAATTTCATTCTATGGCTCCTGCAAAAGCCACATACTTTCCACACTTTCCAACTCTGGCCACAGACCTCCAAAGATACACAGACCCTGGGACTTGGCCCCACGCTACCAGCCTCTCTGGGGTCTTTTTGTTTCACTTTCCTGAAAGTCTGCAAGTAATTAGCATAAGCTTAAGAGAAAGCAGGGTGTTAGTGGGGCAGTGCAGGCAGCTCCCCAGGCACCAGGCACAGTGGCCTAGATGAGAAGTGTGGAATCAGTGTGACACATCTGTCTGTCTGTCCCAGCGTGGCTAACCTCACCAGGCATCTCCCTCCTCCTACTTGCACCTGTTAGTCCCATGGGGGAAACACCCAGATGGGAAGAACCCAACTTCTCTAAAGCCAGCAGTGTGGGAGCCCTTGTAGGAACCTCCCCCAGCAAGGGCTGGGGGGGTGAGGACCACCTCTAATAGCTCAGCTTGTCCTTGTATTTCCTTGCTGGCTCTAACATCTGGCTTGACAGTGTGAGGACAGCACAGATTTGTCACAGTCCCAGCATGGCACCACCTCCCCGCTCCACTTCCAGCCAGTGTGTGCCATGTGGGTCAGCAGATACCAAGTTTAAGGGAAGCAGGGCAGTCACTAAGCATGAGGACACTGCCAAAAAGTGACATTCCAAACCCCACTGGCCCGGTTTTCCAAGGACTCAAGCCTAGATTCTTGCATCTGGAGCTGGGTGAGAGCTGCAAGGCGTCAACCCCATGGAACCCCTGTAGCTCCATCTGTGCCAGGTTTTGAGAGGCCAAGGGTAAGAAAACCCTCCTCAAGGGACAGCAGGAACATCTGGCTGAACCAGGAGAGTCTTTATCCACACACCTCAATTCTGCCAAGTAAGTATCCTCCCAGCTCAAGGCTGGAGCCCACCGGACAATGCTCAATCACTTCTTTGTTTCCTCTCTCACTAGATGTCTAATTACACAACCTTCCAGCCACTTAAACCACAGAGTAGCACTTGCATCCCTCCAAGCCCAGTAATAAAAGCCCCTCCAGCCTTCTCCTCCTCCTCCTCTGTCTGGTTTCTCCTGGAGGATCATTAGGGAGCTGATAAAAATAGGTTTTCTTATTGATTTATCTCCTTTACCCAACGCCCTCTCCCCTGCACCGTTGACTTGTTTCCTTAGCAACTTGGCCAATCCCAGTGCACACCACACCTGCAGCTCTAAGCTTCCTTCCTGGTGTGTTTGAGGTGTGGAAGGTGCCCTCAGGCCACGTGGACCCCTCCCAGACCCATGCCCCAGCCCACCTTGCAGCAGGGACTGCAGACTAACCCTAGGTCTGGAGCTGGAGCTCCTTGGTGGGTCTGGCAGGGAGATACCCAGCCGACAGTGGATCCTTGCTTCCAGCTGTGACCCCCTCCTCTTGATCACAACCCCCAATAGGGAGCCAAAACAACACATCCAGAACATCTATATTGCTGATGCAGAGAGTGTGCTCAGCTCCAAGCCCTGAGGATGGATTTATTGTGCTGATGGCATATTGACACAACCTCTCCAGATGGGTGCGAGACAAAACCCCCCCAAGATGCAGGCAAGGGCTGGGACCTGCAGAGAGCCCCCTCCTCCATCTTTCCACTCCTGGGCAGGTAGGTGGGAAAGGAGGAGAAGACCCAGAAGAGGCTTGTCACATGGGCATCTCCAAAATGAAGCCTATCTATGAACTTCATCTTGCTGTTCCCAACCCCATCACTTCTGTGTGCCCTCACACAGGCATGGTGTGACAGGAAGAAAGACTCCCCCCTACTCAACATCCACATTCTCAGGACACCCTGACAGAATCACAGAATGGTAGGGGTTGGAAGGGATCTCTGGAGATCATCTAGCCCAGACCCACCTCCTCTCAGCTCCATACCCCAGAAGGAAAGCAAAGCTTTCCTCTCCAGAGCTCTTTTGCAAGAGAAACCCACAATGCCAAATAGAATAAAGACCATGAGTGGTCCTAATTCAACTCTGGGGTTCCCCAACCCTACAGCACCTCCCTAGCTTGTCCCTGAGGACATGGGGGACCTTTCCCCAGCAGATAAGGCTATCCAAGCAGCCAGAGAACCGTGGCCCCTCAGGGCTGTCCCCATCCCTGCTCCCTGCCATCCAGAACTCCCAGCCCATCCACGCTTTGCTAGGGTCAACCAAAGTGATGTCCAGAGGGACAAGGTGCCAACAGTGTCCAAATCCTCCCACCACACTCTGAACATGAGCCAGCCCCTGTGTGCTCACTACTCACAGCAAAACAGCCTCGGGAAGGGAGCATGGGCTTAGGGTTGTGTTCACGTCTCTGCACAGCTCATGTCTCTGCAGGGAGCACCCAGGCAAGGTGCTCAGCCTGCTTAAATCTTCACTGCAGGGGCATGCCTCAACTGAGGAGACTGCTCACTATCTGCAGCCATAGATGTTGCTGCTTATGCCTCCAAAAAGGGCTAAAAGCAAAGGCAGGACCGGGCAGGAGCTGGAGCTGGCAGAGCTGCCTGCACTACTGTCACTCTGTGGGGATGCAGATGCTGCCTGCCACGTGTGAGCAGCTCTGTGAAGAAGTGTTTCCTTCTCTCCCACCTCACCCTGTGCTTAAAAACTGGAAATAAAATCTCTTTAAAAAAAAAAAAAAAAAACCACAAAAAAGAACTCTATCATGTGATTTTCCTGCCCTAACATCAGTTTTTTAACTTTGGTTGCCACAGCAACAAGATGCAACTTAGTGTCACCATGACAACAGCTGCCTCTGTTTAAATTCACCATCTGACAGGCAGCCTTGCTCTCCCTGGCTGTCAAAAAGATGGACCTGCCATTACACCTACTCGCCCCTCCCCAGGAAAAAAAACCCATCTTAAAATCTGATGAATGAAGGGCACAGAAAACAGCCTTGGAGGGAATGCTCTTGGAGGTAGCTGCCCAAGGATGGCACAGCTCTTTCCACTGGACAAAAGCAAAGGTACAGAAGATGCTTGCCCAGCTGGGGCATAATGTTGATGGGGTCCCCAAAGGGCAGTGCCCATGCAGCATCAGAGATGTTTGAGTCCAGGTAGGTGTTGTCATGAGCAAAATGGTTCAGGTGTATGTGGGTGTGCATCCCACAAGCAAAATCTCCACAGGTGTTGGGCCAGGGATGTGCACTGGGGCTTTGCAGACACCTCAGCTCCTCTTGGACAGGCCAACACAAGATTTGGACCTCAAAGGGGCTCAGAAAGGAAAACACCCTCACTGCAGGTAACAGCAAGGTCCCCAGAGATGGATGGACATCCATCTCCCAAGCCAAACCAGGGGGACAGGTGCAGTGTCCAGTGTGTTCCTGCAGTCAAAAACTGTCCTTGGGGACAGAGCCAGAGCCACACAATGTCATCTGGCCTTTCTAGGGTGGGAGAGGGATTTTATCCAGGTCAAATGTGATTAAGCAGATTAAGAACGGAGCAGATATAGATGAGCTACAGCCCATCTTTTGTGCTAACTGAATTGCAACTCTCCAGGCAGCTAAACAAATGAAATCAGGGTTGAAAGCCTGGCCATCAGCAGTAGGAGAGCAGGCAGGACAAAATCGTATTTCTGAAGGAGAAGAGGAGTAGATGTTCCTTCAGCCAAAACAGCTGCCTCACACTGTGGGCAGGACTGGTAAAAAGAGCATCTCCAGTGGAGATAACGCACTGAGCTTTCTAGTGAGGAGCTCAGACTCATCTGCCCACAGAGCTGCTTCCCAATCCCAGGTTCTCGTATTTCTACTTCTTCCTCTCCATGCATCATCCCTATTTACACTGGGAAGCCAAACTGCAGAGGCTGCTGGTTATAATTATACAGTTACCCAGCAGATATACAGGCCTGAATCACCAGTTATTTTTAGCCCTATTACCTAGTCAACTGGAGCTGGATGAAGAAGAGCCTCCACTCCTCACCACACTCCCCCCCACCCCAGACCCCTTGGCTTTCCTTGGCTCCCTGCCTGTTCTGAACCGCAGCACCAGCATTGGCCACCTCCATCCTGAGGCCAGCAGCTTTCACTGACTGTGGCCAAAATCCAAACCTCACCTCCCCAAACCACCTTCAGCCAGGAGTAATGCCATGGGCTCTAGGCCAGGCAGTGAGATGCTCACACATTTTGCCTGGTGCTACCAAAAGGCACCAGGTGCATGTGCCAGGCTACAACTACAAGGATGAGAAACAGTTTGTTTAGTCAACCTCACGAAATCCCTCACCAAAAAGCCTTTATTCATCCCCAAGCCCTCAAGAGCTCAAGTGGTGCAGAGGAGCTGCAGGGTGGATGAGTTTCTTAGAAAGAGATGGCAGCCAGGGATGCTCAGCTCCTGTACCTGGAGCACACCCATTCCCAGCACTCACATGGGGATATGTCACTTCTAGAGAAAAATAAAATACAATGAGCCCTTCCTCATGCACTGCAAATTTCAACAAAGAATAATGCTGGGGAGTTTTTACCATGTGGTGAAGCTCTAGTCTCTAGGAGACAGCAGCTGCCTGGAGATGAGACATCCACCGGCACGGGACCCCACTCCACGCAGAGAGTGCTGGGCCAGCAGCAGCACCCCAGTTTTTTTTCCAGCTTTAAATGAAAGCCAAAAAGGATGAGGGCCCTCCCACGCCATGCCAAAAAAAGCACATGAATAATTGGGCATATTCTGGAAGACCAGGCACACCAGCCTGGCCACTGCCCTGCAGGGGTCCAAACCCAGCTGCCACATCCATGTCCTCGCTACTGCTCTGATGCTCCCACAGCTGCCCACCCAGTGGGCACTACCAGCAGGGGCACATTTTAGGGATGCCACAAGGAATTTCAAGCCCCACTTTGAGCTGCCCCTTCACCCTCAGGTCACCTCTTCCCAAATCCTGGGGGCTTTGCATCTCCCCAGTCAGGACTAGAGGCTCGCCCTGACATGTCAGAGCTGCAAAGGGATTATTTCCCCAGCGATGCTTAGCAGGGTGGGTAACCCATCCTGCATCTCGCTGGAAGGTTTCCCTGAGGTACCTGTTGTACCAGACCAAGGCATTGCTGCTTGGCACTGGGGCATTGCTGCTTGGCACAGGGGAAAGCTCTCCCATGCCCGCCAGAGGAACTGACAAGTTAACCAACAAGTTGCAGGGAAGGAAAGCAGCAGCAGCAAGGGCTGCATGTAATCACCACTGCAGAAAATGGCACGGGGAGGGTCCTAAAGCCAAAGCGTGGCCACGCTGAAGTTTTCAGGCTCAGCTCCTCAGCGGGGGCAAAGCCCAGGAGAGCTCTCAGGGGGTAGCAAGATGCTGAGCCCAGGTTAATGGGGAGCTGCGTGCTGCGGTGCTGGGCACTGGCCAGGACACCCACAGGAAGGGTGAGAGGAGAGGGAAGTACATGGGGATGTATGAAAGGGTGGAGGAGCAGGTGAAGAGGCAAGGTGGGGGCAGGGGGAATCTGCATCCTCCAGCCCACCCTAGGGGGGGGAAGATCTCTGGGATAAACTGGGGTCCACCACACCAGCCCCCCAAGGGGCCTCAGGGCACAGCCAGAGTTTTTCAGCATTTTCCCCTCTGCTGCAGGGAAGGGGCAGCCAGTCCCCAGAGTGGGGTAGTGGAGGACCAGGGGCTGCAGGTTGAGGATGGCTGTGCCCCTGCCAGATAGCAGCAGCAGCAAAGACGGCACACGCAGGCAGGCACGGGAGGAGACAAAGCCACCACCCAGCAAGGACTGGAGATTCATGAGCTCCCAGGGGTCCATCCCCAAAGGGATGGGCTGCTCCGGGTGGGGTGGGATAGCAAAACTCCAGCAAGGCACAGAGGAAAGACCATGACCCCCACCCCAGCCACACACACACAGATCACGCAGGGTTAAAGCAGGACCAGAGCATCCCTCCTTGCCAGCACGAGGGCTTCCCAAATCCAGTTCTGAGGAGGGGCTCCCCACGGGAAGAAAAGGGGCTCAGCTCCTCACCAGGTACCAAGCTGAGCACAGGAGGGGAAGCAGCAACAGGGCTATGAGACCATCCCCGGGGTATGGAGCACCCCACTCTGCACGCTGAAGGAGAGCAGAAGGCAGGCACTTACCTCCTGACTAGTGCCACACACACGTGTCCTGGGTGGCCACCAAGGCAAATCCGGGGAGCAAGGGGGGGACTGGCAGGGAATGCAGAAAGGATATGGCCAGTCGATGAGCTTCTTGGCATATTTCCTGACTATGTTCTCTTCCCCAAAGAGGAAGAGCGATCTGTTGACAGTGAAGCAGTTCTGCCGGACAGGGATGGGGTTATACAAAGCCATAGTCCGGGCTCTCTGCGCTTTGGTTTGCTTGAAGCCTCCTGGGGTCCCTCCCGCAGGGGCAGGAGGTCCTTGTCGATTCCGGTTCTGGTCAGAGCCCCCATCTCCAGAGCCCAGCCTGCCGGCCACTGCCTCCCCAAAGCGAGCCATCCTGGAAGAAAACACACAGGTGAGCCGAAGCAGCACTACCGAGGAGGCAGGGTGAGGGTGGAGGGGGAAGAGAAGAAGAAGGGGGGTTGCGGGGCACAGTCCCAACCACAGCCCCCTCCTCCTCTCCGGGTGATGCTCAGCTCTGTGTCTCCTACATCCCTCTTAAGGGAGCAGGGAGCCGCGTGGAGAAGGAGAGACGACAACGCGGCACCAGCTCAGATCCTCTGGCGTGGCACGGTGGGCAGCTAGCTGCTTCCAGTCCCCCCTAAATAAAGACCACCCGGGCAGTGGGAAGGGCAAGGAGTAGTCTTGGGCTCAGCAGAGGCCGCAGTGGCTGGATCTCTAAGCACCTTCTGCCGGCCACATCCTTCCCCCCTCCTCTTCTTTTAACCCCCTTCCAGCAAGGCGAGCCCGGACACTGCCTGCCAGAAGGAATCAGGCAGGGAAAGGGCTGGGATCCAAGCTCCATCCATCCGCCCCATCGCAAAAGCAAGACGCAATTTGGTACAGCACCCAGCGCAGCAGCAGAGGGGAGGCCAAGGGGAACAGGTTTCAGCGTGGTCCAGCCTAGTTGGAGCCAAGTGTCCAACTCCCTTCTCCCGACTCCATCTTCAGCAGCCTGCGGGAGCCTGGTCACCCGTCGGTCACCTCCTCGGGGTTGGGGGTGGAGGGGGTAACAACGGGCGGGGATGGAGGGCAAAGTCCCCACCTGCGGTGCCCAGGGATGCTCAGCCCTTCCCTGACGGGGCCAGGAGCTCGCAAAAGCGACGGCAGCTTCCCGCAAGAGCCGGGCCACGAAATTAAAGGCTGCCGCGCCTCTGCAGCTCGGGGACAGCTTGATTTAATGAAGTCAGAGGCAACACACGCGCACAGAAGCGCGCACACGCCCGCACGCCCGGCTCGCTCCCTCGCTCCATCCAGTGCATTCTTTTGGCAAGCATGGGAGCTGCCGCAAAGGAGGGGAAAAAAAAAAAAAAAAATCTGAGGCGAGGGGAGGGTCTGAAGGGAACAAAGGCAATAGGGGAGCCCCCAGCCTGCAAAAATCCCCCCTCCCCATCCTGGATGCAGAGGGCTTTCCAGCACGTAACGGGTGCTCCTAGGTGAGTGGTGAAATTGGGGGGTAAGGGGAGGGGGAGGGCAAAGGGAGGCTTTGCCTCACCCCTGCCTGAAGAGAAGAAGAGAAGCTCACCCCATCTCAACCCACAGCGAGCATATCTCCGGTCACATGCACCGTGCCCCCAATCCCTGGGAAACTTCAAGGCTCCCCTTCGGAGCCACCCCGGTGCCAGCAGCTGCCTGGGAGAGCCCTCCTGCTCACTCGCATACAGATCAGCCTCCTTAGCACCCCCCAGCCTCGGTGTTTTCTTTATGACACTTGATGTTGGCCAGATGCAGCAGCAGCTCATCGGAAAGGTGTAAACAACACGGTCTGGATGTGTCCCTGTAGCAGCTGCCATGGGAAGGAGGGGGTTGGCCCTCCTCCCCCCGCCAGCCATCCCACTGCCCACTGGGGACATCGCCGGTGCTGCAACCTCTGCAGCCACGTGGGTTCCAAGGTCACCCAGGGATGCTCAGGGTCCCTCAGCTTAGGCTGTGACCTGGCGTGGGGGCTGCCTGCCCACCCACCTTTGGGGAACCCACTCTGTGCCCCTGGCACACACAGGGGATTTGCAGCCTCCCAGCGTTGTCCACAATATCCTCCTGACCCAACAGGCAGGGCACCAGCCTCACCGCTCAGCACACCTTCTGAGCTGTTCACACACAGGTTCCTTCACCCCTTTCATTCAACCCCATGTCCAAAGGGCTCCCCAAGGCCTTCAACACTTGCTACCTGCCCTTCCCCCAGGAAAAGCACCCACCGCTACAGCCAGCATCACAGGACACTCCATAACTCTGTGATGCTGTTCCCCTTTCCACTCCACCACCAGCAACCTGCTTTGCAAACACATCAGCAGCTCCCCTGTGCCCCACATCTGCTTTGGGGCAGCCAAAAATGGTTGGGGTGGCTCAAGAAAAGAAGTTAAAAAAAAAAAAAATCAAGCCCTTAATCACATAAATTGTTAACTGATTTGCACTCCCACAGTGCAGCCTGGCAGCACCGCACCATCTGCTTCCCCATTGCTAAAGGCACTACTGTGACCAAACATCTACAGGGCTCACTTTTTGGGCCAAACTCTCATGGATAAATTGCCAGGAATCCTAGGTGAGGAAAGGATCAGTCTCTCCTCAGCAAGATAAGAGTGTTTGCAAACAGGTTGTAGGATCATTCCCCCAACCTCAGCCAGACACCAAGAGCCCACTAGCTCACCATGATGCCCATCTCCTGCATCCCTACTTAACTTAGGTCCTCCAATTAGTCTTATAACAGAGGTGGGTGTAATTGGGGGGGTTTCAGCAAGCCCCCCAGCTATGTCACCACCATGCTATAGCACAGAGTGGATCAGGGATAGGGAGATCCCTCCCAAAATATTTCTCAGGCCATCTGGCCCTGGTGGAAGCCAGAGTGACCATCAGCTTTCTTTCCACTAACAACAGGTAGCAAGGAGGCCACAGTAGCTACCAACTAATTACAATCTCTTCAATTCATTCCAGGCAACACACTGCTCTAAACAAATCAATTATGATTTGTGGCTCATCCCTTTTGTTTCCTCCTCCTCCTCCCCACCACCAGCACAGCACTGGGAGCAATGCCACCCTTCCCACCTTTCAACCCTTTAAGCCACTGTTAATTAAGCCCAAGGCTGGGCTGATTGCCAGAAGCAGATCCTCAGTCCTGCAGAGCTCCTGCCTCAGCTCCCCTATGACTCCCTCGACCCTTTTCCATCCTCCTGAGCCTGCAGAAAACCTCCACCTGCCTAAATGCAAACACTCAGACTGGTACCCACGGGGTCAACAAGGATGGAGAAAGCTGGACTCAGTGCTCCCCCTCCATCCTTTCTGCCTCATCACTCCCTAAGTGATCCAAGAGGCCAAGAGGAGGTGGAAGGCAGCTTTCTCCTTCCTCCTGCCCCCTCAAAGTAGGGATGCACACCTTACCTGGCCACTTCTCCTGGGGCTACCACCCTTTGCACCCAGGAGTTCGCTCTTGGCTGTGCTCTGTATTCACTGCTGCAGAGCAAAATGTGGCATGACCCTGCTGCAAGCCTCTCTCCTGCTCAGAGAGTGCTAAAGGATGGGATATTTATGAGAAAGCAGCTCCTTAAGAGAAGATTGAAAGCAAGAAAGAGAAAAAAAAGAAAGAAAACAAAGACAAACAACCAGTTCCTGGCTATGCCAAGAGATGAAGGCTCTGTTTCCAAGGATGTTTATTGCCATTCTCATCCTGACCCTCACCCCAGCACGCTGGGATCAGTGAGTCAGGGAGAAGCGCAGGAGATGCCCACATGATTCAACATGGCACAGAGATCCAGAGCCAGGCTGTTTCGATTTATTTTGGTTTTTTTATGAATGAAGGAAATCCAAGAAGACAGAACAACAGCAGGTGCCAGACCAGGAAGTCACTTAGGATGCTCTGTGTTGCACACAGAAAGGCTAACCCCTCTTCACACACCAACAGTGCCATCCAAGCGCCTCCTCCTTGCTCTTTTCCTCCCTCCCAGTCATGTCCTAGCCCTGCACGGCTGGACATCACCAGAGACCCAGGACGCACCTGCGCGGGGGGGGCTGGGGAGCACCGAGCCCCCATCACCCCCCTGCAGGGCCGGGAGCGGGGCCGGACTGCCGCCGCTCCAGTATTGCCATCTAGCGGCCACTGCTACACCCACCCCCGCCGCGCCCGCAGCGGCAGGCAACGGGGGGAGGCGAGGCAAGCCCCTTCTTTCCCCTGCTCATCTCCAGGGGTGCTTGGAACCTCCCCACCCACACCCCTCTAGCGCTGCATTCCATCGCACAGCTCTGCTGCCCTTCGAGCAGCCTCCGGCTCACCCTACACAACCCAAAAATCCACCTGTGCATTGCTGGGTACAGGTACAACAAAAGCATCTTCTCCAGAGCCCTAGGATGCTCTGGAAGCTGCTCTGCATCTCAGGGACAGCATCCCACAGGGGACAGGTCCCTAAGGCAGCCCAGGCAGGGGAAGGAGGCAGGGGGACAGGTTCTCCTTCAGTGATTGATATTCCCAAGAGCTCTGATGGGCTGCACTCATCTTAGAAAGTGGCTTTTGGCATCTGGACTTGACTGGTTTTTTAAGTAAGGTTTTAGCTATGCTGAGAGGAATTAAAAAAAAAAAAATGGGATCAAGTGAGAATCATTTACAGTGCTCTGGCCAAATTTCAGACTGGGACAGGGTGACTGTGACTCAGAAGCATGATTATAACCAAGCAGGAAGGGAAGATTTTTCCAGGAACAAATTTATTAACTGCTGTGTTGGGAAGAGATGTTTTCCCCGTTTGCAAATGGGAAGCCCTGTCAAGCTGAGGACTTTCACAGCAGAGAGCAGAGTCCTCAGGCTGGTGCAGCTCACCCAGGGACACCTGGGATGTGACTGGAGAATCATGGAATTGTTTTGGATATAAGGGACCTTTAAGATCAAGACCAACCATTAACTTGATACTGCCAGGTCATCACTAAACTACATCACTCGGCATCACATCCAGACATCTTTTAAATCCCCCTAGGGATGGTGACTCCCCTGGGCAGCCTGTGCCAGGGCTTGACAACCCTTTCAGGGAAGAAATTTTTCCTAATATCCAACCTAAACTTCCCCTGGAACAACTTGAGACTGTTTCCTTTCATCCTGTCACTTGTTACTTGGGAGAAAACACCAACCCCCACCTGGCTACAACCCCCTTTCAGGTAGCTGTAGAGAGTGAGAAGGTCTCCCCTAAGCCTCCTTTTCTCCAGACTAAACAACCCCAGTTCACAGAATCACAGAATCATTATGGTTGGAAAGGACCCTCAAGATCATCTAGTCCAACCTACACTACTCTTACCCCTAAATCATCCCCTGAAGAAACACATCCATTCTCTTCTTAAAAACCTCCAGGGATGGTGACTCCACCACCTTCCTGGGCAGCCTATTCCAATAT
>VWZX01008720.1:0-54058 GCA_013399015.1 Galbula dea | reverse complement strand
TGCCTACCCTCAAGCAGATCGACCCTCCCACCCAGCTTAGTGTCATCTGCAAACTTACTAAGGGTGCACTCTATCCCCTCATCCAAGTCATCAACAAAGATGTTGAACAGGAGAGGCCCCAGCACTGACCCCTGAGGGACACCACTCGTGACCAGCTGTCAACCGGACTTGACTCCATTGAGCACAACCCTCTGGACTCGGCCATCCAACCAGTTTTGGATCCAGCCAAGGGTGTGCTCATCCAAGCCACGAGCAGCCAGTTTCTCAAGGAGAATGCTGTGGGAAACTGTGTCAAACGCCTTGCTAAAGTCAAGGTAGACAACATCCACAGCTCTTCCTTCATCTAATAAGCGAGTTACCCCATCATAGAAGGAGATCAGGTTAGTTCCCTCAGCTGCTCCTCATCAGACTTGTGCTCTAGGCCCTTCAGCAGCCTTATTGCCCTTCTTTGGACACACTCCAGCACCTCAATATCCTTCTTGGAGCACAAGGCTCAAAACTGAACCCAGGATTCGAGATGCAGCCTCGCCAGTGCCAAATACAGAGATACTATCTATGCCCTAGTCCTGCTGGCCACACTAGTGCTGGTACAAGCCAGGATGCTGTTGGCCTTCTTGGACACTTGGGCATACTGCTGGCTCATCTTCAGCCAGCTATTGAACACCATTCACAGGTTCTTTTCCCCTAGGCAGCTTTCCAGCCACTCCTCCCCACGCCTGGAGTGTTCATGGGGTTGTTGTGACCCAAGTTGGGGACCTAGCTTTATTAGTTGAACCTCATAACACTGACCTCAGCCCATTGATCTAGCCTGTCCAGAAGGTCCAAGCAGCTCCAGATGGCATTTCTGGAGGAGGGCACCACACCATTCTCTACCTGATGTTAATCTGCAGAGATGTCAGCAGCTGTGGCACAGACCACAACAGCCCTGTTGGCATCTCACCTGCCACCAGAGCACAACAGCTTTGGCTACTCTGCAGAGACTCAGCATCACCTTGCATCAAGGCAACTCTCACCTAAGCCATGGCAAAAGTTTCCCCTCTGCTGTCTGCTCACTTTTTGATAACAACTTGCCCAGGTCAAGGTGCTCCCCACAAGCTGCCTGCCAGGAGGTGCCTTCCGCAGCACTAACAACAGAGACGAGCAGCATCTTCTTGCTAAACAGCCTGGACACATTTCCAGCACAAACCCAAAGGGCTGACTTCTCAGGGTCAGCATCATAATTTATTCCCTGAGAAATGAGAGGGCTGGAAGACTAGCAAAAGCCAGCAAATTTCACACTGGGATATGAACTATGCTTCAAGATTTCAGCAACTGCCACTACTGCACCAAACTCGGTCTGGTCATTCAGCTGAAGCAGTCACAGCAGGTGCCACACAGCTACAGCAGCAGGAAAGCTTTAAACAGCTTTAGGTTGAAAGTGTAATTTGCTGCACACTGCCATGAAACATACCTGTATTCACAAATACTGGTGCTTTTAATTACCAAGACCCCAGGAGCCCAAGATTCAGTCTTGTCATCTTTAAAACCAATAAGATATCAATCTTGTAAAGACCTCTTTCCTGGGATGGAGGAATAACCCTCCAGAAATGGGAATTTTGTTTGTTATAGCTCCACCCAAGAAGCTCTCACCAGCAGGAGCACAGCTGATGTAGGTGCAAAAGGAACAGCATCATAGCTGCTCTCATCCAGCCTTCCCTCCTGCAGCCTCTTCCCAAGATCTAAGGCAAACCACACCTTGTCTCCCCACCCTAGAAGTCTCTTCCTAATCTCTCCACAAGTGTTTCCCTAAGGGAATCCAGCCCAGAGCATCTTTGGCTCCAGTTTTTAAAACACCTGTCAGTTCTCAGCAAAATGCCACACACAATTGTCAGTGTAGCACCCAGCTAGTACTGGGTATCCAGTACTGTAGTACCCAGCCAGTACCCAGTCAAGATTACCAACCTCATGACATCTCACCATGCTCCAGCAGGACCTACTAGTTCCCAGTTTCTCCAGGAGTCAGATACTGGAGCTGATTGCACACATTAGCCACATTTTTTCAGGGAGCTGAGCAGAGCCTAGAGGAAAACCTATGTACTTCCATCCCTTCTCCTCCTCCTCCCCTCACTGCACACATGCAGGTGCTTGCCAGTGGCTGATATGTTGTGACATCCATCGGCAGGAGCAAAGGAGAGGCACAGTAAAGGTGTCTCCACAAGTCATGCAGGATGTCAGAACAGAGATCAGGCACTGCACAGACAATCTGCTTCTTATGCTCTCCCCAAGCACTCCTCAGAACAGGCCAGACATGCTGAGATACCAGCACCACAGCCTAGCAATACCAGATCCTGCTCAGGTGGCTCAAGCCCCAGGGCTCACCACTGTCCACAGTGTCCTGGGATCACAAGCTAAACTCCTCATGTACCTCTTGAAGCCACTGAAAGGGCCCAAATGCACCACAGAGGCTTGAAGTTGGATGTTCCTCCACCCTGTATCACTGTAGGACTGAAGCAGCTCATACATCAGAGCTACCCATAAAATAGAAGGATGTTGCATCTTGAATCAAAGGCAGATTCAGGAAGCAAACAGATGCAGGCTGAAGGAGCTAGGAGTGGTTTAAAGGACAACCAAAAAAACTCCAGTCCTGTGCATTTATGGGGACAGAACAGGGCTGTGCATCCAGCCCTGCAAAACCCATGAGAGCTGGTTTGGGTCCTTGGTCTCACTCTATCACCATGAAGCTCAGTGCCTGAACCTGCCAACCTCCCCACAGGCTGCTTGAGTCTTTGTACTCTCCTAAGAGCTGAAACCCAACCCATGATTCACCTTTGCAACTGCATATGCCACTGAAAAAGCACAAGGGTTGTGCTGACAGCTCAGGCAGAGGCAGGTGAGACCTTTTCCCTCCCAAACCACCTGCAGCCACAGGACAGCATCGCTTTAGAGTCAGAGAATCTTTAAGGTTGGAAAAGACCTCTAAGATCATCAAGTCCAACTGTCAACCAGTCACCACTGTGCCACTAAACCATGTCCCTAAGGACCACATCTATACTTTTTTGAACACCTCCAGGGATGGTGATTCCACCACTTCCCTGGGCAGCCTGTGCCAATGCCTGACAACTCCTTCAGGGAAGAAATTTTTCCTGATATCCAATCTAAACCTTCCTCAGTGCAACTTGAGGCCATTTTCTCTTGTCCTATCCCTACTAACCCAGTAGAAGAGATCGACCCCCACCTGGCTCCAACCTTCTTTCAGGTAGTTGTAGAGACAGAAGGTCTCCCCTGAGCCTCCTCCTCTCCAGACTAAGTAATCCCAGTTCCCTCAGCTGCTTTGTCCCGGTGCTGGCCACAGAAATGCCATGCAGGAGGGAATCATCCCCCAGGCTGCCACTGCTCACTCTCCTATTTCACAGAATCACAGACTCATCATATTTCCTACCAAAACATCCCAGGGCTGAGCGTTTCTGATGGCAGCAACGCTCCTTGGGCTGAATGCCTTAGCCTGGGAAGCTTTGTGGCTCAGCTGAAGAGGCCTGAAATAATCACCCATTAATAAATTGCCTGGAGTCTCCTGCTGCTTTATTTAGCCTTGCAAGTTGGGCTCTAATTAGCATTCCCAGCCGCATCCTGGCTGCTCCGGGCAGGCGCGTAGCAATCCCACCTCCCAGAGAACTGCTATCTGCCTGCCCCTGCTTCTCCATCAGATTAAAGCAAATTTCCATCCCTACTTCAAACCCTAAATCCCTCTGCACAATCTCTCCCCTCGGCTGAGCCACAGAGCAGCCCAGCCCTGCACTAACGGAGCTGGCAGCAGGTGAGACACAACCTCTCCATCCTCTTCCTTCACCTCAGACGGGCCGAGTTTTGGGCATTGCCCTTCCAGAGAGGCTGACTTGAGAGGATCCAACAGGGAAAAAAATGGGGAGTCTGGATATTTGAGACTGATCATGCTGAAAGGATCAGGACTGGGTATCTTGGATAGCAGGAGATCAAGGACAGGAGAGAGGGAAGGAGGACAGACTTGGGGACTATTACTCTCTCGCCACCAAAGCCCTGCAAGTTCAAGAGAGCAGATCCTGCCACAGCCAAACACCAAGCTCCCAAGCTTTACACATGCATGGGAACAAGGAGACTGAGCTCAGAGAGGACATCTCTGGGGCCAGTCACAGACAGTCAAGAGGAGGAAGCTTATTTCTACCCTAACAAAGTGTTGGAGAGAGAATTTAAAAAGCATTTTTTATAACTTGTGCATTACCCAAGGCAAAGAAATCCCTCAAGGATGTCAGCATCCTTGTGACCTCCCCAGTGCAGCAGCATTAGCTCCTGCCAAAGCTAGTGGGAGATTTTCTCCTCTGTTAGATCTCCTCTTTGCTCCCTCAAAAGACAGATCCATGCTTGAGGACCTGCACCTAGGAAAGCACCATCCTGTCCTTTCTCTGATCCTCTGTCTGCACTGCGAGGCTCGAGTCAGCCAAACACAGCAACCACAGTGCTAGTGAACAGGATGATGGAAGAGCCTCCTGCCTTTGGGCTCCAAATACCCCCAGCAATAAAAAGAAAGCTGGACCAAAAGCCCAAACTCCATCCCCAATCTAATGAAGCCAAACTCACAGGCTCAGCTTTCTCAGAAGCAACCTGTGTGCCTTCAATAAAACTACATTGTCAGGACAAGAGCCAGGAGAAGATGGAACTGTTGAAACATTTTTTACAGCAAGTCTGAACTTGAGCTGAGCAGCTGATGCTCAAGACAGCCAGAGAAGCCCCATCCCTGGTACACAGCCAGGAAAGGAGATGCTGCTTCCATCTTCCAAACCTGTGAAAGAGGAAAGGCCAAAGAGCAAAACCTCCCTTCAAAAGCTACTGGGTGCTGGGAGGTGTGAAAGAACTGTCCCTTTTGCCACAGCAACAGGCAGGCATCAGCTCAACAGCTCTGCTTCTCTAACAGATCTCTTGATATAACCCTGGGAAATCAAGGTACTTATCTGAAAGCTGCTTTAGTGCAACTTCAGGGACTTCCCTACCTTTTCATACTGATTGTTTTAGTTCTCACATAGCACAAGTGCTCCTAGTATGGAGTAGTCTTTGTCATGAACAAACACAACAAACACCTTCTGAACTAGGAAGGACTGATTGGCAAGTGCAGAAGAAAAGGCTTTAACCCTTCAGATGCAGCAGAACTGAGATCCTGTCCCACATATACCCAGAGTAGAAAGTCCACCATCAGTGGCATTCATTCATGCACAGTTTGGTGGAAGTGCCATTTCCACAGTGCAGACAAGTCTGCAAGGAGCAAGTCTCTCTGGGGATAGGTTGCACACTAACCCTCACAGCTAGACTTTCACCAGACTTTCAAAAACCTCTTCCAAGTTTAAAAAATGTGGTTGGAAATGAAGAAAATGCCATTTTGGGAGGGCACAAGGAGTCATCTAGATTTTCCAGTGTAAACCGTGCTCAAGGTACATTTTAAAATGTCAAACAGTTAAATTAAAAGGAAGTTATAGTCTGACAGGACTAGATACTTCTTGAGGTCTCTTCCACCCTAAATTATCTTATTACCCTGTCATCTCTAAAACACACATTAGCAGGGGTGGAAAGAAACTGTGACTAGAAAATAACATGAACCATACACACTTGAGAAGCTGGAAAGGACTTCTCCCACAAACATCTCCTCTCCAGCAGGCAGTCCCCATCAGAATTACACAGGGACAGCTGGAGGCTGACTGGGAGAGTGGAACAGGCTGGATTACCCCAGGGGAGGGAAAGGATGAGGATGCAAATGAGTATTGAATACTAGAAGTTTCACTGCATATGTGCTGCACCAAATCACGCTTGCAGTGCGCAGTGGGGGGGAGATGATAGAAAACAGGACTGCTAAAAGCAGAGGCTTGTGCTGCCATCCAGAGGGACTTCTGGAGAAACCAGCAAAGGAACAGTATAAAGTTCAGCTTCATGGGAAATACCATGTCCTGCACTTGAGGAGGAACAACTCAGTATGTGCTGGCTGGAAAGCTCTGGGGTACTGGTGAGCACCAGGTTGACCATCAGCCAGCAAAGGAGACCAATAGCAAAGCATTGCCAGAAAGCCAAGGTGACCCTTCCCCTCTGCTCAGCCCCTGGTCAGACATCCAGACTGCTATGCCCCCCAGGACAGGAGAGACATGGACTTATTAGAGCAACTCTGGCAAAGATGACTCAAGTAGCAGAGTATTTACCTTACAAAGAGAGGCTAGGAGAGCTGGGGCTCCTCAGCCTGGTTGGAAAAGGCTCAGAGTGGATCTTAACGATGTGTATGAATACTTGACAGTGGTGAGTGAAGGCAGAGCCAGGCTCTTCTCTGTGGAATGTGCTGACTGGCCAAGAGGCAGTAGGCACAAACTGCAATAAAAGAAACTATTTATATGTAGGAATAAATTTTTTGACAGTGAGGGGAAAGAAGTTTTTGGGACAGGCTGCCCAGAGAGGCTGTGGAGTGTGCATCCTTGGAGAGAATCAAAACCCACCTGCCCACAGCCCTGGTAGCTTGTTCAAGGTGCCACTTCTTGAGGTTCTTTCACACCCCACTGCCTCCCAGTCCATGGCCAGCCCCAAGCCAATGGAGTAGGTCTGTCTAGAGGCTGATTTCTGGGAAGCACAACCAGCCCCAGTACAGTGTGTGGCTTCACCACAGCACTGAGATGTGCTAACAAAGCTTTGCGACACCCAGCAGAGAAGACTCCAGTGAGGGAAGCAGAAACAAGATGTGCCAGGATGAGGTGACAGAATGTGAAGCTGCAGTTCCTGAGCAGAGGCATCTCATCCTCCACATTCATCAACCACAATCAGAGAATCATTAAGGCTGGAAGAGACCTCCAAGATCATCAAGTCCAACCATCAGCTACAATACCATGTCCCTGAGAACCTCATCTATGCGCTTTTGAAACACCTCCAGGGATGGGGACTCCATCACTTCCCTGGGCTGCCTGTTCCAATGTCTAACAACTCTTTCAGTAAAGATTTTTTTTCCTGATATCTAATCTAAACCACCCCTGGTGCAACTTGAGGCCATTTCCTCTTGTCCTCTCACTGGTGGCCTGGGAGACGAGACTGACCCCCATCTCCCTACAACCTCCCTTCAGGTAGTTGTAGAGAGAGACGAGGTTTCCCCTGAGCCTCCTCTTCCTGAGGCTAAGCAACCCCAGTTCCCTCAGCCATTCTTCAGAAGACTTATTCTCCCAACCCCTCACCAGCTTTGTTGCCCTCCTCTGAACATGCTCCAATGCCTCTATGTCTTTCTTGTAGTGAGGGGCCCAAAACTGAACACAGTACTCAAGGTGTGGCCTCAGTAGTGACAAGTACAGGGGGACAATCCCCTCCCTGGTCCTGCTGGCCACACTGTTTCTGATACAGGCCAGGATGCTGTTGGCTTTCTTGGCCACCAGCAATTAACAAGCCAAGATTCTGGAAGAGTAGCCTCTCCTGTGCAGAAAGGCTGAGACCCGCTATAACCCTCCCAGCAGCCCTTTGGAAGCTTTACAAAGCCACCTGAATTAAATAAGAGAAGAAATTCTTCCTCCAGGGTGTGCAAGAAACCCAGACTTTGAGGCAGTTCAGGGAAAGATGCTGCTAGTTCTGTGCTGTTGCCAGGATATTCAGCAGAATTCCAGTTCATCCCAGGTCAGAGAACCATCTCCTCCCCATGCATCAAAACCTTAGTCTGCACTAAAGTGAAGCAGGAAGAGTGCAGAGAGGTCAAGGGCAGACACATCTGGCAGTGATGTTCCTCCAGTGCTCAAGGTCAAGTTACTTTAATAAAAGCCTTATTGTGGTGTCCCTAGGTTTAGAGCATCCACAGCCCTTTCCACCACCTGCACTGCTGCTCACACTTCTGTGTGACCTGGTCTAGGGGATCCTGCTGTGGCAAGTGGGTTGGACTGGAAGATCTTTTGAGGTCCCTTCCAGCTCCTCATGTTCTGTGGTTCTTGCAGGGTACAACATGATCAGGGAGAGTCACCTGAACTGAGAAGCACTCATTTGGCTGTCAGGGAGGTTAATTGCTTTGCCCTGGGTTGTAGGGGACTTACACATTAGACAGGGGTGTACCTCCACGAAGGATGCTCCCAGACACAGGAGGCTGGCTTTGCCTGTCACTAACATCTCAGGGGTTTTGTCCACAGAGCCCTCACAGCTCCTGTCAGCTGCCTGTGCTGCCTCAACCTTCCCACACAGCTCCCAGGCACGTATCAGATGTCTAAACAGGAGCCCACAAAGGAGAAGGACTTAGCTAAGCAGTCTCTTAACAGTGACCAACATCGCAGAGGTGCTGGAGGAAGAAAGTCATCTACCTCCCATGGTGGGAGGTATGAGGAGAGCTGATAGGCACTGGACACTGGTGCCAGAGCCAAGAGAAGCAGCAGATGCTGGGGCAACCTTCTCCCTCCCTAGCAGCACCCACAGGGGAGCAAGGGCTGCAATTTCATGTGTCCCTCCTTCCCACCATCAATGCTACAGGCAAGAGCCAGCACTTTCCTCAAGCCCCTCATCCCCAGTCCCTCACCGCAGCAGGATTACACCAAGCAGCTCTCCACAGACCCCACTTGAGTGGGCAGGTACTGCTGCACAGACCAGGACTGCTACTTAAAGCACAGCAGCAACACACACTGCATCCAACACCTCACAGAATCACAAAATGTTAGGAGTTGGAAGGGACCTGGAAAGATCATCTAGTCCAACCCCCCTGCCACAGCAGGATTCCCTAGACCAGGTCACACAGAAGTGCATCCAGACAGGGTTTGAATATCTCTGGAGAAGGAGACTCCACAACGTGTTTGAAGAAGCCCTTCCTATTGTCCTTGACCTCCCTTGCAAGGGTAACCTCCCCCAAAACTGTGCAGCAGAGCTACTAACACATTGACAACAACTCAAGAGCCACTCTGGAGGCTTGGCCTTTCCCTGCAGATCTGAGGAGGCTGGTCCAGCCAGGGTCACACTGCTGCCAACACAGCCCCAACCCTGCTGGCACGAGAAGCAAGCAGCAGCAGTGCCCTGTGCACACTCCTGCCCTCTCCATCACTGCAGCTAATTAAACCCAGATCATGCAACATGCTGGTGAATATGCTGGGAAGCAGCAATGGAGCTGTCAGCCCAGCACACAGCAAGGCAAAAAAACAAGGATAAAAGAGTAATCTTCATTTGTAATCCAGGATGCAGAGTGTGCACATCACCAGACAGAGACTGTCAAGTCATAAAGAGCCCCTGAGACCTGTCAGCAACACCCTGCACATTCTCACAGTTTCTTCCATTCTCTTTCTTCTTCCAATAAAACAATATGAAAGCAGAGCTGCAGTAGTGTTATGCTCCAGACCAAAAAGCTCCCCACGGTCTATGTTGCAGGTATAGATCTCAGTGAGCAACAAAAAGCTCTCCTGTCCTGCTGCTCCATGGACCACAGGCTCCCAGATGGGCTGTGTGGATCTCACTGCAGAGCATCCCATCAAACTCCTAGCATCAAAGCCATCAACTCTAAGATGCTACAAGACAGGAGATGGTGTGTGCCTTGGTGACAGATGATACAAAGAAGGTGGGGTTACTGAATGCTTTCTTTGTCTGTCTATACTGTTAGAGAGTGTCCTCAGGAGCCTCAGACCCCTGAGCCCCCAGATGATGTTAGGATAATGGAGGAGTTTTCCTTGGTTGAGGAGGACTGGGTTAGGGAGCAGTTAAGCTTGGAGGAGACTAAGGGGTGACCTCATCTATGCTTTTAAGTATGTGAAGGGTGGGTGTCAGGAGGATGGGGTCAGGCTCTTCTCAGTGAAGCCCAGTGACAAGACAAGGGGCAAATGGCTGTAAGCTGAAGCATAGGAGATTCCATGTGAATACAGGTAGAAACGTTTCCCCAGTTGAGGTGCCAGAGCACTGGCACAGACTGCCCAGAGAGGGTGGGGAGTCTCCTTCTCTGGAGAGATTCAAACCATGTCTGTATGACCTGTTCTAGGGAATCCTGCTGTGGCAGGGGGGTTGGACTAGGTGATCTCCCAAGGTCTCTTCCAGCTCCTAACATTCTGTGATTCTGTAATGAACCTGTCCTTTAAGAGCAGTGCCCTGTACTATGGCAGAGTGCATTGCTTCCTGCAGTATGCTGGAACCTGCCAACCATCACCCAGGTACTCCAGTGCTGAATTACAGCATCCCGCCTCCATGCTATCATCTCCACACTGTACCAAGACACAGCTGCTTTCCCTCTGCTACCTCTGCTCCTGCACTCCCTGCTCACATCCAGGAATGAGGCTTTTCCATGCATTCCTGCTGTAGATATCATTCCAAAATGAGAGCACAGCTTCAGTTTCTCAAATTGCACAAGCTAGGCTCAACAAATACACACACACACAGAAGTTTGAGGCATGCAAGACAGCTTGGGGCCCTCTCTGTTGCAAACTCAGCTTGAGGGATGTTCCCTAGGTGGCTCTGCCTGTCCTTTCCATCAGCTCAGGCAGTGGCTGCTCAGTCTGGAGAAGACACAGGAGGTTCCCTGATTGCTTATTTTGACAAGGAGCTTTTCTTTTGAGCTCTCTCTCAGCTAGATACATTCTAAGTGATGCTGACACACGTACTTGGCAAACACACAGGTGATTCAACCGTGACCACTCCACACAGCAGCAGCATGCCAAGCCTTGAAGATATCTCCATACCTGGCCCCAAAACATGTACAGCAGGATGGAGGGCAAGGCATCAGGCTGGGACTCTGGCAAAGGTGATTTAGTGTCTGTCTTGGGCTTAAGTCCCTTAGTCAAGAACAAGGCGGACAGGTACATGCACTCTTCACCATCAAGTTAAGCCTCCCACAGAGTCACTGCCACACACAGTGTTTTCTGCTCTCTGCCTCAGTTTCCCCATAGGAAACTAACAGGGAATAGAGCATTTTCTCCCTCCTATTTTTACTTCTTATTAAGAGGAAAACTCATTTCCCTTATAGGGACTTTTTCCACTGGCAAAAGGCAGCAGAGATGGAGGCTTAGGAAGGGTCAGACCCGACAATGCTAGCACTGGTGATTAAGAAAAAGCCTTTGCTTCTCTTTCCTTACTGCAACCCAGCACAAGAACAGCTGCACACAAGTAAGCTGCTTATGAAGGAGGTGCAGACCTTCAGTCATCCTTTGCTTAACTCCTCAGGTTTTGGCAACAAGGAGAAAGAAAATTAACCAAAAAAAAAAAAAATCAGTTATTAAGGGGCTGCCCTGACCTTGCAGGTAACCCATCCATCCCCTGAGGTCTGCCACAGCTCAAAGCCAAGTAGAAAAGCCATTTTGCTGGTTCCCCATGTTCCATTTAATGCCCATTGTCACACTGCAACCATGGGAATATACCACTCCCACTACTCACCCAGAGAGAGCCAGACCTCCCAGGTGAAAGCCTCTAGGGCAAGTCAAAGCATGTGAGATGGGCCCTTTTGAAAATGAAATCACAGGGAAATTGCATTATTACTAATAAAATGATAGATAAGGAATTGAATTTGCTGTTTCTTTCCCACACATTATCTGTTTAGTCCCATTGTACCAAGGTTACTGGCTTTACACACTGGCCTGGACTTTGGGTGGAACATGTTGAGTCTGATGTTAAAGCAGGAGCCTCTGGCATGTGATTTTTACAGGCTGATGGGATATCAGGGCACCTGACTCTGTGAGAAGCAGCGATCCAGCCCTCTGGGGCTCAGCCTGTTTTGCTGACACAGCTAACTCTCCGAGAAGGGAACTGGCCAGGACAGGTAGTGGGGCTCCTCTGTCGGACACAAGGTCTGCAAAGCCCAAGGGCTGCCATCAGTGCCAGCACCTGGGAGCTTCTGCAGACCCACCATCTCCACCTCCTGCAGTGTGGCTATCAGGTTGCAGGCTGGGCATCTGCAAGGAAAGCACCCCACAGGCAGACCCCAACGACGATGAGCTCAGGCTGGTGACAGGAGGAGAACCCATCTTAAACCTCAGATGTGACTTCCCACACACACCCACAAAGCCATTGAAATGCAAGCAGAAATACAACACACAAACATCCAGGACCTGGGAAATGCAAAGATATGACCCTACCAGCCCAGGGAAACATCCAGTTAAACAGGTTGGGATGGCAGCAGCCAGCACAGCCATTTGCAAATTCCCATTGCCTTAACGATGGAACTATTAGGCTTTGTGTTTGGAGTTCCTGCTAGATGGAACAGCTGAGGGCAGCAAAAGTAGGAGCAGGTAGGAGCACGGTAGGAGCAGGAAGGGCTCTGGCTTCATCTCCCTGCCACAAAATAGAGCTGTAGTCATCCAGGCAGTTAATTAGCAAGCAGCCGTTGGAGGAACTCGCTCCACCAGCCGACAATTAACGAGGCCATCCCTCTGCTTCCTGCCTGGCCATGATTTATTCATCTGGCATCCCTGGTGGGGTGCAAAAGATAACACAGCACCGAGCACTTGCTGAGCACATATGTCAATTTATTTCCCCAGCTCAGAGCTTCCTGAATTACCAGCCAGGAGGTTCCCTGGGCACAAAGGGATGAGCACCAAGAGCCAGGGAGAGCCTGCCTCACTGGAGGGCTGCCCTCCAAAAAAATAAGGCAGGAGAAGCCTCAGTGTTATCACGAGTCACTTCATCATGCAAAGCCTCCCAAAGAAATCCTACCAGCTTCAAAGGAGCTGAGCACTGACCTGGATCTCTCCAAAGGCCACATGCCACATCTCACTGCTAGAAGGGTTCCCATCTCCTCCACTGCCCTAACAGTTTGTAAGACATTGAATATTCCCTAAACACAATGCCTGAGGCAGGGAGCTACTCTGGGCCGGTGATGTTGGAACAGGAGGTGCTGCAGCAACTTATTCCAGGCAATTTTGATGAGCAGACAGCAGAGGGGGAACCTTGTAATTTAAAGGCAGCATGCAAGTATGCGGCTGCAGCCTTGGTTGCACAGTGAATACCAGGAGAGAGAGAACAACCTGGGACTCTGAGCAGGGAGTTTCTCACAGCACAAAGGCAAACTATGAGAAGTTGTTAATTAGAAAAAGAAAATAAGTAAAATGAGGGAGGAGTAGCTCTGCCAAGAAGTTCTGTTTTGCCAAATGCATTCATGTCTCCAGCTTGCTCCGATGCAGGGGGACTTGTCCACTTCTTAGGATCAAATACAAAACCCCTTGCAGCTCCAGGAAAAGCAGAAGGCAATGACCCTGAAAACATCCAAAAGCCCTACTGCAGCCAAGGGAAACTGTCTTGAGGACTTCCAAGTTTCCTTTATATAACACTATCCCAGTTAGGGGAATCCTCTCATCCACAGAGGCCCCTTGGTAATGTTCCCATCAGATGCCACCTTCCAGCACAGAGCAGAGATGTATCTCCAACCACTTCAGCTGACAAATGCCTGCCTCTCACACACAGCCCACAACGATGTCTCTCCATCCCTCTCATGCCCCCTGCAAACTCACCTCATTAGAAACACACAAACAGCCGAGCAAGAGGGATGTCCAAGCCCCAGGGCAGGACTGGTGCCACACTAGGTCCCAGCTGCTGGAAGCAGGACCACACACCCCATCGGTTTCAAGAGCACAGGGAGAAGAAAAGATCCAGAAGAGGTTTGGTAGGGTAAGGAAAAGAAAAACATACCCCAAAATATTTTATTCACAGAATGGCTGAGCTTGGAAGGGACCACCAGGTGTCATCTAATCCAACCTCCCTGCTCTAGAAGGTTCCTCTAGAACAAATTATTCAGGACTGTGTCCAGGGGGGTTTGGAGTATCTCCAGAGAAGGAGACTCCACAACTTCTCTGGGCAACCTGTTCCAGTGTTCTGGCATCCTCACAGGAAAGAAGTCCTTTCCCATGCTTTGGTGAAACTTCCTGTGTTCCAGCCTGTGCCCATTGCTTCATGTCCTATTGCTTGGCACCACCAAGAAGTTCCTGGCTCCATCCTCTTGACACCCTCCCTTCAGATAAATATGATTATTGATAAGGTCCTCTATCAGCCTCCACTTCTCCAGGATAGACAAGCCCAACTCCCTCAGCTCCTCCTCATAAGGAAGATGTTCTATCCCTCTCATCATCTTTGTAGCTCTCCAATGAACTCATTCCAGGAGCTCCTTGTCTTTCTTGTACTGGCATCCCAAAACTGAACACAGTTCTCTAGATAGAGCCTCACTAGGGTTGCACAGACGGGCAGGATCCCCTCCCTCAACAATGCTCTTGGCAACAACAGCAAACCATTGGCCTTCTTGGTCACAAAGGCACACTACTAGCTCATGGACAACTTCTCATCCACCAGGACTCCCAGGTCCTTCTCTGCAGAGCTATTTTCCTGCAGGTCAGCCCTCAGACTGTATGGTGCATGGGGTTATTTCTTCCCAGGTGTAAGGCCCTACACATGCCTTTGTTGAACTTCACCAGGTTCCTCTCTAGTTATTTCTCCGACCTACTAAGAGCCTTCTAGATAGCTGCACAGCAACCTATGGTATCAGCCACTCCTCCCAGTTCTACATCATACCAGTTTTCGACTGTTCCTGCTGTTTCAAGTTGTTCCCTTCCTTTAAAAAGCCTACCTGGAAAACAAAGTTGATGGGGAAGAGCAACCCAAGTCAGGACCACCATGAGACCAAGCACAAGTGCTGTTAGCTACTCCATAGGGGTGACACTGACACGTCTCACGCTCCCCCACCCCCTAGCCCCTCAGAGGACTGGGAATACTTCCGCTTGCCCCTGGCTGCCCACCTGGGCTGGGGGCTCTCCGGTACTTACTCCCACTCCTTCCTCCTCGCCTGCGGTGTGCTCTGCATCTTGTGCGCCTCATGGGCCTTGATAATGTCCCTCTGCTCTATCAGGCCACCTCGCCGCCGTTTGATAACATCCGGGCTCACCGGTACATAGTGGCCAAGACCCAGGTCAAGGGCACTGCCCGTCTCTGGGCCGCCATCGGTATCCCGGGAGTGGGGCTGGTAGAGGGCATCAAAGCTGGCGGCACGTGAGACCAGGGCTTCGGCCAGGCTCTCGGGCTCCAGAAGGTTGCAGGACTGGGTGGTTTGCATCAGGCCAAGCCGGTGCTTGTGCCACGTCTCCTCCTCAGGCAGGGCCAGGACGTAGCGGGGGGAGGCAGCGTCCAGCTCATCCCCCCTGCTCGGCGTCGGGATGCTGATGGAACACGTGCCGAATCCCAGCATCTTTGGTGCCGTTGTAGCTCATCACTCTGGAAGGGCACAAGACAGAGAGGGTATGCTCAGGGCTTGGCTCCGTTTGCGTCTTGATTCCCTCCCTTCTTCCCATGCCAACTGAAAGTCCCATTTCTCCTAGCTGCACTGGCCTGGACCTTCTCAAACCAGGCAGAAGGCTTACAAAACTGGACCTCCACGGCTCAAAGACCTGTCTTTCCTAAAAAGGACATAGCCATCCATGACCACATTCCAGTCATGAGAGCTGTCCCACGATGTCTCTCTAATTGCCACCAGCTCATAACCCCTTGACCTCACATGGATTTCTAACTCCTCCTGTTTATTCTCCATGCTGCATGCATTGGTATACAGGCATTTCAGGGAGCGAGCTGAGCACGCCAGTTCTACCCTAGGGGGGTGGGAGGCCTTCTGGTCTGTATTAGTACTAGCACTAGAACACTGCCACTCCGGTACAGACCTGGCAACAACCCCATCCCCCTTCGAATCTAGTTTAAATCTCTGTGGATGAGACCTGACAGTTCTTGTCCTAGAATCCTTTCTCCCCTGGAAGATAAGCCTTTCCCACCTCCTACCATACAGATCAAAACATCACTACCTTCATTGCACTGGTTTTGGTTGGTTTGTTTGGATGTTTCCTATTCTATCAGAGTTTTATTGCTTCTGCAGGGGGTTGGGAGGAATAAAGGGGCTGGCACAGCACAGCTCACCTGCTGCTGGGAACAGCACCCAGTAAACTCCCAGCATGACTGCCCAGAGCATCCATATCCTCCCTCCAGCCTCATGCTCATGAGAAAGGCATCACCTTAGGAGGCTGGATGTGGATATATCAGCACAGCTTTGACTCCAGAGCTGTGCACTGGAGTAAAAGACAAAGGAACCCTGCCAGAAACACTGCACCAAGCAACGCTTCTTGGCTAAGCAAAACACATAATGCTCAACAGAGACCAGATGCCCTTATCTGAGAATACACCTGAAGCCTTTCCCAGTGAACCACTTTATTCTCGTGTTGGAAAAGCCCCATTCAGCACTTTACTGCTGTGGGAAGGGCTTCACAGCAGCAAGCCCTGAAATTCCACCCCTTGGTGCTTGCCCATGGTGGAGGTGAAAGAGGGGAGAACAGCAAGGCAGCAGGCACTTCTCATCAGGACTGCCACCCCCATCCTTACTACACCCCTGACACAGAAGGAAAGAACCCAGCAAGGGAAAGGAATTAATCCCCCTAAAATATGGCATTAACACAGCAAATTGAGCACATCAGTGACCTTAATTTCTTCCCAGAGTGTTGTTTGAAGACCCCTGCATTCCTCCTTCAGAGTAAACCGGGAGGTGAGAAAAGCAGTCAGGAGAAAGGCTGGGAAACCATCACACCAGGATCGACAAGAAGTTAAATACAGGGGGAAAAAAAAACCAAACAAAAGCATTACTGACTGAGAAGACAAAAGTGAGCACTGCCCCTGTGTTAGCCAAAACAAACCTGCCATCCCCACACTACTGGGGAAGGGCTGCAGAGCTCAGCCAGGGAAGCATCCCATCTCCTTCAGGTCTGAGGTGCTGCACTGCAAACATATCTGAAGTCATCCCCAAATTTAAACCTGCAGAGCCCAAGGGTTATTCACCCCTTGGCAAGGTTTCCAGAAAGAAAAAAAAAGACAAGTGCCAGTAAAAGCCTCAGCAAATTAATTAGCACATTAGTAAGAGGAGCTTTCCTGCTCCCACTGAAAGCTATAAACAGATTCTTCACTCCTTTGCTTGCCCCTGCAACTTACTCTTTTAAAGACATTAATTACTTTTTCCAACCCAGTCCTGCCTACCTTTACAATCTCTCATTTTCCTAACATATGCCTTTCCTTCTCTTATTGCTTTGCTCATTCTCAACTCTCCCCTACTAAAGTTTAACTCCTCATCCAGCCAAGCTAGGTTTCTTTGGAGTCTGGGGGCTTGGTTTTGGTTTGTACTCTGGTGAATTTTTGTCTTTTTTTATTTAAAAAAAATAAATTCTTCAACTCTCTTTCCTCCCTGAGCATTTCCTTGAAGAGGACATGAGACTCTTGTGTATCAAGCACAAGCACACCAGGTTTCATCCATAGTGTGGCCACAGCAGAGCCACAGGGACAATTAACTAAGAACAAACAAGGTCACATCCCCAGGGTATGTTCAGCATCCATGTGGACACCAGCTCTCCTGATGCCTACCAATGCAACTCCCACCAGGCTTGCTTGAGGGACACTGCTGACTCCCAGACAAGTGAAAAACACCTCAAGCAGAGCTCACAAATCACTCACTGAGAAAGCTGGAGGAAATAAATAGAAATAATTAGCTCTGCCTCCACCTAAGCAAGCAGGGCTCATGCTGCCAGCAGAACAAGCCACCTTCCCTCCAAGAGAGGTGACAAGGAGAGAAGGAAGAGTGCCAGAACATTTGGTTGAGGAAAGCTGAGGAGGCTACGAGCTAAGGAGGGCGCTCGCGGGATGCCACGCGCCATGTACAAAGCATCTGACACCAGGGCATCTGCCCATCCTTCATTACTCCCTTGCCCTTGGCCCCTTCATTACTCCAAAACCAAACCCACTTTATTTTCACACAAAAATCCAAATGAGTGGGAAACACACCACATTTGCTCATGGACTGTGGCTCCTGCTGTTTAAACACCAGCCCTGCCTCCTGCAAAAGGGAACGCTATGGCAAGGCAACAGGTGGCTGTTTTGGAAAACGTGGGAGTTATCTTCTGATCTGCTCAGTGGGTACACACAGCTCAGGATGTGCCAGGAATGGGTCATGGCCAGAACAAGGAGCACAGAGCAGCCAGCAGCCCTCCCTCCATGTTGGATTTTCTTAATAACATACAGTTCTATGGAGTATCAGTGCCTCTGAACCCTTCTAGATGCAAATGTGGTGCTGAGGGACATAGTTTAGTGGAGGACTTGGCAAATGCTGGGTGCACAGTTGGACTTGATGATCTTAAAGGTCTTTTCCAACCTAAATGGTTCTATGATTCCATTCCTATCAGTCTTTGCATGGGAATATACTCAGGTTTGCCACCCAGCTCCCTCTTAACAGCTGGGCAGAAGATGGCAATTAATAATTAAAGAAAGGCAACCAGCATATCCACCTGTCCAACCCCACCGTGGTATCCCACATGGTTTCCCACCAGTGATTTGGGCTGATGCTGAAGGTCCATACCCCTGGTTGTACAACTAGGATGCAGTGAGAGTGTGGCAGACTTGCACGTGGCTGAGGCAGCTCTTTGCTGTCACCCTTTCACACAACAGCACCAGAAGCAGAGGGCATCCGTGTACTTGGCTGCCTTTGATACAGGAGAGCTGAGGAACAGCTGCTGTGGTGACACATAGCAGGCTTTCAGTAGCAGAAAATGAAGTTTCTAGAGGCTATCTCCCAAATTTCAGCCTAAAAGTAATATGAGTCAGGAAATTTACTGTTTGCTTCTGGAGCTGAGAAGTCATCTAGACAAAATCGTGGCCACAGGGCACTGCAAGCAGCCAAACTGAATTAAGAGTGTGGGTATACAGCTGCAAAAACACTGGCACTTGTGCTTTCACCTGCACAGTGGCTGGGAGCAACAGAATGCTCCCAGCACAGCCCAGGGGACACCTGAGGACACAGACCACCCAGCTGTGAGGGTGCACAGCCAGAGCTCACCCTCTGTAATGAGGATCTCATTAAGGGGATCACTCTCCAGCATCCATCCGCCTCCTCTGGCACTAGGATGGCCATGGCCAAACATGGACAGCACAGTGAGCATCTCTTGCCCCTTGGCCTATCCATCAACATGGGCTGAAACAGGACCAAACTGAGGGCAGCATCCCAACCCACAAACCACCCAAGACAGACTTTTCAAGGCAGCAGAAAACAAGTGGTGGAAGAATACTTATGCAGGTCCTCTGCAGAACCCTTGAGAGATGACTACACACTGCCAGGTGACTCAACCTGGTTATTGCAGCCCAAACCCACACTACAGCCAAGGAATGCAGCCTCTGCAAGCAGGAGACCCTGCACTTACACCACACTTTCAGTTAACCAGCTGCTTGAAGGGGAAAAAAAAAAAAGAGCTGCAGTGAGAAGCAGGTTCCCAGCAGCACCACTGACCAACAAAGAGGAAATTCCTTTTAGGGTTTTTCTGTGTATGTGTTTGTGTTGCAATGGCAGCAATCAAGTCTTTAGCCAAGTAACTGTATATTAGCATAATCACTACACTCAGCACTATTGGCACTGGGTGAGCTCTTTGCTTCCATTACTTGACTAACCTACATCAAAACCCCCTGAGTTAAAGCAGAAAGACTTAATACTGTGTTGACCCTTGGGAACTGATATTCCCCAGGCAGCACAAGGGTCCAGCACTCCAGTGCTGAGCTCCAGGTAAGTAGAAGGGCAGAGACCTTTTCCTGGAGAGGACACAAGGCCTCAGCCCAGGATGCACAAACACTGATTGTGCTGTATGCAACAAGCAGCAAAGCTGCCTGAGTTGTTCAACCATGGTCCATTAACCTTCCCTGGGAACTGGGAAGTGATTTTGACAGCAGCATCAGAGCTCTGTTCCTTCTGCTTTCCCTTGTGAGCAAGTGTCCTTCCTCTCCCCTCAATGAGCAAGGAAAGAGCACAACAGGGACAAGAGTAAACCTCTCCAGAAGATATGTATGTGTGTATACACACACACAGGGGAGTATCTAGGATGCTGCACCAAGCATGGAAGACACCTCGAGCCAGGTGAGGTTTCTCCACTTCACCAGTCCCCAGGGGAATATCCCTTCCCCAAGCCTGGCTCTTCTCCCTGGGAACTCACACACTCACATATCTCAGCCCCACTCCATCCTTCCTGGGGCATAGGGATGCTCCAAATCTATCCCCTGCTGCCCCCTTCCCTCCTGCTCACTAACCTGCCTCTCCCACGCAACAGAGGCCACTTGGTTCACAGGACACTCAAGTGCCATCTGCCTCTCTCCACTCAGCGGTGCCTACTCTGAGCTGCTAATTATTAGTCCCTGTTGAAGGGGAGAAGGAGGTGGAGAAGAGCTCATGCAGTGCAGCAAAGCAGAGCACTAAACCTCAGAGCGCTAGGAAGGCACTCAGCGTGGGGCCCCTCCAAAGAGAGAGATGGGCTGCAAGAGAGCCTGATTCATCCTCTTGGCCTTTTTGTCTCCTGCCACGTGCACTTCTCCTCACAGCAGCAAGGATGCTGTGGTGGGTGAGACCTGCTCAGGCCACCTCTGGACCCCTCCCCCAAGCCCTTTGGCTCTTCCACCTTGAAGGAAACGTGGTGGTAGGTCTGTGTGTCACAGCAGCTGCAGGACTCAGAAGGTGAGAGTGAGCTATTTTCAGTTGAGTCATTTGTTCCTGGAGAAAAGTTTGTTGGATTAAAAACCCCTCTCATAGTCCCAGCCACCAGCTACACTGGAAAGAGCTGTTCCCAGCTTCCCTGGTACATGCCTGGTGTACCCAGTAAGAGTCAGTGCTGTATCCCACGCTCAGGAGCTTTGTACAACACCAGTAACAGAGAGACTTAAACAAGGGGAGGAAGAAAGAAAAGAAAACATGAGACATCTACAGCCAAAGGCTCCTTGCACAAACTTATTCTGGCCCTCACTACAAGATGACATTAAGGTGCTGGGGTATGTCCAAAGAAGGGCAATGAAGCTAGTGAAGTAAAGCACAAGTCTCCTAGGAGCAGCTGAGGAAACCAGGGTTGTTTAGTCTGGAGAAAAGGAGGCTCAGGGGAGACCTACTCACTCTCTACAACTCCCTAAAAGGAGGTTTTAGCAAGGTGAAGGTTGATCTCTTCTCCCAGGTAATAAGGACAAGAAGAAATGGCCTATTTGTGCCAGGGGATGTTTAGGTTGGACACGAGGAAAAATTTCTTCCCCAAAGGGGTTATCAAGCCCTGGAAGAGACTGCCCAGGGAAGTGATGGAGTCACCATCCTTGGAGGGATTTAAAAGCCATGCAGATGTGATGCTGAGGGACATGGTTTAGTGGTGACCTGGCAGAGCTGGGTTAATGCTTGTACTCAATCTTGAAGATCTCTTCCAACCAAAACGATTCTATGATTCCTACACTCAGCAAAATGTGCAAGTGAAAAGGCTGAGTCAAATATCCTGGAGCAGGAGAGTCAGGGGAAGGCAACACCACACACACCAGTGTGTTTGGGACAGAGGGACACAGTGCAACCCAAGCAGGGCAGCTTGGCTGATTTCACATGGAAACATTCATTTCCCATTAGCAATTCAAGTAAAATAAACTATTTTGGAGCTTTCAAAGCACCAAGACACTACAAAGACCCCTGGAATGACTGTGAAGATCAGAGAGAAGAAAAAAAGCCCAGCTCCAAATACCCAGGGGCTGCTTCAGGCTGGGAGATGCTCCCACACCAGACATCAGACAAGCTTTTATTTGGGAAACACTTTTTGTTCTGCCACACTAGAGTTTTCAAGGCATGATGCTCCAGCAGCAGACCCCATGTCAAGGGTCAAGGCTGGGCCAACCACCCCAATGACAGACACTCCCTGTTACTCTCTTTTCCCCTCCCCAAGGGAAAAGGAAAGGGGGTAAGAGAGAGAGACTTGTGGATTGGAAAATAAAACTGCATTAATAATAATAAGAATAGTAATGACAAATGAAATATATACAAATATGTACAGAACCCAATACTGAACCCAAACCCCCCTTGATGGTAACTACATCACCACTGATACTGCACCAGAAGGCCTCAGCAGCAGATGAGTCAAGCTCAGGGGTTGGATCCTGGGGCTGGATGCAGGTACTTAAGGATCAGGATCAATGGCAGAACAGACAGAGTTCTCCTCAGATGCCAAACACTGAAGTGCAGGAGAAGAGGAAGACCAAGAGGGGCAAGGAAAAACTCCTCCCAGTTTATATATCAACTATGACATATATGGGATGGAATACTTAGTTGGTCAGTTTAGGGTCACCTGTCTTGTCTGCTCCTCCCTGAAGGTGCAGCCTTTACCCTGCACCCCCCAACACGAGACACAAGAGTCAGCAGTGACCTTGTTTTGCATACCAATCCCTGGTAATAAGTCTAAACCTTTGGCCTTATCACTGCTAGAAGCTGGCAGTGTCTGCAAAAGCAAGTTAGTCTCAGAAAGTGCAGTTTCTCAGGGGAGCTTTAACTGAAAGGTAAAATCTTTGAACAGAATTAGTTCTGTTCTAACCCAAACCAGGACACCCCACTTCCCAGAAAAAAACACCCTGAGCCTGGATGGGTCCATGCTGCTGCTGAGACCTCATCCCAATTAGGGGGCACCTCAGAGGCCAGCAAGCAGATGGTGGGCATGAGGGCTCTGACTGTGCCAGCAGTGGAGTAGCACAGCCTCAGGTATAAGAGTCCCCCTGCAGAGCACTGTTCCCAGAGAAATCAGCTTTAAGAACATCAAAACGTGAAATTATCTCATCTTTCCTGTAAGAGTAACTGTTAACACCACTATTATTTATATAAATGTGTGTCAAAGAAATCAGACCTCCTCCAGCAGAGAGGCAGGAGAGCCAGACTGGCAAGGGAGTGGGAATTCCAGAGCACCAGCCCTGAGGAGGCTTCCAGGGCATAGCCAGGCACATTGCTGCTAGGGCAGCATGAAGAGACAGGGCTCTGGCTGGCCTGACAGAGTGATTTCAGGGATGGGGTAGCACCAGGCACAGACAGCAAGGTACCCTGGTGCTTGGGAACAGCCATCCTGACAAACACCATAAAGCCCAAATGTCTTCCAGCATCACCTTTGAGACTGTTTCATCTTCTCCTCTTCCTGCACCTCTTGGTGGCAGAAAGGCAGATACTTCTGCACTCTCAAGGCAAGGTACCCCTCATCACACACCCATTCCACCTGCAACCCACCACCCCTGGCACCAGTGCAGATCCCCACCAGCATTCCAGTTTCCCCCAAGAGAAGACAAAGAAAACAAGCACAGGCAGACCTGAGAGCACAGGTACCATCAGCTGGCAGCAGTGACGAGGAACATGGGATGATGCCGAGAACAGTTCAGCCTTCCCCTTCCTTCTACAATCTCTTCCCCCCAGCAGGACCAAGGGGAGAGAGATCACTCTGATGGGCAAGCAAATACTGGACTTGTGCTTGCCTGGCACAGCACCACTGCTCTGCAAACAGCACAGGAGCTGAGCCTGGTGATAGAAACGATCAGGGGCAGGAACACAATCTGTGGTCTGTGCAACAGCAGCATCTAGAAACCAGTGGTGCATGGAGCTAGAGAGACACGTAGCCAGAGAGCATGCCCTTAGGAGTTTGCTTTCCAAAGAAGGGCAGAGCCAGGACTTAGGAAGATAATTTCCAGCTGCAATCACTGGGCCACCCTCCAGGAATATAACTCTGCTCCTGCACAAGGCTGTCACCCTGCAGGGCCATGCTGCCCTCCTCCCTCCAGCTCTCACCATTGGGAGGTTTTCTTTGGTAAGGCCCAATGATTCTCCTGGGCTGCCTCTCCTGCAACACGGGGCAGAAAGCCCACACTGCATGCATGGAAGCAACCCTGAGCTCATGGACCTTGAAATCATTCCATCAGTCAGTCATGGGCATGGAGGGAACAGCATCTCCACATCCCAGCCTGCCATTCCCTGGATATTTGGTAAGCCAAAAGCCAGTGCATGCAAGCAGTCACAGACAGAGCCCCACCACCCCCAAGGACAGCTTTAGTTATGCTTTAATTAGCACACAGCAGCAGAGCTGGCTCTGCACATTACACCTCAGTGGGTACTGCACCCACGGATGTGGGAAGTGCCCGAGCCCAGTAACTCAGCCTGAGCTAGCCCATTTCAAAGAGGACAAATGACCCCAAGTGACATCAGGGTTCAGCATCCATCTCCATCACTCTCAGCCCCAAAGCAGCTACAGGAGTTGCCAGGGTACAGAGGGGAGAAGGAGCTGCCAGCATGAGCCAGGGTGTGTTAGAAGTTGCTGTGCAACAGAGAAAGAAAAAGCTTCAAAGAATAAATAGACCAGTCTCTGGGAAACACTGCTGGCAGAAGTCATCCCAGCCTTTGCTCCTCACCCTGGAGCACCTGAAATGAGGCAGCACACAGGAATCAGCTGAGAATAAGGCATTGCCTTTGATGTAGGAGATCAGAACCTAGGTCAGCTTGAAACCATGGATGCAAAGAGGATTTGACATAAGTACAGAAGGAAAAATGAGGAGCCACAAAGCATCCAGGCCTGGGAAAAGTTTGTTCCAAGGCAGGCTGAACTCATGTGGTCCCAAGATGAACCATGAGACTCAGGGAGCTGCTAGGTCTGAGCTCCCCAGAGGGTAGCTGCCAGCACATGCCCCTGTTGTGGCTTCATGCTACAGCTTATGGCTTCTCCAAAAACGTCTGCCTTGCCCAAGAACTGCCTTGTTGGGATGGGGCAGGGCAGACACACACAGCTCAGAAAACAGCATTACAGGAGGACAGTAACCTATGCCCATCTCCTAAGTCACTCTTCTGGATACCCTTCTTGCTTTTCCCTCCCCACTGGGCTCCATAACAGCTCTTTTGGACTCCCTTTCATCCTTCAAGCCAGCAAACTTAACCAAAACAACAACATTCTTGTTTAACCTGGCAAAACCAGAGGTAAAAAGTTCTCCTTTCCAACAGCGCCTTCACTGAGATGACTCACAAACTACAACGTGTGTCACTGCTTAATAGACCTGCAAAAGGTAATTACATGATCATGCCAACAACAGATTCCTGGCATAAGGAGTCACAGCACCCCTGAGAGGTTAAAACAAAGGGATGCTTTAAAGGTGAGCAACGGCAGGCTTTAATCTTCCTTGATTTTTGTTCTCATTATGTACAAAGACTCACTGAAAAGGTCTTATTGTTTGTGGAAATAAAAAAAAGAGAGGCTCTTGCACAAAGTGCACAGTGAAGAAGGGAAGAGGAGAGGTAATCAGTCTGTCCTGTCGTGCTGATGACTAGGAGAAGAATGTGTTGTGCATCCAAGCTGTGCCAAACGGTTGATAGGCTGGAGGGGAGCGATGCCATCCAGAGGGACCTGCACAGGCTGGAGAGGTGGGCCCATGCCAACCTCATGAAGCTCAACAAGACCAAGTGCAAGGTCCTACAGCTGGGTCGGGGCAATCTCAAGAACCAATACAGGCTGGGTGAGGATTGGCTTGAGAGCAGCCCTGTGGAAAGAGACTTGGGGGTGTTGGTGGATGAGAAGCTCAACGTGAGCTGCCAGTGTGCGCTTGCAGCCCAGAGGCCAACCCTATCCTGGGCTGCAGCAAGAGAAGCAGGTGGAGGGAGGTGATTCTCCCCCTCTACTCTGCTCTCCTGAGACCCCACCTGGAATGTTGCATCCAGTTCTGGAGCCCCTATCACGAGAGGGATATGGGGGTGATGGAGCAAGTCCAGAGAAGGGCCACAAAAGCTATCAGAGGACTGGAGCATCTCTCCTACGAGGACAGACTGGAAGAGTTGGGATTGTTCAGTCTGCAGAGGAGAAGGCTCCAAGGAGACCCTACTGTGGCCTTCCAGTGTCTGAAGGGGGCTACAAGAAAGCTGGGGAGGGACTTTTTAGGAGGTCAGACAGGGATAGAACCAGGGGAAATGGGTGTAAGCTAGAGGAGGGGAGATTTAGGTTGGATATTAGCAAGAAGTTATTCCCTATGAGGGTGGTGAGACAGTGGAACAGGTTGCCCAGAGAGGTTGTGGAAGCCTCATCCCTGGAAGCTTTTAAGACAAGGCTTGATGGGGCCCTGGGCAACCTGATCTAGTGGGTGGTGTCCCTGCCAGGCAGGGAGGTTGGAACTAGATGATCTTTGAGGTCCCTTCCAACTCTGGCAATCCTATGAACCTCCGCTGTGAGGTCCTCACCAGCAGCTCTAGCTGCAAGCACAAGGACAGGGCAGAGCCCCAGATTGCTAGGTAAAGAGAGCAGGACCTTCCTGATTCAATTTCAAAAGAGGTTTTCCCTTTGCTCTTTCACTTCTGTAACCTTCCTGTTTACCTTGCAGGCTGGAGAGAACCTGAGTGGATTCACATTTTGCCTCATCCTGGCTTGAGCTGGTTCAAGATAAATGGACAACAGGAAGTTATTTCTTGCCTCTCAGCATAGCAAATGCACAAATCAGTCCTTGAGGACCCCTTAGCAACAATCAGCTTCCCTCCTGGGTAGGGCAGCATGTGCCAGGACACTGAGCTGCTCAGGGGCAACCCCTGTCCTTCCTTCCCCTCCTCCTTCTCACCTGCCACCCTCAGCCACTCCAAGCTGCCACACAAACCCCCCAAGCCCAGTTTGTCCCCAGCCTCCTGCAATCCTAGTCTCCTGCAGTACAGGAGATGGAAGGAAAACAAATGAATGGTTATGGGGAGCTAAAAAGAACATTTCAGCAACCCTGCTTTTTCCACCAGAACTAGCAACTTGGCTCAGCATGCACACCTAGGAAGCCCCAAGGGCCTCAGGAGGCATCACCAAATCCCTCAGGAAAGCCTGGATGCTTCCTGATGGCTCTGAAAGGCAGCCACAGTCCTGGACCTATGGGGAGTTGTGGGCTCTGTGAGCCCGGGCATGAGCCCAGCAGCTGCTTCCCTAAGGTGCAAAATGAGAGGTTAGTGTTTCTGGAAATCACCCAGGCAAGAGGACAGGCACAGTACAGAACATGACATTTTTGGGTACTGCTTTTTCAGATACACCCAGCTGGACTCCAACTACCATTGGTGGCTTCCTCTCCCTCCAGCAATACAGCTTTGCCCCTCACTCCCAGTGCCACTTCCCCATCCAAACCACAGCATCAACAGAGTTTATCAACCTCTGTCTGCTTCACAATTCCAGCACCTTCCTTTGGGATCAAACCCAACCTTATGGTTGGGTTCTCTTTCCTTCCCAAAATGTTTCTTCTGTGGAAGAGAGCTCATCCAGCTCTGTTTTCCTTTCTTTTATGTTCTCTACAATTGCTGACACTGAGCTGTTAATACCTCGATTACCTCTCTTTCTCCTCTGCATTTGTGGCATTATTTTATTGCTGCTGTTCCATCCCTCTGAAGCAGGTTACTTGGCATAATTTATAGCCAAGCAACCTTTCTGCTAGAAAGATGCTTCATGGGACACTTATGCACAGCACAAACAAGCTTAGAATAAGGACAAGATTAATTCATGCATAAGAGGAAGGCAGACACAGCCAGGAATAACAGCCTAGCTGCAACCACCAAGCTCTGCACTGCTGATAGCCAGAGCCTGGGAAGATCCAGCAGGCAAAGAGCAATGTCTATCCTATATCTTACAGCATTCCTTATATGATTCTGATTTAAGGCACACACCCATCCCCACATTTAAGGCACACGCCAGTCCAGCCCAGCATCCTCCACAGCCCTGGCTGGGCAGCTATTCCAGGCACAGAGCTAGAAGCAGCTTTGCTCTGATCCAAGCACTCTGCTTCACTTGTAGCCCCATCTCTCCCAAAATGACACCTCATGGCTGATTTAGCTCATACCTCTATCATGAAATTGGTCCTTTCACAGCAGTGTATGCACTTGGAGCTTGGACTTCACCATATTTGAAAACACCAGCAATCACGTCAGGACAGCTGCTAATCGGTGCCCTCCTGTCCCTCTCTCCCTCCCTCCCTGCCTCCAGGCAGGCTCTTGCACAGGTGGCACACAGCTCTTTTTACACTAGAAAACTGCCATCTGTAATTTTTAGACATCTCAAGGATGGCCGAGGACCAGCAGCACGAAACTGCCAGCAGATGTCACTCAGTCAGGGGTTTCTCCTCCGGGAAGGCTGTCTGCTGCTGCCCTGTAATTTGGCACTGCCCTCTCCACCCCATCACCACCCTCTGCATGCTCACACTGGACACCAGCAGAGACCATTTGCTTTTGAAGCCTCAGCAGCAATGAAATGAGCATTACTATTTCTGGCAGTGTCAATCTCCCTCTCTCCTCTTGCCCACTCACTTCTTCCTAACTAGTTTAATGCCATTGATTTTCCCATGCTAGCCATCCACCATCTGCTGGCAGAATCCAGAGCATCATCAAGATGTTTGAGCAAGCTGGAGCAATCCAAGATACCCTTCATGGTCCCCAGCTCCCAAAATTAATCCATCCCACCACACTGACACATCCACTGTTCCCAGGCTGGAGCTGATACACAACGTCCATACAACACTTAGGGTTTAAACCAGGTCATTTTCTGGGATTAAACCCTGCTTGTGTGTTAGCCACTGACAGAACTGCCTGTGAGGGCTCCAGCTTTCCTCCAGTACCTGTCAGTCTGTCTGAGGCTGTAGTAAAACCCTGTCACAGAATCACCATCAGGGAATACAACATTTTTGCTTCCTTGGGTTCACACACTTCCCTCTGACCACAGCAGGCCAAATAACCCCTACAAGCAGAGCCAGTAATTTGTTGCAGTTCCCTGCTGAAAAAAAGATGATGCTTAAAAGCATAGGAGTGCCCAAAAGAGATCTTCAGTCTCAGAGAACACCCAGTGTAGCCTCCATGGAGGTCAGCACTTGCAGGTGGGACTGAGGCTCTCTAGAAGAAAAAAAATCAAGGCTTCCTCTAATGCAATGGCTGTCAGGAACAAGCTTCTGGCCTCCCCCAGCTCCAAGAGCTACTTGCATGCTCTGCCCCACAGCTATCCAGCTCCATCACCCTCTGCCAAGCTCACCATTCCCTTTGCAAGTGATGCTGAGCTCATAACCTGCACCGAGGTCCAGGAAAACAGGTGAAGGCAACTGGTCTGCCTCGATCCTTTTTATTGCCTAAAGCCTCTAAGTAAAACAATACTAGCATCCCTACAGGAAGGAGGAAAGCTTTGTGTCCAGCCCTCTACTGTCCCCTCTGCCCCCTGCCCTTCTCATTCTTGGACACAACCCCTCATTGAGGAAGCACCAGCTGGTCACAAATACCCTGAAGAACTACCCAAACGGTCGGCATCCCTGTGGACCACATGCAGCCACCACCAAGGGACTGCTAGACATAACATTCAATGCAGCCTCAGCACCCAAGTTAACTCTCTGTAGAAACTTCTCAGAGGCAGTGGTTTTAGGCTCCTTCCAGCCTGTCACATTAAGGAGATCTCCAGCCAAAGTGTTGAATCACCTGCAGCCTGGTGCAGGTCATAGAATCAGAGAACGTTAGGGGTTGGAAGGGACCTAGGAAGATCATCAAGTCCAACCCCCCTGCCAGAGCAGGACACCCTAGATAAGGTCACACAGGAATGAGTCCAGGTGGACCTTGAATGTCTCCACAACCCTCCTGGGCAGCCTGTTTCAGTGGTCCAAGAGCTAGCTCAGATATCTATTCCATTGCCAAAAGCTGAGGGTCTCCCATGCGACCCCAGCAAACAGCCAGGAGCCAAGCTGACCCCTGTAGGTCAAGTTCTTTTTACCTACAGGCTTTCCCATCCAATCTGAAAATCAAAGGAGGCCATGTGAATGAGGACTGCTCCTCTAAGCACATTGCTGTGGTGCACTGCTTGGTCCAGATGGAGCCCAGCACACCTAGAGCCCAGGAAGCTGTGCTAGAGGCATAGACCCCACTGCACAGCCTTGATGGATTGCACACCAAGCAATGCATCCTCTGCAGAAACTCAAGTGCTCTCCACAGCCCCCAGGAGCTTTAACATGAGGCTGATACAGAGTGTTTCCAAAAACCCATCTGCTGCAAGACGTGGAGCACCCTGTACATACAGCCTGCTGGAAACGGCTAACAGAGCACATTCATTCCAAGCTTGCTACTCCCATATGCCAGAGGGAAAAAAAAAAGCCCAGAACCAGAGCAGTGATGATAATTTTCCAAATCTACTGTAGCAAAGGAAAGAAAAAACCCCACAAAATCCTGTAGTAGAAGCAGTCTCATGCCATCTCCCAGAAATTCCTCTCCATGCAAATGCCAAATTATTAATTCAAGAGGAAGAAGGGAAGAAAAACCCTTCCCTAACAGACTGCTCTTGTGCTCCCTTTCAAGAGGACAATACTAACCACAGTCCCTTGCTCCTGCTTTCACATTCAGCAGCTGGTTATTTAAGAAGTAAACCCCACACCTTGGGTCTGAAGTGGGGCACAGAAATACAGGCTGGCCTCATACTGTCCAGACAAAAGTGCAGCCACCGTGGTGCCACCTAAAGGGTCTTACCCAGGGCTGGCAAAAGGGACAAGGATCCACCTTAAAACCAATAGGACCTAAAGTGTTTTCACCCATCTTTGATGTTGTGCTTCACCCTGGGGACTACCACATCCCCCCCAGGCCACGTGCAGTGGTGGCTCAGATGCACTTCCAGGCCAAGTGCCTGCTCACAGCGTTCCACAATGGTGAACAAGAGGCTCAACCTACCAGCCAAGCCTGCACAGAGCTACTGATGCTCTTCAACATTCCCATGGCCATCTTGGCCCAGCCATAAATTTTCCATCCAGGAAAGCCTCAGGCAGCAAGCCTCTCACCCTAGCCAGCCTCATGGCAGCAGCACAGCCCAGGCACAGCAAGGGTGCAGAAGGAGAAAGCTTGTGGGCACTCACTTCAGGCTCTACCACCTACTTATCCTGCAGCTCCTGCCATGGCTCACCCAATCCTCCTGGTGTCCTGGGACCCTTCATCAGCCATTATGCCAGAACCAATTAACCTCCTCTGTATCCAAAGCAATCCTTGTTAAAAATAGGCTCTATCCATCACACTCCCACCTCGTATGGGTATCATCACCTTGGCCCTAGCAGACTTCCTAAGGTATCTAACACCAGAGGCATGTGACCAACACCTTGCCCTGCACCAGGGAGGGAGACAGCCCCTGGCAGCATAGGCAGGCATGAGTGGGTGGATGAGCTTCATCATTTTGGCTGGAGTGAGCTCTCCCTCCTCTTCCTCATGGGGTTTCTCCATGTATCTCACTCACCTTACTGGCATGAAATCATAACACTTGGAAAAGACCTCTGAGGTCAGAGTCCAATTGTCCACTTAACACTACCATGCCCCCACTAAACCACTCTCCTGTCCTGGGAGAAGGTCATAGTGGTGTCCCTCACCACCCTGCTCCTCCAAGCTAGTCTAGCTCTGGTACAGGGGTGCTCTGAACAATGCTCAGCCCCCAGGTCCCTCCATGGAGCTGGGGACAAGCTGCTATCCTCTCTTCACTGCAGTGTGCCCAAGAGATCCTGCAAATCTAATGAGGTTTTGATTATTTCTGAAAACTCTAGGGTCTGAAGGCAGGAAATAAGGAAAATTCAGTGAGCTTTGAAAGAAGGGCTGGCCCAGCCCCACACAACCCACTATGGAGGTGCAATCCTGCCTCAGCACTAGATGAGCAGTGGTATTTGACAACCCCCAAAGCAGCCCCAGCCACTGAGGTCTCAAGAAAAAAAAAAATATATATATATATATATACACACACCAAGGAAGATACTGATTTACTGAAAAGAGTCCAGAAAACAAGCATGATCTGGAAAATCATGAGTTTGGAGAAAAGATGGGAAGTGCAGTTGTTTGGCACCAAGAAGATGAGAAGGAGGTAACAGCATCCTCAACCACATCAAGCATCACTGAGAGACCACCAGAATAAGCTGCTCCCCAGTCAGAACAGGGGAACTTGTGGTCCCTTCCAGTCATCCCTCCTCTACCTCTTCAGCTCCAAAGTTTCAGAAAACAGAGACAGACCTGAAAATGTGAAAACCAAATGTGCCCATGGTCTTTAGCTCTACTTTTTTTTTTAGAGCAGAAAGCACAGTTTTTACATGTTTCTATCTCCCAATGCAATGTTTGCATCTCCCTGGCTGGAGGAAACAGCAGGGGACAGCAGCCCAGAGCCTGCAGCAGTCAAGCCTCCAATCCTCAAAATTAGAGCTAAAAAAAGGCAAAACCACCAGACACACCAGGAGAAAAGAGGCTAAAATCCAAGCAAAGACATCTCATGCAGCCAGCACGCAAGGAGACCTTTTCAAGCCACTCATAGCCCCAAGCCCATTGGAAGCACATTAAACATTGAGACAGCTTTTATATATTGTGCTGGGAACCACACAAGGCCTGAGGGAGGTTATTTGTTTTCTCTTCCCAGTGATGCACAGCACTAGGCACTGGCAGTCGGGTGATTTAATGGCAGCAGTGCAGGATGTGCACAAAGGCAGCAGCATCACACAGGCAGCACCTGTTTCTGTTGACTGCATCCACCTGGTCCAGCCTCAGTCAGATGAGCCCCATGTTGAGGGAGAGGATGAGAAAGTCAACACTCAGAAGATCTTCCTCCCTCAGTCCTCATTTTTACACAGCCATCCAGCTGAGACCTCCATCTGTGCTTCTGAACCAAGGTTCCTTCCCGACTCACCACGCCAGTGTGAGTTAGACCACCACAGCTAAGCAGCTTCACTTGGGCAGAGGTAAGCATTTCTCAATGCAATCCCATAAAACAATGTCAATATTACAGAACCATGCCATCATTATGGTTGGAAAAAACCTCTGAGATCACAGAGTGCAACTCTCCACCCAACACTATCATGCTCACCTTTAAACCATGTCCCCAAGCACATACTGATGTGCTACAAGAGCATGAGCTGGGGTGATCCCTTCCTAGTGCAGAGCTCATGTATTCTAATAGCAAGAATCCTGTATCACCTGGAAGGGAGAACTGCCAAGCCTCAGTCCTCACTCTGTAGCTCCAGGAACCACATTTGACTTATTTGCCAAGTCTGGTCTCCTCTAATATAAAAAAAAAACCCTGAATTATTAAGGGAATTGATGAATAACAGAGTGGGATGAAAACATCATAAGTTACTCTCTAATATCTGTTCAACTTGAGTTTTTTAAAGCATTTAAATCCTCATTTTGACATGCTGCTGGCTCCTGCTGCAGGAAGCTCCAATCACAGCATAAGCCTTTTATTAATAAAATACATATTTGATCCAACAGAGCAGCTTCAGCCTTTCTTCTTGTTGCCACCCCCCAGGTCTCCTGCAGGTAGGATACTCCTCTGAAGATGAGAGGGCTAGAATATCACACGTGCACACACATGCTTTCCTTTCTCCCTCTCTTCCAGGCATGAAGAAACAAGTAGCCATGCCCCAGAGCCCCCTCCCTGTCCATGTCCCACCCTGACAGGAGGAGCTCAGCACTGCTGAGACCTGACCCCCCCTCCCTCCCCTTCTTGCTTTGGTGCAGAAGCGATAGTGTTCATCAGCCCCAGGAACTGTCCCCATCCTGGGCACCCTGCATGCCACTCCCCAGGGCATGCAGCACCCCAGCACCACACACACCCCTCACAGTTACAGATCCAGTGCATACAAAGGTCCATCTTTACAAAAGCAGCTGGTGGCACCATCAAGATGCTCAGGTTAAAGCATCACACTCTCTTCCCTCACCTTCACACATGGAAGAAGCTACTTTAGGAGCTCCACAGTGGAGGAGCTCCCCATCACCTCTTCCCGAAAGCCTGAGCCAAGAAACTCATGTGTTTGGACATGCAGAGACTGTGGCAGAAGCTCTGCTGGGACCAGTGCCCTAGCCACCCACTGGGTCTCCAGGAGCTGCTCCACAGCCCCTGGCAGCAGTTCATTGGTTTGGACTTGATGATCTCAAAGGTCTTTTCCTACCTAAATGATTCTACAACTGTTTCACACCAGGAAAAGCATCCATGCCTGAAGGGCTGGCTTCCTGGGGTGAGCTGCACAGGATGGATGATGGCAGCAGAAGAATATCATCACGTACCAGAGCTTTGCAGAATGATAAACAAAGAGAACAGCCTTTGAGGAAGAGGTTGGGATAATTAAAACATTCATCCAGGTTGCACCTTTTGCTCCAAGCGAGCTTGAGTCACCCAGAAATCCCAACGATGGATAGAGGCGACTCTGAACCACAGCCCCATCTCAGGGGACACCAAAATCCTCTCCACCACCCCAGCAGCCCTCCCTGGGACAAAAGCTGGAAAAGCCACCTTCCTCCAGAGGGAATCACAGGGAAAATAAGCTCCAGCTCCCAAGGAGCAGAAAGAAAACTAACTACCTGAAATAACAAGTAGGAAACAGGTGACAGCTTCGAGACTAATAAACCCTTCCCAGCAACACTAACAGCCTTCTGCATGAGCAAAAGAGAGAAAGTGACTAAAACAAAGTCACGACAACCACGAGGAAGACTGAGTAAGTTTTGGCAGCTGGCTGGAAACAGGCACTGGAAAAGAAAAGAGGCAGAGCAGGCTGCAGCATCCCCACTGCCCAGCTCCATCCTGGCCATACAACACTGGGAGAAGAGCAACACCTCTCCAAAGGTCCTGCCTGAGAGCAGGGACTAAGGCTAACATTTGTGCTTTGCTATAACTCATTGGGAGAGGAGTAGAATCCTGCAGAGAGAGGAACTCTCCCTCCCGGACCTTTAATAGCACATGCAAGAGCTGACAGCAAAGGGTGCAGGGGGGGAGCTGTTCACAGGGCAGGAAAGACCTGTGAGCAAAGAAAGTGTCAGCTCCAAAAGATGCTGGGGAGGGGGGGGGAGGGGAAGTGCCAAGATAAGTGGTGGTAGTGGAATCATCTGTAGCTAGTAGAAACTATCTACTCCAACACAGCAGACATGTCTCATTTTTTCTATTTTGCTTTTTGTATTACAACCACCAGAAGAAGAACATCACCAGGTTTAAGAAACAGCTTTCAAACCTCAAGCCTTCAAACCTTCAACCCCTTATTCCATCATGCAACATCAAATTCAGATGTTTTCCAAGCTTCTACCCTCTCCTAACTCCTCTTTCTGGTTCTCATGAATTTGCCTGGTGCAAGCCAGCTTCACTCCATAAAAGCATTTCAACCACAACCAAACTGCTCTCCCCAAGGCTGGGGAAAACCCCTGTGCATGGCCACCAGACCCCACTGCAATGCACTGCTCCAACATGCAGGATGCTTGTTGACTCCCCAAGCCACACAACTGTACTGTGAAGAGCCAATTTCCTCCTTTCCTTGCTCAGCACCACCCCAACACATGAAAAGGTGTTTGAGGGCATCCCTCATCCACATCTGACAGAAGGCTAGGGTTAGGGCATAGGGTGCAAGTCTGACAGCTTTCTAGGCTGGGTCTGAAGCACGTTGTGCCTCATCTCTACCTCCTTCCAGAGAGGTAAGAAAGTGAACCCAGAGGCTGCAATACTCTACTGCCAGGCCCAGCTTCCCACAGTTTCTGGGCCCCATAAGCACAGGGTCACTGCAGCCATCCAGCCCCAGAGCAGCTGGGGATAGAGAAGGGCTGACATCTCACACATTCCTGCTGCCTTTACATCCCAACATGGAATATCCCAGCTGCCACAGGGAGCAGAAGGCCTGCACTCCTCCTCTCTTCCAACCCACTCACGCTGCATCCCTGACTGCACCCAACTGTTCAAGCTCACATTGCCGGTGGAGCAGGCAGCGTCCAGCATAGAGACAACAAACCTGGAGCAGCCTCCACAAGGAAGCACAAGCTGAAGATGGAGCAGGGAGCCAGCAATGCAAAGCAAAGAGGATCAGGAGAAAGGTGCACAAAGGATTCCTAAATCCCCATGTAGATGGGAAAAGCCACATGAGCATCATCTCGCCAGAGGATGCTGGTGAAAGCATTGGCCACCATGCATTGGCACAGAGCAGGAGATCACCCCAGTCCCTCTCCTCCTCCTCCCAGGAATCTGGCAGTCTGGAAAAACCTGCCCAGCCTTTGCATTTTGCAAACCTCAGCTCTAAAAATAACCCCCCAGTGCAAGTGACACATTTTGAGCAGAGCTGGCGAGCGGCAGCCCACAGAACCAGACTCAGCACCAGCAGAGATGTGTTTTGTAAACAAGTTTTTTTTAAGGTTCCTTAGTAAGCTGCTGATCCAGCAGCCAAAGCCATTGACTGAGGTGGCAGAAATGAAAGGGAGACACAACTAAAGGAAAAAAAATTCTTCAGAGGAGTGTGGGATGGGGAAAACTCAGGGGCTGGACCCCCATTTCCCTACATGTCCCTCATGCCTTAACTCACACTTTAAGGTGGAGTTTCTCACCCCATACCATGCCTCAGGAACGGTCCTAGCACCTAGGTCCCCCTCACCAGCTGCCTCCAGAGAGCAAAGACCCTACTTATCCAGAAAGCAGAGTAGCAGCAATGGTCAGACAGTCCAGCCCACTGCCAGGGGGGCTGTGCACTATCTCCCACCCCAAACGCCTGTGTGAGAAGGGTACAATCCTGCCCCAGCCTCTCCCCAAGGGCTGACATGATGGGCAGAGAAGGAGGAAGAATCACCATTAGCCAGCATCTTGAACAACTCCCATTGGTAACAACCTGATTTTCTCAAGCACAGCCAGCACACGAGGTTTCAATGAAAACTCACCACACAACCAACCATCTTTGAAGTAGCCACCCTGGCCCACCACAGAGCTCATCGAGGTCATGGAAACACATAGCAGAGGTGGTCCTTTCCTTGGAGAATCCAATTTAATTAATTTTAAATTAAGTCTTACTTCCCAGCCCTGCTTGGGAAGCCTCAGCAAGTGCATGCCAGCCTTGCAGAGCAGATGTCGTAAGGCTGGAGGGAGGGGCTTGCATTTTTCCCCACTCGCTGTAGGGATTGGATCCAGGCACAGACTGGAGCTGGGGTTTCTGTCTGGAGCTGTGCCCATGTGATGGGGAGGGTGGCATTGGAACAGGCTCCCTGATTTCAGGGGGCAGGCTCACTTTGCCCTCAGGAAGAAGCACACCTCCAGGACTCTTTGCTAACAGTGCCAGGTTGCACAGAGCCCTTCATCCTCCAGCATCCACCCCTAAAAATCACACATGATGCCTCAAGGATGAGCCCACATCAAACAAGCTGCCAAGCACAGACCAGTTTCATAAAAGCACTTGTACTGGTTCCAGTTGGAGGGCACAAAGCAAACACTCCTTGCTGCACCCCAGAAAACAAGGGGTTAAAGCCCACCTTCTGCCTGCAGCTTGGAAAAACAAGGCAGGGGAAACACAAATGCTTTGCTGAATCAGAAAGCATCATAAAAATATTAGCCATAGCTTAATTGGCCCTCTCCAGAGATTTGCTTGCAGGGACAAGGCTCACCACTGCCTAGCCCCACCACCACCTCCCTACTTTAAGGCACCTTTCCAGCTGCTTTGGTGCTTATTTATTAGGCAGGGTCCTCAAGGGAATTGCCAGAGGAGATGGAACTCGAGCCCTTCCACAGGGAGTTTGGCAGCTTTGAGCTTTCTACTGCCTGGCAAAGTGAGGGGAGCAGTGCTGGAGGGAGCAGAGATGAGGATCCAGCATTTCAAGCATCCTGCCCATCCATCAGATGGGTGCTTTACACCAGTTTTTAACAGGATCCCCCAATTCTATGCTTGTAAAAGGCAAATAAAGAGTATTTTGGTACCAAAGAAATAGAAGAACAACAAACCCAAGATTGTTTGGGAAGTGTGGATGCTTATGGATGGTGAGCAGGGCAGCTGGGCTCTGCACCCCTGCGAGGAGTCAGTATCTAAACAAGGCATCACAGGCACCAAAACCACTGCCTAGGAAACCCAGTATTTGATTTAAACCCACAAGAGGTGGTCTCTGAAGCAAGGGACATGTAACCCAGCATGGAGAGAGCTGTAGATAAGACCTTTATGTGCTGAAATGGAGGAAAACGTTTTTACAATGAGACTGGTGTGGCACCGACACAGGTTGCCCAGAGGTGGTAGATGTCCCAACCCTGGAAACATCCCAGATCAGGTTGTTTGAGGCTCTGAGGAACCTGATCTAGTTGAAGGTGTCCCTGCTCACTGCATAGATGCTGGACTAGACTTTCAAAAGTCCCTTCCAACTCTAACCATTCTATGACAAAACATCCCTTATGAGATGAAAACTAACACAGGAGCAGGGCAGAGTTGAAGAGGTTTTGGGAAGAACTCCCCAGTAAAACACAGGAGGGACACAAGCCCCTCTTTTTGCAGATGCCACATCTCAGCATTGCAGGGGATTGTGGACTAATCGATGCCAGGAATCTAATCTGCTGCTCAGAGCAAAATCAGGATGAAGCCAGAGATACCAAAAAGGGAGAAATGTCAAAGCTTTTGCCCCCAAGCCCCCAACATCCTGCCTGCCTTGCTCATTTCTCAGCCTGATACAGAGCCCAGCAGCCTCTCCTTAGGCACAGCTGTGAGGAATGGTATATTTTGACATCCCTGAAATACTCCAGCACTTCTTTTTAGCCGCGGGGAGCAGGAAGGAAGGAGGGGACATGCTGGTAGGGAGCTGGCACCAGGAGGGAGGGGCAGGAAGAACTGTTGCAAAAGCAGCAGGCAAAGATAAAGCAAAGCAGCATGGAAAAGATGTGGGAGATGGCCGAGGGGTGGGCTGGGACCTGGAAGGCACCTCGGGAACCTGTCTGATCTGCTCCCTGCTCCTCATCTGTACTTTCCTTAGAGCTCTGCAGACGTGCAAGGCACTGGATTTATTTAATATCCCTTCCCTAATTTTAGCCCTGCTTGAGTGGGAACACAAGGATGCTCTGCTAATTCCTTGTACCTGGGGTGGGGGGAGAAGCAGGATCACCCCGATCCCCTGCCCAGGCAGGCAGGAGAAGGCAGTGCCCCGCTTCCTCCTCCAGCTCCACACCCCACCCCCCCCTCCCCCGCTTTGGGCTTTCTCCAGCAGAGCCAGAGAGGCGACAGACTGCGATCCCTGGGGAAGTTAATTAACAAGCATCTTCCCCTTGTCAGAACAGTCACCTCCGGCCCCAGGGGGTCAGCAGAGACACAGCCCCAGCCTCTGGCAGAGGAGCAAAGAGCATCCCAAGCCACCAGCTGAGCTGCTGGCCATCACCATCTGCCAGCCAGCAGATGAGGAGCATCCAAAGCCATGGGGGGAGGATCTGGCCTTTTTTCTGACAGTTCTTGCTCACTGCCAGCCGCTCCCACTGGGGCTCACATGGTCCTGCTGCACCCCAGTAGGCTGGGGTTTGAGGGAAGAGCTTGGATGTGGCTTCAGATCTTCACATGTGGTACCCAGAGAGACAGAGGAGGAAAGTGAAACAGCCTTGGGAAAAGTGTCCCAAAACATGCCCTGCCCTGAGGGAAGAGCCAAGAGTTGGCTCAGCACACTGCCAGACTCACCTCAGTCTAGCAAGCACAAATGCAGAAGAGCCATCCTCCAGGCTGCATCACCTCAGTGTCCACCCATCCACTTCAGCCCTGAGCATCCTCAGTGTCATCCATGGAACAACACAACCACAGGATGCAGAAAGTTAGCAGAAACTCTAGCTGCCACCATCAAGGTGCCATTCACAGAAGTTTTCTTGGGTCACTGTGAGGAAGAAGTTCTGTGGCAGCAGTAGTGGCAATAGGGGAGACATGGAGGGATTGTTTTCTCTGTTCAGCTGTCAGTAAAGTCATCATCAGTGTGGCTCTGTGTGAGTGATTCACACCAGTGTATGAAAAACCTGTGACTCATGCACTGGATGCAGTGGGTGGGTGCATTGACTCAACCACACCGGGGATGGGGCATAGGGGCCTGCAGCTTCAGGGCCATAGGGATAGTCCTGTTCACAGGGGGTCAAAGACACCACCAGCCAGAAGATCCTTCCACATGCTTAGACCATCAGTGCCCCCAGCAGTAGAGGGAGACCCCACACCTCAGCATCAACCTCTTACCTGTACAGAATAGATGCCAAGGTACAACAGGGGTGGGTCGTGCTCTCACTTGGCCCTGTTTACTAGGGAAAGTTTTACTCTGCCCTGTGTGATAGAAGAAGAGGAGGAAATCCACAGGCACTCAAGAAATTCAAATACCTCTCAAATTACAGTGAACAAACTTTCCAAGTACTCCAGGACCACTGGGGAGTGAGGAAACTCAGCCAGGAAGAAGCAGAGACCAGAGGTAAGCTCAGTGCCCGCTGCCACAACCGTCTCCACCCCCCCCCAACCTTTAAGCACGCATCCCACTAGTGCCGAGACCTGCCCTCTGGCTCTGCCATGCTACTGGAAAGTCATGTGGTAGAGAAACCCCACAAAAGCCAACTGGAGGGACCCCAGTCCTCAGTTCCCTGACACCCCACTGCTGCTGTGTGCCAGCAACGCTGCACGAATATTTCTGGTAGAGGGAGCTGAAGAGGACCCCTCCAAAAAGGCAATTCCATGTGGGTGGTGCTTGGTTTCTAATTATTCAATGAGTGGTAGCTATGCTCTGGTCTTGCCAAGGATGCCAGCAAGCAGCTGCAGCTGAGCTGAGGCTTGGAACACATCTCATCTAGCTGACAGTACTTTCTGTAACGCTGTGCCTCATCTGCCAAACAGCCCCAGCCACGGATCTGGACCAGCCAAGAGTGACACCACATCCCACGGCATCCTGAGTCCAGACCTCCCCATCTGCAGCACAGACCAAGCCTGACCTCATATCAGTACTAAGAGCAGGTGATCACCCACCCAGGTGGGCAGGCAGCCCATAGGGGAAGTCAGGGTGGTCCAGAGTACAAGAAGCACTTGTCTGCTCAGGATCATGGGGGAGAGTTATCCTTGGCCCTGCTCCAGTCATGCAGAGAGACAGCAGGAGCCAGGAGCACAGGCTCTGCGATGCAAGAGCAGCCAGGGGAGCTCTGGGAATAGGGCAAACAAACCCTGCTATTGGGGATCACTCATTCATGACTGCCATTAGCAACACCCAGGCAAGGACCAAACTTAGGAGCGTTACCCAGACACACCAAGAGCGAAGACTGGATGCAGGGAGACAAAACAAAACACTGGCTGCCCAGGGCAGGCTGTGGGGCCACTCATGCAGCCAGGAAGGAGAGGAGAACCTGTGCATTTGGGAGGGGGCCTTGGGCTGGCAAAGGGGGACTGGGGTTCAACCATCCCATTGCTGAACACCACTTTGGTCCCTGCACACACCAGCAAGGGATCACCAGGTTGCTCAAAGCTCTCAGGTGCCCGAGCCTGGGGAAGAGAGGGAGGTTACACACCAGAGCTGGCTGCACCCACCACACCTGGGGCATGAAGCAGAGCGTCCCCCAAGCACAGACACTCCTGAGACACAGTCACACCCCTCCAGCTCTCTCCCGAGGGCAGCAGAACCCCCACACACTTTGCAGCCCAGCTCGACCCCGGAGCCAGAGCACTGTCACGCTGCCCAGGACACCCCCTCCCCTCCAAAGCCCCCCTTCCCCAGCCAGCAAACCACCTTAAGCAGAGCGCTGAGGCTCTTGCCGCTCTTAGGCCACCTTAATAAAAACTTTGTCGGAGCAGAGCTGCTTTCCCAGGCACAGCCGAGCCCCAGCCGCCCAGAAACCCCCGGGAAGGAGCAAAGCGGGGAGTCCAGTTTCAACGCTCGGGGTGCCCTCCCAAAACGTAGCTCCATTCTCCCGAGAGGGGAGGAGAGCTTTCCCTTGGGGTCGTCCCCCCGCAAGCCCCCCGAGATCATAGCTCACCTCTCTCCGGTACCTGTTGCCAGCTCCTTCCCCACCCCTCCGCGTTCTCCTTCGCAAGGTGCGCCCGGAGCTCAGCGCATCCCCAGCGGCCAGGATGGAGACAAAGCCGCCGGAGAAGGGAGGGATGGAGGTGTCCACCGAGACCCAAACGGTCAAAGAGAGGAGGAGGATGGAGACAGCCCTAGCTGATGGGGGAATGCCAGACCCCAACAGGTAGCAGCGGGGGTGGGGGGAGACGGGACACACGACACACATGATGTCCCCACGGCGACAGCGTTTGGTGACTTTGGGAGAGCGAGGGGGAGGTCCCCAGGGCCACCCACCATCCCCAGCAGCTCCCAGCCACTGCTTACCTGGACATAGAGGCATGGTTCCTGCGAGGAGAGCTGGGCGAGGTCGGGATCTTATTCCAGACACATTATTTGTAATAGAAAAGGAGGAGAAGAGCCGAGAGGAGGGGGGGAGGAAGGGTGAAGGAGGGAGGGAGAGACAAGAGAAGGAAGGAATGCGAGACGAAAGGGGGAGGAGGGATAGAACAAAAAAAGGAGAGGGGGGAAGGAGAAAATAGAGACAGTTAAAATCTGTCTCCTGCCCACACAGTGGGAAAAAATTTCTGACAATCGGAGAAAGGGAACCCGCACATATACCAGAGGGGGCAGACGGGGGATAACAAAGGAGCGGCGGAGCTGAGCTCCACCGAAACAGAGCAGGAACTGTCCGGACACACCCCCCTTGCACACCCTCACCCCCACCTTGCACACACACCAGGAGTAAGGACAGGGTGCACAGTCAAGCAAACAACCCACCCAGGCCAGCTTGATCAGCCTGTTGTCAGCCAGCCACCCACCCAGCAGCAGCACCCACAAACCTGCACTTCAGTTGCTTCAGCAGGTTTGGCTTGACCACCTCGGCCCAACGCTAGGGCTGGGAACTGGTGACAAAGGAGCAAACCCCGTGTTGCCCTGCTAACCAGCGTGGGTGCTCCTCAACCCCTCTTTGCAACCCCTTTCTGCATATACCTTGCTTCCTGGGCATGGAGACATCCACAGTCTTTCCACAGAAAGAAAACATCAGTCTTCCAGCCACCACATCTCCATGCAAAATATAGCCCTGCATCCCCTACCCTTAACTGGCAGGCAAAGCAAGGGCAGCTGTCGGGTTAAGGATCACAGAGGTGTATGGCACTCCAGATCAGCTAGAGATTTACCCCACAGCATCTGAGGGTTGAGGGTGGGAAGGGGTTGCATTCAGGGCCTCTTCTTAAATCATGTTTGCAGCCCATTTTGCAGAGGTGCATCCCTACTGCTTCTGCCCGAGCTCCATTTCACCTTCCCAGGCAGCCTGAGCAGCATCCATGGACAACTGGACCTGAAGGTATAGGAGCTAGAGGCAGCAAAGCCCCTTTGCATTTCAGTCAAGGAGATCCATAGCACTGTCACAGCTGCCCAGTGATGCTGCCAAGGGGCTGCTGGACTAAGACAGCAAACAGGTCTTTATATTCCCCTTTAGCATGTGCAGGGAGAAGTCCTAGCATGACATGGTTTAGCACTAGCCAACCTGGTTTGCACAGGAGTCCCCAAAAGCTTCTCGTGGCCAAGGCTCTCAGAGAAGCCAGCAAAGGGACTGTTTGGGTGGGACCCTATACCCCATTGCCCTTCCAACTCCTCCCTTTCCTTCTATCAGCATCTCAGCAAACCTGTGCTTCCTGGCAGTGCCCAGGAGCGTCCTGGACTTCAGAAGCTTCCAGGGCTGGATGCTGGCAGTGTTGCTAACACTGTCCCAGAGTTTCCCCTGTCCTTATGCTTGCACTGAGCCCCAGCATGTGCTGTTGTATGGCACACAACCCTTGTCCCAGCATGTATCTCACCAGTGTGTGGCAGCCACAGGTGGCACCATATGTGCATGTCACCCTAGAAAACCAGAGCACCAGGCTGTTTGTGGGCAGGTTATGTTAATATTTTTGCTTTAGCAAGGTTTTGTGTGGCTCTGGACTGCCTTACTGGCATGTCCAGGGCTGTGGAAGCAGCAAAGCTGGGCACCCAGCCACCTCTTCACAGGGATGCCCTCTTGTGCCACCTGTCCTGGGTGCTGTCTCTTTAAAACCTTCATCCTTAAATCTGAATGAAGCTAAGGGAAGAAAATCCTGGAGACTAGTGCTTCATTTAAACATCTCACTCAGTGTTCCCATTCATTCACACCCAGTGAGCATGCTCCTGCCCTGGCACACAAGTTCTGCCTGCACTTTGGGGATGGGGCACAAAGAAGACCTGCAAATATCCATCCTCTTTGGGATGCGTAGACATCCCTCACCCAATCCTTCAACCAACTTCCAGGACACTGCATACCAAAATCCCAAATCCAGCCTGAGCAAAACCATCCTAGTATGTGCAGAAGGGGGAAAAAAAAGGTGCCAGAGGGATGCCCACACACATCAGCAACCCCATTCCTCACCATTTCTCCTATGTTATTGCTACCAGCTGGTACAGGTAGGGATGCAAATGAACCCTATAAGGGTGCATCCCTCTGGTCCCCCAGAGACGTGGGTTTGACACCCTCTTGCCCACGGGCCCCAAATTCTGCCCTGCACAGCCTTCCTGCAACTCAGAGAACCCCAGCATGGCAGCAAGCCTGAGCACACAGAGACAGCCTTCTCAGTTAAATATTCATATAAATATATGCTGTTACTTGGGGACTGGTGATGCCTTGGATTCAGACGTCTCCATGGTTACCTGCTCATGGTGGGACCTGGGGGTAATTGAACCCTAGGGGTTCACCATTCGCCACCCATCTCCCTCTCCCCATCCCCACAGTTCTGCACAGCCCTTCCACCTTCCCAGGCAAGCGCTGTGCTCCCAGCTCCCAAGCTGAGTGTGGCAGGAGGGGGAAAAAAAAGCAAGGCTCTCCCCAAGAACTCATTAGGGGAATCTTCTGTCAGCTCCGTGGGTGATTAGACACAAATGCAGATCAGCTTCCCGATCCTGAAAGGAAAAGACGATCCCGATCGGCACGGAGACAGAGCCGAGCGCCTCCTCCCACCACCCCGCTAGGCAGGATTGAAAGATGGAGAGACGGCATCAGGAGCAGCGCTGACATCCCAGCGCCGAGCTGCTGTCGTCTCAGAGGATGAGAGACAGTGGCACCCACTCCCTGGTGACTCCCCCACGAGCTTACCCACTCACAGGAGTCTTCCTCAACAGTGCAAGCATGCCAAGGCAAGGTGACCACCCAGACTACAGGTTAGCAGTCCCTAGGGAGCACCCAGACTACAGGTTAGCAGTCCCTAGAGTACAAAAACACACAACCAAAAACCACAACTGCAAAGCCCAGCTAGACAGAAATTAGCATCTTCTACATCCAGGAGCATCCAACTGCTCAACCCTGAAGCCTCCAGAGACAACTGAGTCCATGGCCTAAACCCAAGACCATTTCATTAGCAGACACTACCTGGCCTCTATTTTCACTGCTCACTTGCTAAGCTCTCATTCCCACATAACAGCACTGTGTAGAATTACCCCAGGGACCTCCAGCTTTTTAATCCTGCTTTCCTTCCCTGTAACACAAAAACCTAAGTAGCTTTTCTCCTCCTCCTTCCCTTATGTACAGCCACAAACACTTCAGATGTGGACTGATAGGAGACAGTTTGGAAGACATACAAAGGGCAGCAAATACAAGCTGTTGGATTTGTCTGCTCTGGAAACCAGAAGAGACATGATAGAAGTCCTCAATTATGTGAAAATGGTGTTACAAAGGGTGCAGGAATAAGTTGTGCTGCATGCCCATGGGGAACAGGTCAAGAAGTAAGGGGCAGTAAATTGTAGATTAGACACTAGGAGAGAAAAGAAATTTAGCAGCAAAGATTAGTTAAGCTTTAGGATAGACAGCTGGGGACTGCTGGGATTTGAGAGCAGGTCAGACAAACCCTCATGAGGAATGGTGTGGCAAAGCAGCTCTCCTCTGAGATCAGGGAATGGACTGGAGCCTCTTTGCAAGGTAAGCTCCTGCCCTGGGTTTTTAGCACTTAGTGGTTTGTTCAGGCTAGCTTTGTCCTGGTTTCTGCCCAGCAGGAGAGGACAAGCACCTTCTTTTGGGGTGGTTGTGGTGGGTTAACCCAGCAAACCTTGCTCTCCTAGGGAGAGGAGGTTACAATTGCCACAGGGAAGAGAAGCTGGGTAAGGTTGCTGCATCACTTCCATGGCTGACAAACTCTCAGAAACCTCTAAAACTGCTTCAGGGTGCAAAAATCACCATCCAGTAAATGCTCATTTCTACCTCAATGTCCCCATTAAGGTTTGTTTCCCCAGGACCTGTATATGCCAAAATACATGCTTCTGTAACATTTTAATATTACTAATAACTAATAACAATAGGAAAGCCCATGAAACTTGAAATATCTTTAATGATATTTATCTCTCACAATAATATGAACACTGTAACAAGGACAAAGGGGAAAAAATCAGGCTAAAACATCAGATGTTTATGTAAAGTGAGGCTAAACTTTACCAAAGTAGGAATTTTCCATAAACCAGACAGTCTTCCCTGAAAAAAAAAAAAAGGAAACCAACCACCTCTTCAGTAACAGAAACTTAAGAGACTGTGCTGCAAGAGAAAAATAAAAATGTGCAGTGGGAGGCAGACAAAAGCATGGATCTCTCCCATTTAGGACCACATTTCTGGCTAGCTCAATCCCAAGGAACCTCCACCCTGAATGGGATGACCAAGAAACACTAAATTTGTCTTCTGTTAAAAAAAAGAAAAAAATCAATCAAACAAAACAAAAAATACCCTAAAACCAAACCCCAACAATCTCATTCATCCTATTGCAAGGAAAAAACAGGAGCAAATTCCATCCCCTGGGATGCTCTAGCCAATTTTTGTCTATTAGGTTAATGAGCACAGGTGGCAGTCCCAGCCTGTCACTGGGAAGGCAGAGGAGATGTCTTTGCCCTGCCTGCTGCTCCACCTCAGCCCTGTAGTTTATGTTCCAGTTACAAAAGAAATGCTGCTCTCCATTTCCAAGCTCCCATCTTTCAGCTCAAGCATATATTTTCCTGGCACTTGTTCTGCTTCAGTACCCAGGGTATAGCTACACCTCTTGTGTTTAAAATGTATCTGCCATCTGGAAAGCCCACAGAGACCCATACCCTTGCTCTGCTCCTCTCAGACTGCAGGCACTGGGATTTATGCACACAAATATTTTTATCCACATTTTTCCCCCCCCTCCCTCCCTCATGTCTGAGCTGTTTGACTAAAATCTGAGCCGTTTCTCAGGGTCTGTCTCAGCCCAGTCAACACGGAGGGAACCGGTGCCAAACACCCATTTCTTTCTGATCTGATTTGTTTGTTTTCCTGCCTTTCCAGTTTGGGGTTTTTGACAGGGAGCCATCTGAAACCAACTGCTCATTGTTTACTGGGAAACCTGCGGCTGCCTTTTAGTCATTTCATATGCAAAAAGACCCAAGGATACAATGGAAAAATCAATTAGCTCCTTGCAATAGGCTGTGTTTGCAAAGCTCTTTGGTGTCCACACACAGGGGGAGTCAACCCAAGCAAGAGCCCTGGAGGGTCGTTGCTGGACCAGAGCAAGGATGCTCCTGCAGAGCTACCTCCTCACCTGCTCCCACAGCTTATGCTTACAGCACCACCCCAGCTGAGGTACCTCCCCAGATCCACCCCTGCTCTGCACCCAAAATCTGCAGCTGATGAGAAGAATTTGGAGAGGCACAACAGGGCTAGCATCTCTGGGTAAGCAGCCCAGCACCACTGCCCCTGAGTCCATCACCTGGATGGCATCTTCCCATCTCCTCTAAAGAAGATGCCATCCTCCTTTACACTTGGGCAAGATGTGAAGTCCTCATCCTAGGGTTCCTACAAGCATTGAAGAGCCAGAGATCAGGTCACTTCCAGTGGCAGCTCAACTATATCAGCCTGTGGGAACCTTTTCCCAAAAAAACCCTTTAATCCTGATTTGAATTAGCTCCAAGCTAACTTCTTAGCATCTCTCTGACAGCAGAACAGAACTGGGTGTCTTATCCCAATAGAATCAAGAAACATTAAGCAAAGTCCCTCAACATCCATTGGCTGCTCCTCCTTAGCCTCAGGGCTCACCAGGGTGGGTTTCAGCCAGGGCTTGGTGGATCTTCCAAAGCAGCTCCCACTCCTTTCCAGGCCAGTGCTTCCCTGCCCTGAGTACTGCACAGAAAAGGGGTTCAGGTCACTGAGCATTCAGCAGCAGCATTTTGGTCTCCTGTTCTCTTCATTACACACCTCTACTCCACCACTTGTAGACCTCCACTAGCAGCTTTTGTTGTCTTTGACATAGCTGAAAATATTATTAACCAGCACAGCTTAGGGCTGAGCCTGAGATGCCTCTAGAAACAGACACCTCCTACTGCTTCTCTATTTACAGTAACACTGAAGTGGACCAGAGAACTTTTTACCCACTTCAGGTTCTTCTAATATGACTCCTCTCCTAGTCAAGTACAACTCCTAAATCATTGCTTTTAAGTAATGTCTTTATGATGTTATGAACAACACCACGTTAGCCCATCATGGTCCATTTTCTATGGCCACTTGTTGACTGAAGCAAGTGACAGCTTCCTTCAGACCATGGGCAAGATAAAACTCATAACAGTCAGTGTTTCTTCAACCAAGTTCAGATATCAGGAGGTTGAAACATGCCCTAGTCACCTAAGGGTGATGGTGCATAAGGCAAGTATTGCAATCCACGCTCTCACCAAATTTTGCCATGTCAACCACCACTAACAGAAGCCCTCATCCAGTCCTGCTGAAATTGAACATAACATTGTGTGTACTTGGCCATAGAAAACATTCCCCTTCAGCACACAGCCCACAGCAAGAGGAGTATTTTCCAGAGCCAAAGCAGGATGGAGGATGCTGCAGGTTGCCCAGTATGCCTTCATTCCCCCTTTCAATTTTTAACTTAGCCCTGGCCTGGGCAGAAGCAGCAAACACAGTCTGACCCTCACTCCAACTTCCAGACCAGGAAACCACATGGAGCTCAAAAACCATATGATACCTGTCCCAAATAAATCTATCCAAACTCCCAAAGCTCAGCAGCCTCAGGAATTTTCATAGGCTTTGCCTCATCCACACATTTAGGAAGTCCTGGGGCTTGGCAGCTTGAGCCTAATTCACCTATTTTGACCAGAAGACATTTAGCATGCAGCATCCTTTCCACCTACCTTGATGCCCAGAAAGAAACTGGATTTTCCAAGCCTTTATCCAAGGGATTTGCCAGCAGAGATTGGCTCACCCACTGGACTCTGGCCCCTGCCACTGCCCATGGATTTGAAGCCACATGGCTGCAAAATGACCTTAGCATTGATTGCATACCCATCATGCCAGGTCTTTAGATAACTCTCACACTGCCAGCCTGCCCCAGCTTTGTATGAAGACACCAAGAAAGCTAAAGACCCTCTGATCAAAGCCAAAAGCAGGTGATGGTTCTCCCCAGGGATGCTTTTTTGGGGACTGACCCTGCCTGGGGAGCACAGAAATGCACCATGCCAGGCAGCCAGCACACCCCAGGGCTGCTCAGGCTTTGAGGCATAGCTCCAACATGTGATAAATATTAGTGAAATGTCTAAACTGATCCAAATGGGATCCTCCTGCCAGAAGGTAGGGAAGGCTCCTCACTGCAGGAGGCACTCAAGGGACATGTATGAGCAACAGGGAACTAGTTTATAATGCTGAATATCTCTCTTCTTCAGAATCTCTCTCCTCCTGATGCAGCTCATCTCAATCCCAGTCACTGAGCAGTCTCACCACTACAAACAGGTTTTCTCCCCATTGGACTCCTGGAGTCAGGACTTTCCTGGATGCACATTCACATCCTACCTCTAGGGAGGTATCTTGCAAAGTTATAGAATCATTAAGGCTGGAAAAAAACCTTTCAGATCATTGAATCCAACTGTTAACCCAGCACTGCCAGGTCACTACTAAACTATGTCACTCAGCATGACATCTAGAAGTGTTTTTAATCCCTCCAGGGATGGTGACTCCTCCACTGCCCTGGGCAGCCTGGGCCAGGGCTTAACAACCCTTTCAGGCAAGAGGGTTTTTTTCTAATGTCCAACCTAAACCTTACCTGGTGCAACTTGAGGCCATTTCCTCTTGTTCTATTGCTTGTTACATGAGAGAAGATACCAACCCCCACCTTGCTACACCCTCCTTTCAGGTAGTTAGAGAAAGCAAGCAGGTCTCCCCTGAGCCTCCTTTTCCCCAGGCTAAACAACCCCAGTTCCATTGTCTGCTTCTCAGAAGGCTTGTGCTTTAGACCCTTTACCAGCTCCATTGCCCCTCTTTGGACATACTCCAGCACCTCAATGTCCTTCTTATAGTGAGGGGCCCAAAACTGAACCCAACACTTGAGGTGTGGCCTCCCCAGTGGGGCAATCACTGTCCTAGTCCTGCTGGCCACACTATTGCTGATATAAGCTCCACTATATTCCCAGCCCTGCCCAGAAGGAAAGTCATATTTTAGCCCCAAGGACCCCAAACACAACTCCAGACTCTATAAACACACAAACCTTGCAATGCCACCTCTGTCCTGGGCATGTGGCAGCACCCAAGGAACAAGGTGCTAGAGCAGAGAGGGGGTTTAGTCACCCAGCAGACAGGAGGGGGAAGTGTGTGAGGATCTGCAGCAGGCAGTACTCCCAGAGCTGTCTGCAGAGCCATAGTCATTGCTCCCAGTGCCTCCATCTAATCCCCAAGTCACTCATCATCCTAAACCAGCACATATCCTAAAGCACAGCTTATATGCACCACTCTTATCCTCCTGCTTGCTGGAGCTGTTTACAATGGATGCTAAAGCATTACAGAAGAGGCTGTCAGCAACTGTATTTCTGAAAGCTGGGATCTCCAAGCCAGCTCTTATCAGGTTTAATCCAGCTCTTCCAGTGTGTCAGTCAATAGAAATGAGATTTCAAGGGGGCTTTGAGGAGCTTCCTATCTCAACCATGCAGCTAAATCCAGGGGAAGCTGGATACCACTGAGAAAAAGCACCATGGGATCTTACCTATATCTAAAGGGTGGGAGTCAAAAGGATGGGGCCAGAATCTTCTCAGTGGTGCCCAGTGACAGGAGAAGGGGCAATGGGCATAAGCTGGAACCCAGGAGGTTCCATCTGAACATGAGGAAAAACTTCTTTCCTGGGAGGGTGCTGGAACACTGGACTAGGCTGCCCAGAGAGGTTGTGGAGTCTTCTTCTCTGTGGAGATTCCAAACCTGCCTGGACACAATCTTGCTCTAGGTGAGCCTGCTTTTAGAAGGGGGGCTGGACTAGTTCTCCAGAGGTCCCTTCCAGCCCCCAACATTCTGTGAGCAGCCTGCACCACATAAAAAGGCACCACGGTTTCCCTCAGCCAGCAGCCACTATGCCAGAACAGGTCCCAAGCATCTCCCAGTGGCCAGTAGGATGTTGGGATGAGTTATCAGGGCAGGCCAAGGCCAATTCTAGTTTCCTAGGTGGATTGGAAAGCCTGCAGCCCCAGCCCCAGGCTGCCCAGCTGGGGTATCAGCAGAGCACAAGGTAGCTAGGGGAATGTGAAGAATGAAGATTTGAAGAGGACAGGGGAAATGGAGAAATGTTGGGTGCCTACAGGTGTCATCTTTGAGCACAGCCTGTCACCCAGCTGATGGAGAGCAGGAGTTACTGATCTATTTTTAAAACCCAGAAATTCAGAACTGGATTGAGCCAGGGGAAAAAGAAATTGCTTTCAGGAGCTGACCCCAGCTGTGTCTCTCTGTTCATGTCCCTTTCTGGGCTCCAAGATCTGCTGGACTCACCTCACTTGGGCAGGATTTCAGAAAGCTTCTCTATATTTCCCTTGGGTCTCACCTTAGAAGAGATACCCAGGGCTGGCTGCCTACACCACCTTGATTGGAAACAGCTTTCTCACAGGTAATGAGGGCACAGAGAGGAAAGGAGAAGCAGGGAGCTAAAAAAAACCAACCCAACCCAGCACACAATAGCTGTTGGCTTTGCTCAAAGGCAGGTAGTGAGAAGCTTCCACTTTTAATCCCAGGATTTCAGAAGACTCAGACAGTTTGCCCAGCTGCCTGTTTCTCCCCACACACCTTCCCTTGCAGCTCCCATTTGGCCCATTTCAGCTGAAGGCAGCAAGGAGCTGAGGAAACAGTTGCTGGGAAACTGTTCCAAAACCCTGGCTAGGCAAGCATCTCCAGACACAGAACTGGTGGGACCTGAGCAGCATAGGCTGGCAGAAACAAGAGCCACCCAGTGACCCCATCAGCCCCCCTATTCAGACAGATCATCCACTTCATCCCAGCCCAGTTAGCTGCAGATGAGGTCCTTGTTTAGGATGAGGTGTAAAATGCTGATACTAGTCAGAACAACACGTTTGCTAAGCAAGCAAGATTTGATTCCCTGCTCCACTGGATCCCATTGAAGGCTTTCTTGTGCCCATGGTGGTTTCCCCTCAAACCACTCTGGTGCTGAGTTGCATTTGCTCCCCCCTTGGGCTGCAAGAGCCTGGACCAGTTTCTCTTCTCTGACTGTTCTCCAAGGTGGATGCAGAGGATGCAGGACTCAAAGAGCACTAGATCCCTATCCTTAGGGACAGCAGGGTTCATTGCCACCAGTAACCTCAGTAACATCATTCTTTATTCCACAGACCAGGCACAAAATTGTTACCTTCTGAGTGCCCATGTTTCTCCTCCCTGCCCCTGGGAATGTGTTAGTGCCTCTAATAAGTTTTAAGTCATAAGTTTCTCTTCTGAGCATGCATTACCTGTCCACACTATCACCCTCAGGGTTATAGCTGGCTGGCCCCAGCCTTGCAGAGGGACATACAGCAACCCAGGTTAAGTATGATAGGAAGCAGTTACAAGCTCCTTTAACAGGAAATACTCATTCCTCCATTAAAAAACCCTCTCCTTGCACTGTCTTGAAAAATACACTGTACTGTGCATGTTTTGCAGATGATTGATCTCAAAACATGATATACACAAATACCTCTACTGTAAAACTGCTTGGTGAGCCCCACTAGCTCCAGAGCATTAGTCAGCCCATGTGAGGGCATCCCCAGGGCTTCTGTCCCATCTAGGGGGAGGTTTCTGCCTCCAAAGCCCAGCACAGCCCATCTCCAGCCTGCTGCCACAGAAGGACCTGGCTGGCTGGCTGGAGGAGACAAATGCCTTTCATTTCTTGCCAGCTCTGCTCAGTAAAAAACTAGTTCAGTGCAGCCAGCAGATGCTTAAACCAATGTTTGCCCCACAAGGCATTGCCTTAAGGGAGGGTTTTGATCTCCATCCCTTTCCCCCAGTGCCTGATATCAGGGTTATGAAGAACACATCACTCATTCCTCTTGCTCCAAAGCCTGCAGTTACCTCACTGGGCTTCCCCTGCCCTCCTGCTGCCAGGCAAGCCCCCAGCTAGCCAGGCTGAGGGCACCTTGGGTACAATTGCTATAGCTCTGAAACACAAACCTTTGAAGTTCAGGGCAGCAGACAAGATATCTGTTTGTCATGAGCCCAACAGGTGCAATGAAAAGAGCCAAGGATAGCCTCAAATGAAACAAAAGTGGCCAGGGTTGGAGGGTGACTTACACCAAGGCAATTTATACCTTCTGCCCTGGGGAATCACCTCCCCTCTTCACTGCCCAGATCTTGAGAGAAATGGGGACAAATGCTCAGTGCAGCCCCATCTCAGCCAGCAGAGCTATTCCCCCACTCCCTGCTTTGGTTTCCCTGCAGATGAAGGATGCTCCCTGTCCTCCTCAGGGCACCTCCCACACCAGGCTAAGCAATCGCTGCACGTGTGGGGCACTGAGCTCAGCTGGGACCTCTGAATGCTGCTGTGCAGCACAAATAAGTGATAATAGGAACTGGAGAGGGAATTAAACATATGAATCACTTCCTCCCCTGGCTTTTCCTGCTCCTGTTGTTTCTCTCATCCCCTCAGAAAGAGCACAAGGAGAACATTCATTTCCTTTTCCTCCCTCCCCTGCAATGAACACTGAGGGGGGATACTTCTACCTCTCTCCTCATTCTCAGCTCACACCAACAGAGCTCTGCCAATGCTCCCAAGATCATCTCTCTATCACATGGAAAAGCAAACTCCTTGGGTGACTTTAGCAGGAGACACAGAGCTCCAAGGCAGCTACAGACCTGACCCAGACCTTGCTCTGCCTCTCCTGCTGCAGCCTGGGGCACTCTCCATCTCTGTTTTATCTATACATATATATATACACACACATAGAGACATATGTATAGTCTATGCTCTCCTTGCAGCCTTCCAGCCCCATGTTCCTGGAGGGTGGATACAGGGGCACCCCAAAACCTCTCAGCACAGCACAGCCCTCCCTAGATGAGACTGGGCACAGCCACTCTGGCTACCACGAGCCTCCAAGGGCACCAGCCAGCCAGCCTATTTCTTTGGGAAACATCATTCAAGCCCAAAAAGGCTGTTTTCCTCCCCACCAGCTTATCCCCAGCCTGGGAGCAGTGTATCACCAGGACAGCAGCTTCTTCAGAGCCCTGAGGTGGCTTTTCTGTGACTCTCCTGCCATCCCCTCCACCCTGAGAGCAATCCTGCCCACAGGGTCTCCTGCCCAACCAGC